>CAWUFW010017649.1:0-253304 GCA_963921515.1 Calotriton arnoldi | reverse complement strand
GTGGATGTGGAGACTGTCTCCCATTGTGCACATGAAATCAGAGACATTGTAAACACTACATTCACAAAGACTGTGGAGGACCATCACTATTGTGCCACTGGGACACCCTGGCTCAAACATACCGTCCCACAAGGGACTCACGGGGTATGTGACATGACATACACATACACCACTGTGAAATGTGACCATGGCACATGCACAGATATGAACAGTTGCACATCACAGTGGTCATGTACACGTAACACCCAGGATCCTGTCCCCATCAACACGTGCACAGCCTGGGGGTGGCTGCCCACAGGTGACACCCACAGGACAACATGTACACCAACATACACACAATAGGAAATGCAGCCTTACATGCCTTATGATAAAGTTTGGACAGGCTGTCGTGATGTAGGTGTGCCCCTCACTCCCTGGGAGCTATCTGTGGCTGGCATATGTCCATCTGAGACAGGCATGCTGACATATGCCAGTCACATGTACAGTGATGCGTTGTACTGCAATGGACCGATCGGTGCCTCCGGCCGGCCCATTGCATTCAATGTGTGCGGGTACGCGTTGTACCCCTGTGCGCGTTGTACTGCAATGGACCGATCGGTGCCTCCGGCCGGCCCATTGCACTCAATGTGTGCGGGTACGCGTTGTACCCCTGTGCGCGTTGTACCGCAATGGACCGATCGGTGCGCACCCATTGACAATGGGCTTGCCTGGCAACGGACGCGTTTTCGAATTTCGAACGAGTCGGTTGCTGTAAATTCAGTTGGTCACCCACAACAATGTTGCAAAATCATGTATGTCATGAAGTTGAAGATTTGAAGGATGCTGTGGGCGTGTTTTGGTGCTGCTATTCCATGGATTGGCCAGATTCAGAAGATGCAAACAACTTGGACCTATCACTTTGGACACAAGGGACAGTATCTGCCTCTCCAGCACATATATATTGCTAGCTATTCCCCTGAGAGCTCACTTGCCTGCACTACATGCTCCAGGACGACATCTGCCACTGCACTGCTGCTGTCTCTGCCCCTCTGGACCCTGCAATGGCACGTACTGTGGAGAGAGCCCCAGCCTTCAGCCTTGAAGAGAACCAGGCCCTGCTGGACAGCCTACTTCCACAGTACAGCAAGCTGTATGGGACACCAGGGGAGCAGGTGAGTGTTCTGTGCACTGCCTTTCTGAATGTGCATTTTGTGTGACTAGCAAGGCTGAGAGTCTGCACGCCACTGGCTAGCAGGCTCACTGAGTAGTTGTCACCCCCCATAGTGTGTAGTGACTTGCACTGGACAGGTATGGTGCAGTGACAGTGCATTTGAACATGGTTTTACTTCCCATGCAATGATACCATGTAGTGACGTCTGGCAAACTGTCCATGGTCAGCTTTGCACTGCCTGTGTACATCATGTGCCCCTGTGATTGAGACATGTATATACAACTGTGTCATGCACGGATATGTTGCATGTGTGGTAATGGCCTTTTCACTTTGTCATCCTGACAGGTAAATGCCCATCGGAAGCAGGAAATCTGGAAGGACATCGTCCGGGCTGTCCGGTCCGTGGGGGTCTACAAGCGCCGGATCCGCAACTGCCAGAAGAGGTGGCAGGACCTTCGGGGCTGGACCCGGAGGATTGCACGGGTCCAGCTGAAGCTGTCGCCTCCTCGCAGGAGGGGCGGAACACGGACCCTGACCCCCCACATGCTCCAGATCCTGGCGGTGGTCTTTCCAGACCTGGATGGGCAGCTGAAGGCCAGACAGCAGCAAGGAGGGGGTGAGTCAAAGACTGCACTGTGAACTCTGTATTACATGCTTTGTGCCCTCCTCTGGCCTGGTTCAACTGCCACAGTGCAGCAGTCATGTTGTCCAGGAGCCATGTCCCTCTATTGTGCACTGCCCACTGCTCATCTGATACCCAGGTGTGGCCCTTACATTCAGGGAATTGTGTCACTTGGGACTGTGTCCTTGCAGTTTGCTTCACTAAAGGTGGGGGACAGCATCTGTTTCCCTAACTCTGTTGTGGGCATCATGGGTGGGTCCATTGTTCACACAACGCCTGGGTTTGGACATGTGATCTGCATGTTGCTTTGATATGCGGTCCACCTGCTGAGCTGAGCCACCACATGTGCCTGGGGTATGTGGCACACGCCCATGCAGCGGGTGGGAACAATGTTTGGGCCCCAGGAGTGTGCAGATTACGTGTGTCACACATACATGGCCAGCTATCCACTGTCCAGGGCACATCCCTCATTCATGTGGAGCAGGACAGTCATGCCTACTCCAGGCCATGCAATGCACTCTGTACTCCCACTCCCGTGTATCAGCTGACACATTGTGCACAGTGATTTGACCCCTCAGGTGTCTGCCTCTGTGTCAGTGTGCTGTGGATTAGTTGCCAGGACTGCTGGGGTGTTTCTTGGTAGGGGCTCAGCATGCCCCTGGAGGTGTGACCATAGGAGACGATACTTGTGTGTCACATAGGTGTTTGATCAGCTGCCCGTGCAGACTGGGGTATGCGAATGTGAAGTTCAGGCAGCTGTTCCCCATTCACAGCAAATTGTGAGGGGCTCAGGTTCCAAGGGTAGTGTCACAGGTCTCCCATATGTCCAATAGGTGTGACCTGGACAGATGAGGGTTAAGATGATGTGTTGTGTGGTGGATGTACATGTGCACTTGTGCAGCTCCAGGACTTGCATTCCCCATGACCTACTATTGTGACACAGTGCATAGTGTTGTTGTCTGGCTGCCAAGTCATACATCACTGAGACAGTGATGTATGACTTCGCAGTCATGCCTCTGCCATGGCATGTGTCAACTTATTGGTGGTCCTGCAGGGGAGTGACATGTGCTACATGCACACCATAGTGGCGCTGGCTATCAGGACATGGGTGCATCATGGTGTCTGTCGCTGGTATGCATCACATGCATTTCCTATTTGACTCTGGGCATCCCTTTCATCCGGAAACCTGTACTGACTCAGTGGCAAGAGCTGTGATGTGTGCATGTCCACATGCTACACCGTGTCCTCTGCACTGTCCAACTACTGTGTACTTGGTGCATGTGTCCACACTGGGGTGTTGCAATCCAACAGACACCAGACAGATGGGTGCAAGGCCATGTGGGATGTGAGTGCCATGCTTGGCATCAGACTGACAATTGGCTTCTCCTGTTCAGTTAGGGCACTTTTAGCAATGTACAACTAATGATGCCAGGTCTTGCTCTGTAATGTGCTGTGCTCACAGTGGTGTGTGCGTTTGGTGCAGGTGACTGATGTCTGTCTGTTTCCCCATTGTTTGCAGATACATCCACGGCCACGGAAGGGGACAGCTCCACGGACCAGGAGGAGCCAGAGAGCCAGACTGGGTCAGCAGCCGAGGAGTGGTCGGAGGGACCCAGTGGCACGGAGGGCGAGGGGAGCCACACCGAGGAGTCCTCAGCACCATCCACCTCAGCTGAGGACCAGAGCAACTCGGAGGATGACTCCCTTGTGGAGGCGGGTGTCAGCAGCCACCACACGCCAGCTAGTGTTGCTGTCCCCGCCACCACCAGCACCACCACCGCCCTCCCATCGGCTCCCATTCCCCAGGTCCGTGGAGGCTCCCATGTTCGGGAGCGTGTCTCCTTTGGGCCAGGCACCGCACCCCCTGCCCCTGTGTCCCCTGCTGCCCTGAGTGAGGAGTCTGTGTACCTCCTTCGCCAGCTCCATGTAGGGCAGACAGCCATGCTGAGTGTCCTCCCTGCGCACACCGCACTGTTGACTCAGCTGGTGTCGTTCATGGAGGGCATCTCATCGGGCATGTCTGACCTACAGAGGGGCAACAGGTCCATGGACTCCTCCCTGACGGCAGCAGTGTCCCTCCTCAGACAGTCCCTTACCCCTCCTGCCTCTGCTCCATCCACACTCCCCAGCACCTTACCCGTCCCAAGCACACACACACCGGCACAGGCACACACCAGCACACACACATCCAGCACACAGACACACACGCCACAAACTAAACGCACACGCACGCACAGTCAGGGGACTGAAACCAGACTCACAGGGGATGGGGCCCTGGTACACACACACGCATCCACGGGCACTGCGCAGTCCTCAGTTGCCTCTCCCTCCAAAGCACCCTCCCTTGCCTCACCTGCAACCCCAAAGACCCAGCGCCTCTTCCTCAGTGACCTCGGCCTCTTCCCCTCCGATCCAGCTGCCCCAGCATCCAGGGGGAAGAGGAAGACCCCCACACGGAGCAGAGTGCCCCTCGCCCCCGGACACCCTCCCCCAGGCGCAGACAGACTGAGGCCCCCACCCGCAAGTCCCCCGGAGTGCTAAGAGCAAGACCCCGCCGCCGCCCTGCAGCTCAAGCACCAGGTCTCCTTCCTCCATCCCTCAGGCCCCCACTCCACAGGTGCCCCCACCACACCCTGCCCCAGGTTCCCCCACCCACAGATATACCATCCCCAAGAGGCTCCGGCCTTCTCCCCCTGCCACTTGCTCTCCCGGAACAACACCCCCGCTGCGCTTGTCTGTGCCACTGATGTGGTGAGGGTGTCCTCCCCTCTGTCCAGCCCACCTTGCCTGTTCCCCATTCTCCTCCCCTGGTGGTAGGCACTGCAGTGGAGTCCACTACCACCCTGTCTGACTTGGGCACTGCAGTGGCGGACCTGTCCACTCCATCTGCAGGGTCCACTGCAGTCGTGCCGGCACCCACAACATCTGAGCCATGCCCCCAGTTGTGCCGGCACACACCATGTCAGACACCTCCACTGCAGTTGTCAGTGGCTCTCCAGCACCGACCACCCCTTCCCTGCTTCCTCCTGGTGAGCCCTGATCCTGTCCCTGCGGTGCCTGGCCTACCCCCCCCGGTTGCCCCTCCTAGTGGATTGTCCCTGGTTTTGTGCAGGCATGTGTAGGGTGGCATCTGCCACTGTCACCCACTTGTGACTTTGTTGATGGACTGGCCATTGGCCTTTGTTTATGTTCTACTGGACTTCTCCTTTTAATGCCACATATGCTGAATAAAGCAACTTTCTGTTCTCTAGTGCTTTTGCTTCTGATGTACATGATGTTGATGCTAACCATGCCCTTGCTGCAGTGATGGTGACATTTGGTCTCATGATAATGAAGTGTTACTGTGCAGGAACCCATGTGGTCCAGGGGAATGTGTCCTATCCTGTGGTGTATCCATGTCATCCATAGCAGCATCTGAGGGTGTCATGTGTTCAGTATTTGGCAATGGGATTTCCTACTTAGATTGGCAATTTCACATCTGTGGCTTCCACCCCTGCACATCTGTTGTGCCTGCCATTGTTCTATTCGTCTACTTCCCTGACCGTGTGGCCATCTCCACTGGACATGCAGGTTTGGGCATCAATGGGGAAGGACTCATCTGTGTTGTCAGTGCAACATTGCTATACAAGTGTGTTGGATCTGTGCTGATGATTCCGTTGGCACTTCCATGACCAGGCTGATGTGACGGGAGCCCTCATTTGGTGCTAATTGTTGATTGTGTGACCAAGTGCTCAGCTGACATGGTGGGGCCCTACTGAGGCAACATATGGCACAGCTGTCCTCACACAGGAGTGGAGTCCCCTCATGGCAGTGTGTACTCCTGTGACATTGCCTGCGCCCAAGGTGTGTGTTGTATGTGCATGTCTGTGTGTTCACTTCCGTTTAGCTGTGCATGCTGTGATCCCTAGTGTTGTACCTGTTTGTGATGCTTGCTGAGTTGACCTATGTTCCCCCAAGTCTTCTCCCTGGATTCTCTGTGATGTGGGTGCATGGCACATTACTGGTCATCAGGGTGTCACCCATAGGTGTGCTTGCTGTCAGGGCTGAGTTTGTGTGCAGACGCAGCCGGGTCACAGTCAGGTTTCCCCTTGGCACTTGTTGTTTGCCCCTGTCATGTGATTTCCAGTTTGTGTTATCTTTCAGTGATTGTGACACGTTGTGTGTGTGACTGCTGGCACTCCTCAGGTTCCGGGCTGCAATGTTGGTTGTTGTCTATGTGTGTTCTTTGTGGGTGACCTTGGCTTCTTCATTGGTGTGTCACTGTGGCTGTGATCCCATTGGTTGGTGTGGTATTGCCGTCATGTCCATGTACGGCGTAGTGTGCAGTGTGTCAGACATTCACGAGTCTTGTTTAGTGTCCATGTGTGATGTGTTTCTGCACCTTGGTTCCCACCCACCACCCTGGAATAGTCATGGGTGCATGTGCAATGTCACCAGTGCATGTGTGCTTCACTGCTGCACATTGTTGGAGGTCGAGGGGTGTGGTGTTGAGTGTGTGCAGATGAGAGTTGTTGCCCGGCTAGGCCCCTGCCTCCATGTTGGCCTTGGCTCACTGGCCAAGCTGTTTGATTTGTGCTTGTGTAGGTGTGATGGTAGTTAGTTGCTCAGTACACATGACTGTGGTTCACAGTGTGAACCACATTTAGCTTTGTCATCACAGTGGGATTGTAATGCAGCCCAGGGTCACCACATTGTGGGGGCCCTGGGGGTGGTGCTGTGGTGTGTCTGTGTCTTGCTGTGTCAGTTGCTGTCCCTACGTGCCTGTGTGACATGTGTGATTTGTGCTCCCTCTCATCTGACAATGCCTGCTTGCCCACATAGGGAATTTGGATCCATGAGTTACCTTTGTGTGGCACTGTATGCACATCTGTATGATTGGTATTCATGTCTCCTCATGTGTTGTGTGGTTGCCTGGGGACACTGGCACCCCCACCCTCACCTGTTGTGTATGATGTGCAGGGTGGGTCTGCCTGTTTGTGTTTGTGCATCAGCACCACTGCATTGGCATATCTTGGGTGTGCCATTGGCTGTATGTAGTTTGGTGGGTTTCCCCTGCTGTCCCTGGGACTCCTAGGTCATCGGTCAGCACAATGATCATGGTTTGTGTGTCCCATTGCTGCCATGGTATGGTATCTGTTCACCTCACATCTGCAGTCTCCACAGGGTATCTGCATGTGTGTGCCCATTGGTGCAAATATGTGGGTCTGCATTCGGATGGTCACTTCTGTCATTGTGTCATTGATGATTGTTGACGGTGTCAGCCCCCATGGGTGTTGTTTGTCTGCACATGGCCAAAGTTATGTCTTATTTGCACTGCAGGATTTGGCTCCCCCAATTTATGTTGCAATGGGACACATACACTACTTTGCCACTGATGTGTTTGTTGTTCTGTGACCAGGAATCATCCATGCAGTTTGGCAGTTGCACCTCTTACTTTGTCAACACCTACCTTTTGGTCACTGTGATGATGGGGGTTTGGACCCCATTGCCACAATGTTCAAAATGTGCTGCAGCTATGGACCCCACACTTACCTTTTGGTCACTGTGATGATGGGGGTTTGGACCCCATTGCCACAATGTTCAAAATGTGCTGCAGCTATGGACCCCACACTTACATTTTGGTCACTGTGATGATGGGGGTTTGGACCCCATTGCCACAATGTTCAAAATGTGCTGCAGCTATGGACCCCACACTTACCTTTTGGTCACTGGGATGATGGGGTTTGGACCCCATTGCCACAATGTTCAAAATGTGCTGCAGCTATGGACCCCACACTTACATTTTGGTCACTGTGATGATGGGGGTTTGGACCCCATTGCCACAATGTTCAAAATGTGCTGCAGCTATGGACCCCACACTTACCTTTTAGTCACTGTGATGATGGGGGTTTGGACCCCATTGCCACAATGTTCAAAATGTGCTGCAGCTATGGACCCCACACTTACATTTTGGTCACTGTGATGATGGGGGTTTGGACCCCATTGCCACAATGTTCAAAATGTGCTGCAGCTATGGACCCCACACTTACCTTTTGGTCACTGGGATGATGGGGGTTTGGACCACATTGCCACAATGGTCATGGCCTGCTTGCATTGTGGGTGCCACACACATATTTGTGTGGCACATGTGCTAGGGGGTCACATTGTATGTTCAAAGTCATGTTCGGTGTTGTAGGCATTTGACACAGTCTATACACGCTTGTCATGGTGTTGGGGGGGATGTCTTCTTCTTGCATTCCCTAGGTTGTGGTGTGCTGGTTGTGTCATGCATTGTCCATCCTATGGGTGGGGGTGGTAGTGGTGGTAGGCATCCTGCCCCCCTGGCTGAGGGTGGTAGTAGTGGTAGGCATCCTGCCCCCCTGGCTAAGGGTGGTAGTAGTGGTAGGCATCCTGCCCCCCTGGGTGAGGGTGGTAGTAGTGGTAGGCATCCTGCCCCCCTGGGTGAGGGTGGTAGTAGTGGTAGGCATCATGCCCCCCTGGGTGAGGGTGGTAGTAGTGGTAGGCATCCTGCCCCCCTGGCTAAGGGTGGTAGTAGTGGTAGGCATCCTGCCCCCCTGGCTAAGGGTGGTAGTAGTGGTAGGCATCCTGCCCCCCTGGGTGAGGGTGGTAGTAGTGGTAGGCATCCTGCCCCCCTGGGTGAGGGTGGTAGAAGTGGTAGGCATCCTGCCCCCCTGAGTGAGGGTGGTAGTAGTGGTAGGCATCCTGCCCACCCTGGCTAAGGGTGGTAGTAGTGGTAGGCATCCTGCCCCCCTGGGTGAGTGTGGTAGTAGTGGTAGGCATCCTGCCCCCCTGGGTGAGGGTGGTAGTAGTGGTAGGCATCCTGCCCCCTGGGTGAGGGTGGTAGTAGTGGTAGGCATCCTGCCCCCTGGGTGAGGGTGGTAGTAGTGGTAAGCATCCTGCCCCCCCTGGCTAAGGGTGGTAGTAGTGGTAGGCATCCTGCCCCCCCTGGGTGAGGGTGGTAGTAGTGGTAGGCATCCTGTCCCCCCTGGGTGAGGGTGGTAGTAGTGGTAGGCATCCTGCCCCCCCTGGGTGAGGGTGGTAGTAGTGGTAGGCATCCTGCCCCCCCTGGCTCAGGGTGGTTGTAGTGGTAGGCATCCTGCCCCCCCTGGGTAGGGGTGGTGGTGCGCATTCAGGCCCCTGTGTGCATTTGTGGCATTGGTGATGGGCATCCCGCACCTATGGTGCTGCTGTTGCTGGTGTAAGTATATTCTGCATCCCTCTGTGTGTGTGTGATGTGTCGTGTACGTGTTGTATGTGTTTCGTGGTTGGTGTCTGGCTTACCTTCTGCGCCGTACGCGTCCGTGCCTGTTCCGGTAGTAAATGTAGAATATTGGTATGATCGGGACGAAGGGATTCATGGTTGGTTCGTGTCGTTCGTCCTTCTCGTTGCTTCGCGTCGTCCTCGTCGCTTCGCCTCGTCCTCGTCGCTTCGCCTCGTCCTCGTCGCTGCCGTGTTCGTCTCGGAGCCGTGGATCGTGTTGTGGCGCGAATCGGAGCTTATGTGCGCCTCTCCGGATGCTTTGACGTGCCGTGCGTAGCGACGGGTTCGGCGCGTACGGAAAGCACATCGTACTCTGTCCGGCCGGACGGGGCTGCATTTTTCCTTCCGTGCGAGTCGATTCGGCATTTCCGGATTCGCCTCGGTCGGGGAACAGGACCTGGTTTGGGTGAGTACGGCTCGGCCGGATTCTTTGCTGTTGTGCGCATCGTACTTACTCGTTCGGTGTGCTGTACGGATCGGTCGGGAAACAGGCTTTCGCATGGCTTTTTTCCCGACCGAACGGTGTTGGGTGCGCCTCCGACCGAGATCGGAATCGGCCCCTCAGTCTCCCATACAAATTCTCAAGCAACCAATCAATAACCGATATACACACTCATGTAGCTACTCACCAACCCATGCATTCAGTAAGACACATTTAATCACTCACTTATACAGTCAGTCACGCACCTACTAAATCATCCATCCAGACACTTATACACCCACTCATTCTTCAATACACCTTGTCATATATATAAAACATATTTAAACTTTACAGAAACACATAGTGACTGGATGATGTCATCAGTGATGTCATTTGAGATGTCATCAGTGATGTCACTGACCATGTCATGAATGATGTAATATGTGACGTCATCAGCAGTGCATTGCGGGGGCGTGAGTTATAGTTAGCTGAACTAACTATAACGGGGAATTTCTCTGGTTTTGTCCGAGTGAAATCTCCAACTAACTATAACCTCCCTGAAACCTGTGGTTTTTTCAGTGAATATATATATATATATATATATATATATATATATATATATATATATATATATATATATATATATATATATATATATATACCAAAACCAAACCCCTCCAATGCAGAGAAGCAAGAGGCCACACGGGGAATCCTGTCGGAAGCCTTTATTAGGACACTGGGCATAATGCATTTCGGCGCTCCATCGCCTTCCTCAGATGCCACTGCAAACACGGCACAAATCCACCCACACCTTTTTGAACCTCTGGCTGCGTTCCCATTGGATGGGGAACTCCTCCCCATGATCACCTGATAACACGCCCACTGTAGTTTTAAGATATGAACTACAGATCCCAGAGTTCACCATGTCGGGATGGGCTGTGTATGGGGGAAAGACCGTAATAGTCCTAATTTCCAGGGCAAGGTGTGCAATGTCCAGATGGATGGCCCTGTATTGAATAAATGTCCGCGGGCTTCCTTGGGTCCCCACTGACGTTCCAGCCCCTCGTGCAGACAGCAGGCGGGCCATGGGACGGGATACAATAATTCCCGCCACCTCGTAGAGTCACGAGCTGCTCCCGGCAGAAGCCCTTTCCCTAGTCTGCACTTCGAGGCGGGCCGGAGCTACCAATCCCTTGGTGAAAACACAAACAGCAACAGCTGAACCAGCAATGCCCCGGCCTCTTGATGGAACGGGGCCTCTTCAGCACGCTACTGGCCAGCGTGCAAATATCCAAAACCAAACCCTCCAATGCAGAGAAGCAAGAGGCCACACGGGGAATCCTGTCGGAAGCCTTTATTAGGACACTGGGCATAATGCATTTCGGCGCTCCATCGCCTTCCTCAGATGCCACTGCAAACACGGCACAAATCCACCCACACCTTTTTGAACCTCTGGCTGCGTTCCCATTGGATGGGGAACTCCTCCCCATGATCACCTGATAACACGCCCACTGTAGTTTTAAGATATGAACTACAGATCCCAGAGTTCACCATGTCGGGATGGGCTGTGTATGGGGGAAAGACCGTAATAGTCCTAATTTCCAGGGCAAGGTGTGCAATGTCCAGATGGATGGCCCTGTATTGAATAAATGTCCGCGGGCTTCCTTGGGTCCCCACTGACGTTCCAGCCCCTCGTGCAGACAGCAGGCGGGCCATGGGACGGGATACAATAATTCCCGCCACCTCGTAGAGTCACGAGCTGCTCCCGGCAGAAGCCCTTTCCCTAGTCTGCACTTCGAGGCGGGCCGGAGCTACCAATCCCTTGGTGAAAACACAAACAGCAACAGCTGAACCAGCAATGCCCCGGCCTCTTGATGGAACGGGGCCTCTTCAGCACGCTACTGGCCAGCGTGCAAATATCCAAAACCAAACCCCTCCAATGCAGAGAAGCAAGAGGCCACACGGGGGAATCCTGTCGGAAGCCTTTATTAGGACACTGGGCATAATGCATTTCGGCGCTCCATCGCCTTCCTCAGATGCCACTGCAAACACGGCACAAATCCACCCACACCTTTTTGAACCTCTGGCTGCGTTCCCATTGGATGGGGAACTCCTCCCCATGATCACCTGATAACACGCCCACTGTAGTTTTAAGATATGAACTACAGATCCCAGAGTTCACCATGTCGGGATGGGCTGTGTATGGGGGAAAGACCGTAATAGTCCTAATTTCCAGGGCAAGGTGTGCAATGTCCAGATGGATGGCCCTGTATTGAATAAATGTCCGCGGGCTTCCTTGGGTCCCCACTGACGTTCCAGCCCCTCGTGCAGACAGCAGGCGGGCCATGGGACGGGATACAATACTCCCGCCACCTCGTAGAGTCACGAGCTGCTCCCGGCAGAAGCCCTTTCCCTAGTCTGCACTTCGAGGCGGGCCGGAGCTACCAATCCCTTGGTGAAAACACAAACAGCAACAGCTGAACCAGCAATGCCCCGGCCTCTTGATGGAACGGGGCCTCTTCAGCACGCTACTGGCCAGCGTGCAAATATCCAAAACCAAACCCCTCCAATGCAGAGAAGCAAGAGGCCACACGGGGAATCCTGTCGGAAGCCTTTATTAGGACACTGGGCATAATGCATTTCGGCGCTCCATCGCCTTCCTCAGATGCCACTGCAAACACGGCACAAATCCACCCACACCTTTTTGAACCTCTGGCTGCGTTCCCATTGGATGGGGAACTCCTCCCCATGATCACCTGATAACACGCCCACTGTAGTTTTAAGATATGAACTACAGATCCCAGAGTTCACCATGTCGGGATGGGCTGTGTATGGGGGAAAGACCGTAATAGTCCTAATTTCCAGGGCAAGGTGTGCAATGTCCAGATGGATGGCCCTGTATTGAATAAATGTCCGCGGGCTTCCTTGGGTCCCCACTGACGTTCCAGCCCCTCGTGCAGACACTGACCATGTCATGAGTGATGTAATATGTGACGTCATCAGCAGTGCATTGCGGGGGCGCGAGTTATAGTTACCTGAACTAACTATAACGGGGGAATTTCACGGGTTTTGTACGAGTGCAATGTTCAACTAACTATAACTGTCCCTAAAACCTTATGGTTTTTTCAGTGAATTTCTAAGGTTTTTTAAACGCAAATTTCTAACTATAACGTGCCTGAAACCTATGGTTTTTTCAGTGAATTTCAAAGGCTTTTTAAATGCTAATTTCTAACTATAACGTGTCTGAAACCTATGGTTTTTTCAGTGAATTTCAAAGGTTTTTAAATGCTAATTCCTAACTATAACATGTCTGAAACCTACGGTTTTTTCAGTGAATTTCAAAGGTTTTGTAAATGACAATTTTTAAATGTATTAATTGTTATATTTATTTTTTCATACTGATTTACTACGTTTTTAGAAACATTTTTTTTTACATATTTTATTTTTTAAATTACATTGTAATTACATTATACATTACAAAAAATACTTTCTCAGAATGAATTACTTTAGTTTAAATACTTTGCACATAGGCAATAGACTTTTAAGTACAGTAGTTACAGTTGTTGCAATGGGAAACACATTTTCAAACACAATGCAACATTCAGCTCAATGTGAATTTCTAGTTAAATGCAATTAGTTACTTTATGGATTACTTTTCTAACCACAGGACTGGATCCTAGATTCAGTCCTGGGACATCTCCTGTAAACAGTTGAGTAAAAGCGTTTTGGTTACAGTAGTGATTTTTAAGGAATATTATTGTATTTTAAAAGTTGACACTTAGAAACTTTTTCTCATAGTATCACCAATGTTATCCTATGGAAGGAAATTCACTTAGCAGGTAAAAACTGTTATCGTTACTTTTTCTTACTCAGTGTTGGATCCTGGATCCAGCACTGGTGCATCTCCTGTAAACAGTTGAAAGAATGCGTTTAAGTCATACAGGAGATTTTTAAGGAATATTTGTAGTTTGTGAAAATCGACACTTTGAAACTTTTCAGCTGAAAACCAGACAATGGATCCCTATGGAAGAAAATATAAGTTACTGGTAAGTACGGTTAAAATTACTTTTCAGGGTCAGTGCTGGGCTAAAAGATGCAGCACTGAGGTCTCTCCTGATAACAGGTGAGTAAATCGGAATTCGTATTTCGGCTGATTTTAGAGGAATATTTTAAAGTTCCAAAACTCCACACTTAGAAGAATTTCCAAGTGAAACCAGTCAATGTTAGCCTATGGAAGGAAATTCAAGTTACTGGTAAGTACGGTTAAAATTACTTTTCAGGACCAGTACTGGGCTGAAAGATACAGCACTGAGGTCTCTCCTGATAACAGGTGAGTAAATCGGAATTGGTATTTCGGCTGATTTTAGAGGAATATTTGTATGTTTCAAAAATCAACACTTAGGAAACTTTGGAAGGAAATTCAAGTTACTGGTAAGTACGGTTAAAATTACTTTTGAGGATTAGTACTGGGCTGAAAGATGCAGCACTGAGGTCTCTCCTGATAACAGGTGAGTAAATCGGAATTCGTATTTTGGCTGATTTTAGAGGAATATTTTAAAGTTCCAAAACTCCACACTTAGAAGAATTTCCAAGTGAAACCAGTCAATGTTAGCCTATGGAAGGAAATTCAAGTTACTGGTAAGTACGGTTAAAATTACTTTTCAGGACCAGTACTGGGCTGAAAGATACAGCACTGAGGTCTCTCCTGATAACAGGTGAGTAAATCGGAATTCAGTATTTCGGCTGATTTTAGAGGAATATTTTAAAGTTCCAAAACTCCACACTTAGAATAATTTCCAAGTGAAACCAGTCAATGTTAGCCTATGGAAGGAAATTCAAGTTACTGGTAAGTACGGTTAAAATTACTTTTCAGGATTAGTACTGGGCTGAAAGATGCAGCACTGAGGTCTCTCCTGATAACAGGTGAGTAAATCAGAATTCGTATTTCGGCTGATTTTAGAGGAATATTTGCACAATGGTGAAGGGAGGGGCGGGGCCTGAGGTGACATCTGTGCAAACGCGCCCCGTGGCGCGTTTTAAGTTGGGGGATTAAGTCCCCTTGAATCATGAGGGTCCCTAGGGGCCAACTAGCCCACCAGGAACCTCCAGTATGCGCCAGGGGCTGCGTTGCAGAGACATGTAGAGAGGCCACACCCCTTTTACACCTCTCTGCAACGCAGCTCTGTGGCGCTTTCTGGATGTACCTGTTGGGCTAGTTGGCCCCCAGGGACCCTCAGGATTGAAGGGGATTTAATTCCCCATCTTAAAACGCGCCACGGGGCCTGTTTGCACACATGTCACCTGAAGCCCCGCCCTCCCTTCACCACTGTGCAAACGCGCCCGTGGCGCGTTTTAAGTTGGGGATTAAGTC
Organism: Calotriton arnoldi; assembly: GCA_963921515.1. Taxonomy (NCBI): domain Eukaryota; kingdom Metazoa; phylum Chordata; class Amphibia; order Caudata; family Salamandridae; genus Calotriton; species Calotriton arnoldi. Next base: position 238,479 of record CAWUFW010017649.1, on the reverse strand, counting down.
CCCTTGAATCCTGAGGGTTCCTGGGGGCCAGCTAGCCCACCATGTACCTCCAAAAAGCGCCACAGAGCTGTGTTGCAGAGAGGTGTATAAAGGGGCGTGGCCTCTGTACACCTCTCTGCAACGCAGCCCCTGGCGCATACTGGAGGTTCCTGGAGGGCTAGTTGGCCCCAGGGACCCCAGGATTCAAGGGGAATTACTTCCCCATCTGCAAACGCGCCAGGGGCGCGTTTGCAGAGTGGTGAAGGAAGGGGCGGGGCCTGCGGGCCGATCGTTTTTTGTTTTTGTTTTTTTGTTTTTTCCCTGAAGGGCGGCTGTGTGGCCCCCCTTCCTTTTTCTTATTTTTGGGCCCTGGGGACCCCATCCCCCAGGGCCTTACCCCCTTTTTTTAATTAAAATTAAACTGGAAGGGGGCCGCGTGGCCCCCCTCCCCTGGCTGAAAACTGCCCCGGGGACCCCATCCCCCGGGGCATGGCCACACTTTAACATTCCTTTTTAAGGAGGGGGGCTGCGTGGCCCCCCTCCTCAGGCTTCATTTTGCCCCAAGGACCCCATCCCCCGGGGCAGGCCTTTTTTTTTTTAATAATTTCTAGGGAGGGGGTTGCGTGGCCCCCTCCCGGGCCACTCTATGGCCCCGGGGACCCCATCCCCCGGGGCCTGGCCTCTGGTTGGGGACTGTGGGTGGGTCCCCAAACCCCCACAGTCCCGCCGGCTCCCCGTGTCCTAAGGGAGCCGGCATTGCTTTTCCACACGGGGAGCAGCTAACATGCTGCTCCCCATGTGGAAAAGCAATTGTCTTTCGATATTGGGCGAGAGCAGGTTTCCCTGCTCTCTCTTCCAATATCCAAAGCAGTTTGCAATGACAGGACGGGAGCCGCGAGGCTCCCGTCCTGTCATTGCAAACAGCAGTGTCCCGGGGTAGGCACCCCGGGACACTGCAGGAGCCGGCCCTGGGGGTGGTGGTCCCCAAGGCCACCACAGGCTCCAGGAGGGGGCCGCGCGGCCCCCTCCCCACATCAGCAAAGCCCCGGGGAGGTGGTGGTCCCCGGGGCTTCGGGGTCCAAAACGGACCCCCATTTTAATTTGTTAGTGCCCCGGGGAGGTGGCAGTCCCCGGGCGTGTGGGGGGCTCGAGCCCCCCCCACACAGGAAAAAGTTTTTAAAAAAGAAGCCCCGGGGAGGTGGTGGTCCCGGGGCTGCGGGAGGGCTCAGAGCCCTCCCGCACCATTTTAAAAGAAAGCCCCGGGGGTGGCGGTCCCGGGGCTTGGGGGCCCTTGAGGCCCCCATACATAAATTTAACCCCCACCATGCCCCCGGGACTTGGGCCACCCGGGGCAAATACAATCGAAGCGCGGAGACCGCCCTTCGATTTTTCTCGGCAGGATTCGCGCTCCCTGAGCGCATCCTGCCGATTTTTTTTTTAAAAATGCTTTTTTCTGCCCAGGGGGTCCTTGTGGGACCCCCTGAGCAGGCCTAGGGGTCAGGGTGTTTCTACCCTGCCCCCTTTGTGCATTTTGCGCACTTTTTTACTGCTTTCTTGTTCCTCGGTTCTACCGAGGAACAAGATGGCTGCCAACACTTCCTGGTTTGGAGTGTTGACAGCCAATTAGCAGACAGCTCGTGATCGGGAGGGTGCGCGAATCCGACGCGGCCATAGATATATATGTACTTTTACTTTTGATTTTCTCAGCAACTACTGAACGGATTTACACCATTTAACAAAAGGGTTCTTTCTGAACCAAGAACTACCTCTTTGCCAAATTTGGTGTAATTCCGTTCAGCAGTTCGGGCTGTAGCCGTGTCTAAAGTTTCCTATGGGAAATTGATTTTTTTACTCTTATTTTTTAATTTCTCCGCAACTACTGAACGGATTTACACCATTTAACAAAAGGGTTCTTTCTGAACCAAGAACTACCTCTTTGCCAAATTTGGTGTAATTCCGTTCAGCAGTTCGGGCTGTAGCCGTGTCTAAAGTTTCCTATGGGAAAATGAATGGGGAAAACACGTTTTGGGACCCCCTTTTTCTCGGCCCCGCTTGACGAATCACCCTGAGACTTTCAGGGTAGGAGCGGACCGGAGCGGGCCATAAAGTTTGAAAATTTCGCGAAGATTCGTCAACCGACGCAAGAGTTATTTCAAATAGAATGTCGCGGATTTCCTATGGAAAATAGGTCCTAACTATAACTATCTACTGGCGACCGCCAGTAGATTATATATATATATATATATATATATATATATATATATATATATATATATATATATATATATATTAGGAAAGCATTTTTGACTTAGCTTTAACTTTGGCTTCGTTTGACCAATTTTAAAGAAGTTTTCCCAAAATAGGGACAAGGTAGGATCTAGTTGTCAGGGAAAGTTTAGGGGGGATCCGTGCAGTGGGGACCAAGAATTTGGGGCACGAAATAAGGGTGAGTTTGTAATGTTAATTCATTTAGGAACCTTTAGCCACATCTACAGCCCGAACCGCTGAACGGACTGACACCAAATTTGGTAGGGAGATAGATGTTGGTTCAAGGAAGTGCCTTTTGCTTATTTGGTGTAAATCCGTTCAGTAGTTTTTGAGAAATTTAAGTCTAAAATTATAGTGATATTTCTGGTCACGAAGTCTTCGCGAACAAAGAAAGCTCATGCAGGGAAATGCCCTGCTCTGATTGGCTGCCAACACTTCAACCAGGAAGTGTTGGCCACCATCTTGGGACTCGGCTTCAAGCCGAGTCCACCCGAAAAGTGAAAATAAAGAAAAGGGGGCAGGGTAGAAATACCCTGACCCCCAAGCCACAGCATAAAAGCATTATTTTTTTTTTTTAATTGCTGCGAATTCGCGACATTTGCAAATTAGCTGCAAAAAAAAAATAACCCCCAGTGGGCCAGGTCATATGATTACTGGGCCCCCTCCTAGGGCTTAACAAAGCCCCAGGGACCAACACCTCCCCGGGGCACTTTACATTATTATTGCGGGCAGGCCCAACAGCCTCCCCCATAGCCCCAGTGACTGCCACCTCCCCGGGGCACCAATACACTAATGAAGGGGAATCTGTTGCGGCCCCCCCGGGGGACCACCACCTCCCCGGGGCTATATACAAAATGGGAGAGGGGCCACGCGACCCTCCTCCTGGAGCCCTACATGGCCCTGGGGACCGCCACCCACCAAAGCCGGCTCCAGCAATGTCCCGGGGTGCCCCCCATCACATTGCAGTTTGCTATGGGATGGCGGGAGCAGTGGGAAGGCCACACCCCCTTTCTCCACCACTCTGCAAACGTGCCTCTTGGCGCACTGCTGGTGGGGGGATGAGGTCCCCTCGCCTCCTGATGGCCTCAGGACTAAAGTGGGCTTCATCCCCAAGCAGCAGTGCGCCAGGAGGCACGTTTGCAGAGTGGTGGAGAAAGGGGGCGTGGCCTCTGACGACCTCTCAGCAATCCAGTTGTGTGGGTCTTTCTGGAGGTAACAGGAGGGCTAGTTGGCCCTCAAGGACCCTCAAGAGTCAAGGGGACTTCATCACCCAACTAGTCATGCACCAGGAGGCGTGTTTTCAGAGTGGTGGAGAAAGGGGTGTGGCCCCCAAAAACCTTCCAGCAAACCCACTGTGTGGGACTTACTGGAAGTAACAGGAGGGGTAGTTGGCCCCCAAGGACCCTCAGTAGCCATGAGGACTTCATCCCCCTACTAGTAGTGTGCCACGAGGCGCGTTTGCAGAGTCGTGGAGAAAGGGGGCTTGGCCTCCTACGATGTCTCAGCAATCCCTCTGTGTCGGACTTACTGGAGGTAACAGGAGGGGTAGTTGGGCTCCAAGGACCTCCTTGGGGGCCAACTACACTTCATGTTATCTCCAGTAAGTCCCACACAGCGTGATTGCTAAGAGGTCTTCGAAGGCCATGCCCCCTTTCTCCACTACTCTGCAAACAAGGCTCGTGGTGCACTACTGATTGGGGGATGAAGTCCACTTTACTCCTAAGGGACCTTGAGGGCCAAGAAGCCCTCCTGGTACCTCCTGTAAGTCCTACACAGTGGGATTCCTAAGAGCTGGTTCGAGGCCCAGCCCCTTTCTTTACCACTCTGCAAATATGTTTACTAGTTAAAAAAAACATAGAAATTCACTGAAAAACACAAAGGTTACAGGTAAGTTATTGTTAGGAATTAGCATTCAAATAGCCTTAGAAATTCACTGAAAAAAACAAAGGTTACAGGGACGTTATACTTAAGGTCAGATTTCACTTGTACAAAACCAGTGAAATTCGGCAGTTATAGTAACCTGAGCTAACTATAACTTACGCCCCTGCAATGATCTGCTTATGACCCCACATATTACATTACTCATGACATGGTCAGCGACATCGCTGATTACATCTCAAATGACATTTAAATGAGCATCAGTTACAACACACTACATAAAGTTCATTTTTTTAGTACAGGGTGATTAAGTGCTTTGCCCAGAATCACAGTATGTTAAGCCAGCACAGAGACTCAAACCTGGTTCCCTACTCCCAAAGTCAGCAGCTCTGCCTGTAATGCCACAACCCCGTTCATGCAACCTCACCCTTCTTACAATGCTATTAGTGTACCGAGAGGCAAGTCAGTTGCCCTGTGCACTAAGTATTTGGCCCAGATACTTATTGTACATGGAGCAATATTATAGTCTATTAAATCAAACATAAGCAAGCTTTTTGTACAGGTCGCATCCTGAGCTCACACAGTTCAAGGTGCTCTTATATGTGATAATAAAGAAAACGGAGGCACAGTGAAGTAAAATATTTGTCTAGGATCACACACTTTAGCAAGCAGGAAAGCTGGGTTTGATCCCACCTTCTCTGGTTTCAAATTGTGCAATTCAACAAGATTGATATATCTTTCTTTACCCTGTTTTACATCAAAGGTTAATGCTTTGTTTTAGTTCTTGGGGCATGAGATTAAGGCATGGGTGGCACACACAAGACAGATTGAAGTTCAGCGTGTTTTGGGCTCCAGGGTCCAAAAGGACCTCGACCTTAGCCAAGCATCTCGTTCGAGCCTGACCGAAGCTTTTAGATGCTCGCCTACTTCTAATCTACCGTGCATTAACCTGATTGCTGAAATTATGCACAGCACAATGGGCCCATAGCTTCTCGGACTGACATTCAATTTTAGCAGATGATTCTTCCCTCAAAAAGCTTTTGAAAGTTCCACCTGGAGGCTTGGATGTTGTGGTAACCCTGGGCCTAGGTACACCAGCATCAACTCCACTGATGCATACAGTCACAACTTCTGCTATATCAGATATGTGGAGGACGGACCATCCATATGCAAGGATCTTTGCTGTGGAACTGCCTGCCACTCAATCTCAGACTGGCAACATAAGTTCTCAAATTTCGGAGGCTGTTAAAAACCAGTTCTTCAAGCAAGTGTATCATTAACCATTCGCATGTACTAGACTCCTACATCTTCCTCTTGTCCTTGGTCTAGCAAATTATACACCTAAAACTGGTTGTTGTCCCACTCTCCCGCAATATTTTGATGTTATTAACCCTCTTGACTCTTTTCAAATAATTTACCAGTTTCAACCAATCACACACTGAAGCGGATTTCCATCAGCCAATTACACTCTGTTGATGTCTCCTTGCTGGTTAATCTTTCCAAGACTGTCATCCATTACCTTTTCTTGTATATGATCCCAAATACGCCAAGATCACTGTTAGGTGCTTCTGGCATTTCACAAAACCCATTAATGAAATAAAATAAATAAATGCATGCAATCTGTCACTGTCTTTCAAACCTCATTCGCCTCTCCAAATACTTCTAGAACTAACGCCTGCTGCTCTATTTCACTCCCTAGGCCTGTCTCAACACTTCCATGTTCCTTCCAACATTTGGTCCATGTCCCTTCACCTGTCCATCACTTTCAACAGTAGACATTCATTTGACCTGGCAAAAATGTGGTATTACAACGCCTATAACGAAGCCTATCACGAAGCGGGCATAAGGGCGTACGGGGCTGACCTGGGGGGGGGGGGTGAAGAACCCTCACGGTGAACGGGCCCCCTGCGCATGCGCACTCCGGTTGGAGGGCGTGCATAATTTGATAAGTATCTGGCGCCAGTTATTGACCTTGCCGTAGGCTCAAAATAGGGATACGCAGAAAAATGAAATGTTATTCTTATGATTATCGATTGTGGTATGTTTAGATTCGGATAGGAATACCTTTGTATTAGAGATATGTTAAGGTTAGCCATCTGACATCTGTACCTATCAATGCAATCAATGTAATGTAATGGTTTTCTGCGTATTGTGTAAATATTGTATATTAATTTTGTTTAAAATTTTTATGTAAATAAAATACGGCCGGGGGTTTACGACCCCCTAATCCAAAATCTTCTCATGTTGTTATCGTGATATTGATAAGGGAGGAGGGGGTCTAGGTAGTACCTGGCCATATAGAAAGGCGGGGCCGGCATCGGCCACGCCGAAGGTATGGCGGTCGTGCCGGCCCCCGATGACCATACAGGGGCGGGCCTGTCGCGCGCAGGGATGACGAGACAGGCGCGCCTCGCCACTAATTGGCCGAAGTCCGGGGCGTGACCCGGAAGTGATTGAAAGCACTATCCCGGTCACGCATTTGGGCTAACGCCAGGCCGGTTAGAACTGGCCTGGCTGTGAGCTTGGCAATAAAAGGCAGGGGAGCGGCAGAGTCTACCTCTTTGCTCGCCGCTCCCTCAGCCTGCCATTAGTCACGCCAGCCTCGCTAGGAGGCTGTATTTTAATCCCCACTAACCGTCCCCTAAAAGCAGGGTTTACAGGGTGTATAGTTAGGAATTTTAATTTTCAGGTTGACATGGTTATGTGTATCAATGGTGTGATAATTTTCTTTCCCATTGTTTTAGGAGGTTTTTTCCTTGTACAGGTCATTTATTGTCGTATTTTAGTGCTACTCCTTGGTCAGGCGGTAAGGTCATGATTGGTGAGCAGTAAATTTAAGGTCCTTAGAGGGCGGCGCCATTCTTGAATGGGGTCGCCCAAGGGGAGGGACAAGTGGTCTCTCATAGAACTGCAGGGGCAGTTACAGCCGGTTGGCTGGATGGGTGCGGGGGAGTGGGAGTTACGCTTTCCAGTAGGCTGCTTGGCCACCCCGCACGTGCACAATGGCGCAAGTAAACGGCGCATAACTGCAAGGGCCCCATTATGGAGATAATCTACAGGGCGTACGGGGGTGACCTGGGGGGGGGAAGTACCCTCACGGGGAACGGGCCCTCTGCGCATGCGCACTCCGGTTGGAGGGCGGGCATAAGGGCGTACGGGGGTGACCTGGGGGGGAAGTACCCTCACGGTGAACGGGCCCCCTGCGCATGCGCACTCCGGTTGGAGGGCGTGCATAATTTGATAAGTATCTGGCGCCAGTTATTGACCTTGCCGTAGGCTCAAAATAGGGATACGCAGAAAAATGAAATGTTATTCTTATGATTATTGATTGTGGTATGTTTAGATTCGGATAGGAATACCTTTGTATTAGAGATATGTTAAGGTTAGCCATCTGACATCTGTACCTATCAATGCAATCAATGTAATGTAATGGTTTCTGATACCCTTGGTCTTATTTCCTCTCCTAGCTTGTATGTGCCATATATGTGATGACCTCCATCTTTCCACTCAGGATCTTGAACAACATCCCTCTATCCATCAGGACCACATCAATGCAGCTCCAATTTAGGAAACTGCAGAAGATGCATCCCTTTAAAGAACACTGCATCAAGGTGCAGTAACAGTACAACATCATTCTTAGAAAACAGCTACCCCTTTAAGTACACATTGACTGTGGCTTTGTCTTTGACCCTCTGCAGCATCCCGTTGCTTTTTTGCTAGGTTTGCGCTACATAAATACCACATACATAACATACATACAAGCAAGAATAATTAATATTCATCAAGAGATTCCATTCATTGCACCAAAAATGCGGAGCGTGGGTTTTTGAAAGATGGAGTGAAACATTTAGAAATCCTATCTCAGCTGAAAATGAAATGGCACTGGGAGGCATGCGGAGATAGAACAGCCCCCGTGCCACGCGCCTGCAGCATGCCAGGCACATGGACAGCAGGAGGCTTCTTTCAGAGGTGATGAACCCAGCAGCAAGAGCTGGCATCACGGGAAGCCTCCCGTGGGCTGTAAAATATGCCCAGCGGACCACACTGTGCCAAGGATGCTGTGGCACAGATGTTCTCAAGCCTCAGTAACCATGGAGCTGCTGCTGGAGAGCACAATGCCATCCAAAGCACCACGTGTGCAGGGGGAAGTGGGTAGGTGAGTGAAGTAAGGGTCCGACACAGAAGAAGTTCACTGAGAGCTTTAATAGGAGCATCCACGCATATAGGCAGCCACAGGTCAACTGATTAGAACACAACCAAGAATGGAATGCTCATACAATAACCAATGAAATAAGAGACACAATGATGAGGGAGAAAAGAATGTTCATTCAACCAAGCTTGGTTAAATGAACATTACCACATACCTCCCTTCCTTAAAACAAAACAAAATGAACAGCAAGCAAAGACATTCTTAATACCAAAACAAAATCATTGTACTTTGAAGGAAACTTAACAGATTCTTAATACATAACAAAATCATTGTACCTTGAAGGTAACTTAACACTTCTCTTAATTCTTTCAACAGATTCAGCTTCAGGTACAGACTCACAAAAATTTTCCTTGTTGGAACTGTTACTAGAACAGGAATCACTTCCAAAATCAGGAATATTAGAAAAAGTTTGTGGATAAAATACGGGTAAGGAAGTACCAGCAGAAGAGCATGTTTTTGCTAATCTGGACAAGCTCCACCAAGATCCATTGTCTAATAAAGCTGATGTTTTCCCAATTTTGACAATTTTCCTGACAGCAGAAAATTTAGAACAGCCCTTATGCACATGAAAAGGAAGTTTGATCTTAACACAATCACCAATAACTAACTTTTTCTTTGAAACATTAGAATCTTGAATCATTGTTTTCGAAGATTTGGTTTCTACATTATGTTTGGCTACATCATACATATGTTTAAGATTACAAGAATCTATTTTGGGAAATAACCATCCAGGATTAAGTTTATGTCTTGGGGACCTCCTTTAAGTAACAAGAAAGGCGAAAATTTTGTGGTGCAGTGGGGAGTGCAGTGATATGACCACAATAAATCAGCAATATGTTTTTTAACATCAATTCTAGACTTGCGAGCCAGTTGAATTCCTTCCACTAAAGTTCTATTAAACCTTTCCACCAAACCGTTCATATTCGGTGAATAAAGTGCTGTAGTAAGGTGACAAATACTAACTTGTTTAAAGAAATCTTCCATGGCACGCGAAGTAAACAAAGAACCATTGTCAGTAACAATACTGTCAGGCAAACCTTCCTTCTTAAAGACTTCTTGCAAAAACTCAATAACCGAAAAGGTATCAGGATGAAAAATCCATTTTAATTCCACCCATTTTGAAAAATAATCAATGAGAACTAAAATATAAATCTTCCTAGAATCAATACCTTCATAAGGTCCTAACAAATCCATGGCCAACTTAGACCAGGGTCTGTCTGGAAAAGTAGTTTGAATATGATCGACATGTTGAGTTTTTAAAATCTTGTCAGATTTAATGCACAAAGGACAATTTTCAACAAATTTGACAACATCATTGTCCATGTAAGGCCACCAAAAAAAAATCCTGACTTTTTTAACAGTGCTAGATTGACCCAAATGACCTAAATGAGCAATAGAAATCAATTTGTTTCTGATACCAGAAGGAGGAACAAAACAAGAATTTTTAATGATAAGATCATTTTCGAGAAATAAATCATCTCTGACTTTCCAGAAAACTTGTAACTCCTTAGATAAATGTTTTTCCAAAGGCCAACCATCCAAAATAAAAGTTTTGAGAGAAACTAAAACCTCATCTTGGGACATAGCTGCAAGCCATTCCTCTTTAGAAATAACCTCACCAACAGAGAGAATCACATCATCGATGGATGCAACAACACATTCTTCCGAAGAAGAACAAATAGGACTTGAAATAACATCCCCTGTCAACCGAGAAAAACAATCCGCCCGGACATTTTGAGCTCCAGGAATGTAACACACAGTGAAATTATACTCATAAAGCTTCGATAAGATTCTAACTAATCTAGAGGAAGCCTTACCCATGCCATGTTTGGAAAGTAAAGAAATCAAAGGTTTATGATCAGTTCTGAGATGAAAATGTTTTCCCCACAAATACATTTTAAAGTGTTCAACAGACCATGTACATCCCAAAGCTTCACGCTCAATGGTGGAGTATCTTGATTCTGCAGTAGTTAAAGGTCTGGAAGCGAAAGCAATAGTGCGTTCAACACCATCCTTGATTTGACTAAACACTGCTCCGAGCCCTGTAGAACTGGCATCAACAGTGATGACATTAGTTCCATCTTGTGAAAAGGCAAATAATGGTTTGGATTCAATAATAGAATTTTTAAGGGCATTGAAAGCAGAATCATGCACTTCCAGCCACTCAAATTTGACACCTTTTTTTAACAATAACCTTAAAGGTAAAACAATGTCAGAAAACTTTTGCACAAATCTTGCATAAAACTCACACAAGCCTAAAAATGATTTGAGTTGGTCTTTACATTTGGGAACATGCATGTCACGGATAGAGTTAAGTAAATCTTCTTTAGGAGCAATACCAGAGCTAGATATGGTATGTCCTAAGTACTCAACTTCATTTGTAAAAAATTTACACTTATCTAAGCGTACAGTCATACCTTTGTCCTCCAAAATAGACAAAACTCTACTTAGTAAGGAAGCATGCTCATCATTGTTTTTGGAAAAACAAGAATGTCGTCTTGGAAAGCGACTACCCCTTCGATACTCCCAAAAAGACAGAACATCAATTTTTGAAAGACCGAAGCGGCAGACGCCAAGCCAAACGGCATTCTGATATATCTAAATGCTCCATCAGGTGTAATAAAGGTAACTATATGTTTTGACTGGGGAGAAAGTGTGACTTGATGATAAGCCGATTTAAGGTCTATGGTGGAAAAGACCTTAGCACCATCCAATTTAGATAACAAATCCTGAATACGGGGAAGGGGATGACAATCAATAAGGATTTGTTTGTTAACAGACCTAAGGTCTGAGCAAAGACGAAGTTCCCCATTTTTTTTTTTAACTAGAACAATGGGAGAAACCCATTCTGATGAGTTCACAGGTTCGATAATACCTTCAGCGCACATATTTTTAAGCATTTGGGATAATTCAGAACGAATAGACAGAGGAACGTGTCTCAATTTATGTTTCACAGGAACAGCATTTTTTATAAGTTGAATGTGATGTGAGAATCCTTTAACCTGACCTAATTCTTTCCGGAAGAGATTTTTATGTTCATCAAGGATAGATTCTAGTCTGTTATCTTTCTCCAACACACTTTGAACAACGTCCAGATCTTCAGCAAAACAAACTTGTACTTTTGAATTTGGGCGAAGAGTAATGTTAAACTTTCTTTGATGTCTCCAGCCTAAGACCTGTAAACCATCAACAGCTACATATACTTTTCCTAAAATAACTTTATGTCTGAATTTAATCTCAGACACAAAATAACCACTTATGGCGATTTCTTTTCCACCAAACCCATAAACTTTAATGTCAGAGGGTTCCAAAATTTTGTTACTCCAATTCTTCTTAAAAAACAAATCAGAAATAATGGTGTATGGAGAGCCCGAGTCTGCCATGACTTGTAAAGTTTTATCATCAATACTAATTTCACACATAGGTGGAACATAAGGTTCACCATCAATGCCTTCCAAAGAAACACCAGAAATCAATTGATTTGCTTCCAAACAACTCAAATCAGAAGATAAATCATTAATATGTTCAACAGAAACTGAATCTTGAGAATCAACCATGCAATCATTCTTCTGCTCAGAAAAGGTAGAACTTTCTCTAATGCATAACATAACATTTTGTGTGCATTGTTCTTCATTGACATTTTCTTGGATAACAGAAACTCTTTTACCCTTGTTTAAGCATACATTGCCAAAATGACCCATTTTACCACAAGAATAACATTCTCTATTCTTGGCAGGACAAAATTTAAAATGAGCTGAATGAGTTTTAGATCCACAACGATTACATCCCATTTTCGAAAAAGAATTATTATATGTAGTAGTTGGCTTCGAAAATGTAGTTCTTGAAAAATTGGTTTTGTTACTATCTTTAACGGATAATGCTGCTACACCATCAATAGTTGAATCAACATTAATCGTTTTAAAAGAACTAATAGAACGTTCTACACTCTTCGCAATGTCAATAGTTTCTTGGAGAGAAGGATTGCGTTGACGAAGGAGCTGCTCTTGTATCTTTTTGTTTGAACAACGAATTATAAGCTGATCTCTGATATAGTTATCAACCTCAGCACCAAACGCACAGTCAGCAGCCAAAACTCTCAATGTAGAGACATATGCATCTACAGATTCTTCAATCAATTGATGGCGAGTGTAGAAGTGAAATCTCTCTAAGACTATGTGTGGCTCCTCCTTAAATCTCTTCTTTAGTCTATCAAGGGCTTCGGAAAAACAATCATAATCCCCAGCTTCTACTCCGTGTGGGGGTGCTGAAGCAGGTAAGTGCTCAAAAATATCCTCAGCATCATTACCCATAAGATTAAGGAGTAAAGCTGTTTTTCTTTGCGGAGAAAATGTAGCGCCATTTATAGCCAGTAAATAGTTGTTAAAATGACGAAGCCATTTGTCCCATTTCATGCTGGGTTGGTTGGGACCTTTGAAAAACGGTGGTGGAGGGTTACCACAACTTGAACTTGCCATGTTGAAATAAGAAATCCAACTTCCAAACACAACGTGTAAAATAAAGCAGAGCAAAAATATAGAAAACTAGAACTTTCAGAAAAATAGCTTGAAATGACAGTCTCCAAAGCTGGCTGAAATTAAAATCCAGGAAATACTTTGAGGATTCCCAAAGAAAGGCTTAAATGACAGTATCTGAAACTGACGAAAACGTGAGCTTTTACTCCTCGGAGCTCATGCGTCATAAAGAAGACAGCTGTATCCAGGCAACACAAGCAGGAATGAAAGGCAAATTCGAGGCTAGGCAACACTCTCGAGGATTCAGTCTTGAGAGCAAAGGCACGAGCGTAACGGCAGAATGTCACATTTAAAAAAAAAAATGTGAAAACAGCCCAAATGCAGATGAATGTCAGGCTACGGAATGAATGAAAGGCTTACCGCAGCGCCAAACAATGAAAGAGAAAGCGGCAGCCGTCCGGAGGAAGCAGAGCAATAAGTCCGTTCTTCAAAATGAGTCTAAGTTTCAATGTAGACTCAAGAATGATTAGTTCAGCAATACTTGAAAGGTGGATGCTCCTGCCAGATCCCGCTCGTCGTCAAAATGAAGTAAGGGTCCGACACAGAAGAAGTTCACTGAGAGCTTTAATAGGAGCATCCACGCATATAGGCAGCCACAGGTCAACTGATTAGAACACAACCAAGAATGGAATGCTCATACAATAACCAATGAAATAAGAGACACAATGATGAGGGAGAAAAGAATGTTCATTCAACCAAGCTTGGTTAAATGAACATTACCACAGTGAGAGAGTGGAGGTGGGCATGGTGCCATCCTTAGCGCTTACATCAGCGCTGTGGCCTTTAAACTACAAAGAGGAAATGAAAATGAGGGAACAGCATGCCATCAAAAACAACAGCTGCATTAATGTGAATATTATGCATATCGAAAAAGAAGAGTGGGAAAGCAATGGCTTCCTCACTCAGGACATGGAATGCATTGGAAATACACTTTTCGGATCTGTTTCAGACTGAGGCCTTTATATTTTTGTTCAGTCCTAAGATGTTTTCAAATATAATTGACAAATATTCAGCATAGATCAGCAACACTGATCTCAATAGTCAGGTCATGTTTACAGATAGGCTTTTTGTGTGCTGTAATTGTATTTTGTTTATTGTATAATGTACAAGAACTTGCCGTGGTAGTTATTTGTGTAGCATGGAAAACCTAAACTGCAATGCACACTGGGACGTTAAACTTTACCTATGCTTCTAATTTCCACCAATGTTTCTTTTTGTGCTGTGACTCCAATACATGTCTCTTTGTACTGTGACACATTCAGCACATAGCCTGTTGACCATGCTCTATTCAGAACTCAGTAGAGCTAACCTCACGTTGTTTCGCCATTGTTAACATCACATAGAGAGGATTGTTTAAATACCTTTAAAAAATTGAGTTTTGAAGAAAATGAGGCAAAACAGTAAATATTAGGGGTGGGTGGAACTCGTGGAGTTTCACTCAGCAGAATTCTGCACAGTTACCTAAAAATTACGCGAGATTCCGCAAAGTTCCATGAGCAGTGGAATTTTGGTACGTCGTGCTGCTCACGCTTTTGTTTAGTGCCGGGAGCTTGTCCCACGCTGTAAATTCAGCTCAAACAGCACCACATGGTGCGACCAGGGAGCTGCTTCTTCCTGCCGCTAGAGTAGAGTTCATACTTGAGGGGCAGCTTCCACAACGCAAGCGGTAGCTTTCTCACCGCAAGTGGTATCGAACTATCGCGACCGTCCATGTTGAGAAATCATGCCAGGACTCACCCTAGTGCTCGATTTTCTCACTCGCCAACTTAATGTTGGCTAGCCGCGCACAAGGAAAACTCTGCCACGCAGTGGTTGGAGGAGTTGTTCCGGAACTCCACGCTCCAGAGCGCAGAGTGGGCAAAATTCCGCAAGCTCCGCCGGCGGAGCAGAGTTTACTGCCCACCCCTAGTAAATATTTGGGTAACACTAAAAATTCTCATCTAAATACAGAATTGGCACCTGCAGCTAAGTGAATTAGGTCTGATTCTGGTAGGGGTTACTCACTGGGAGAGGACCAACAGATACCAGGTACCAACGAAGCGGATGGCTTTGACTTTCAATTGTCAAGGTTATTGGAAGAACACAAGCTATAATAATGAATAGATCTACATAAAGTAATATGAGAGTCCCTTTGAAATTTGCAGGAAGTGTGGCATAAAGAACTGAGATGCCAAAAACTGAAGTCTAATGAGATGTCTCAATTTGATGCTGCAGTAAAGCTGGGTAACAATTTGAAAGGGAAAGATTTAGCATCGATTAAGTTAGAGAATTGAAATTCCCACCAATCCAGAAGGTATATTTTCCAGTTTAAATCTAATATATGACCTACAGACTTTTAACATCTTCTGAACTTGTCAACCTTCTACTGAACTTCTCAACCATTTTGTCTGCTTGTGCCCTTTTTGGATTGAAGGTTGTCTCATGGTTCACGAGAGCCACTCTACTGGGATGATCCGTGTTGCTAAGAGAGGAGACAGTTTTGGTTTTATATCAGTACCTGGAAGTTTTAAGGAAACAGACTGGGAGCTCTGTTGCTACAGTTGTACCTCTTCATGTGTGATACCCTCCAAAATGGCTGGAAGTCTGGATGTATTTTTTGACCCAGATATATTCTATTAACTAACAATATCCTGGCATAGGCCCCAACCTTTCTCAAGCAGGATTAGAGCAGTGATCAGCTCAAAGTAGGGTATCCCCTGCAATAGATTCTGCCAGAATGTCTCTGGAAGCGTGCATCCAGTGGGATTTCCTGCATCTCCTGGATTGGCAACATCTGTGCAGGGTTATCCAAGAAATGCTCCATTGTATCTTGAGCGTTGAGTAATTCCATCCTGCGTTGTACCATGGACTACAAGTACTATGATAGGGTGAAATGTTTAAATATTTTTCATGCTTAATATGTGTAATTAATTCTTGCAAAAATTAATGGGTTTTGTGCATCTTGTGCTTGGACGTACATCTGCGTGAGAATTGTCCACAAAGTATGCCGCTATGTACAAAAGCTACTAGCTCAATGACTGTCCATACAGTTTCGAAAGTCACCCAGCAAACATGGGTAAAGCATCCCTTGCAGTGGCAGTGCAACAGTTTCCCAGTCCACAAAACATTTTCTCCTGGAAACAAGTCTTATGTGAACGA
Organism: Calotriton arnoldi; assembly: GCA_963921515.1. Classification (NCBI taxonomy): domain Eukaryota; kingdom Metazoa; phylum Chordata; class Amphibia; order Caudata; family Salamandridae; genus Calotriton; species Calotriton arnoldi. The sequence goes on along the minus strand of CAWUFW010017649.1, from coordinate 222,474 downwards.
ATTGTTGCCGGGTCGAGGTGCCAAGGGCCTTCTCAACTTTGAAACTAAGGGGTAGATTTATAAACGTTTTGTGTGGGGTTAGCATCACAAAAGTGACGCTAACCATCACAAAATGTTTTTTCCCTAATTTACCTTCCAGTGCAAAACTTGTTTTGCGCTGGAAAGTACCCTGAAAGTAACGCAAAGCAGCGGGGAGAGGGGGGGCGAGAGCCATATCTCTGTAGATATGGCGCTTTCCTGCTCCCTCCCTGTCACACAATGCAGCACAGCATTTTTGTCTGTTGCAAGGCATTCGGTGACTTTTTTGAGAATCTGGGCCTAGGAGTCTCACAATTCACTAGGGGAACAAGAATGGTGGGAGGATTTTCATCACTTCAGGCTATTTTCCAAATGGTGCCCTAAAACTGCTGCTGTACGAGTTCAGGACGTGCGCTGTACAAAACCTTCTCTTGTTTTATTTAATAAACTATAATGTTAATACAATTATATAACAACCAAGGCTGCACACAAAGTGCACCTAACAAATGACTTGCCTCTTGGTTCTTGGTTCACTAATGGCATTGTTTTCAGAACGGGGGCGGCATGAATATTTCTAAGATCATGTTTGAAAACTATCACTGCTAATGAATCCCTCTCAAGACAGTGATATAATCTGATCTACTAAGGTAAAACGCTCATGCATGTTAATAAAATACACTTTTTTTAAGTTTACAGAGAGTTTATCATGTTTTTACATGTTTAGTGCAAGATGTATTTAAAACTAAAAGTGTTCCTAAAGATATGTTGCCTAGGACACCTTCTTTTCTTCTTTAAGGTTACTTAGTTAACATGTAAATAAAGTATGCCCATTGTTTCACAGCTTTCTAAAAGTTCCTGCTCTGTCAAGTGAACAGCAGCCGAGTGTTGCTGTTCACCAAGGGGACACAATTAAAGGTCTGGAGGGCCGCATGCGTCCCCCGGGCCGTACTTTGAGTAACCCTGATATAACATCACTTCATATGAAAAGGCTGATATATTTTTATGCTGCAGAATCTAGCCTTCTAGCAGGACTGCCATATATTTTAAAAAGCCGGCACCGAGTCTTTTTCAATAGGTCCATAACAGGTTTAATTGGATATTACTGTAACTTCTCAGAAGAATTGCTATATTTTTATTTGATAGATAGCTACTTAGTTAGATAGACGGACGGGCAGACAGACAATCGAAATGTTATATCCACTTATAGCCCTAGGGTTGAACAGACATTTTGAATGGCCAAGTGTCCATGCACTAGTCTTAATAAGCTGATCTAAGGACCCATTTTGTGCGACCTACTGTGCAAACAGCACTTAAAATCTATATCAACACCTCCTCCAATCGGAGAAGCTAGGGGGCGTGCAGACAAGATGGCCGCACCTTATTGAGGCTCCGTCAGCCCTGGAACAAATATCCATAATCCATCCTGAATCCCTGGGCTCAACTCGCCCAAAATGACCTGACGGCTTACAGGGAGCAGCGCGAACCACTAGCATCGAGCCAGAGACCGCGGCAGCCCGATAAACGTGGGAAGAGATTGCGGCCTGCGACGCGTGAACAGGCCGCCTGAGGCGAGCGGAGGAGGAGAGATCCTGGCGACTACTGAGGGAGGCCGCCGGAGCGGTCCGGCTGCTGCCTGCCGCGGCACCGCTGGAGCCACTGTGGTGGTGGCCGCGAGAGCCAGCTGCGGCTGGGGTGATGGGGCCGACGACAGCGGCCATCCCCGGACTCTTGGGCCGCGTGCCGCCTGGGGTCCGCCCCTGATCGTGAGGCGGACGCGTGGAGCCAGGAGCCGGAGCTCCACAAAGCTCCACGAAGGTGAAGCAAGACCCTCCACAAACAGTGAGTCGGGACAACGGCCGCCCAGGAAGGAGGCGTGGTGACCTGGCGGCCGGGGCATACCCTGGCGTTGCCTTCGGGCACGTGCCGGTCAGCTGCCCCGGCGCCACCGGCGCGCAGAAACTGCCATGAGCGGCCGTGGTCTGAGGCCTAGATGGTATGTGTCAACACGCACAGACAGGGAAACAGCTACAGGCGCGAAATCCCGTTCCCAAACGACACGTCTTGATCCCTACACGCTGTGAGACCGGTGGGAAGCTGCCTTGAGAAGCTGCGCTTGCACCCTGCGACATTGCCCAGACTGAGGCCTGGCTCGATCCCGGACAGTGCGACTGGGACGCCCTGGCCTGGAATCGGCGGGGGGTCGGGCCCATAACTGATAACATCCTGATAAGAGACTGGCCCATAAATGACCCACCTGTCTGCGTGCTGCTAGGGGGTGGGCAATCCTCCGGAGTCCAGCACTGGGAGCAGGAACTAACTTACCTATCTGGGGGCGATTCCCCCGGCTGGGCTCAGAGCCTTCGGACACCACACAGAGCCTGCTGAGACACTGTGCCAACCCCACCTGCGGTGACTGAGAGTATACATCGAGGGCCGCTGCTAAGTGTACTCTGGCTCCAGCATAGAACAGCTGCATAGACCCCCCTGGGCGGAAAGGCCTGTACTCAAGTGCCCCTTTGAAAACTGAATCTGTAGCTGGCTGCCTCGCCGGGGAGCGCCACCGCCGGGGAGAGGCGGACTGGTCGCTGTGAAACAGCTCTGACGAGGGGGGCACAGGGAGGCATACCCCTGACGTGGGGAACAAGGACAATAGTGTACTACCCACCAGTCCACGATCCTACCCCCCACACGGAAACTGTCTACACATCAGGGGCGAGTACATGCCATCATCCGAGAGCCCCACGCCGGGAGAGGTGCGGCGTTAGCCCTGCAACGATGGAAGATGCATCCAGGACATTTCGCCTCTGGGCACCCTTGGCTGCCTGCGACTGGTCGGGGGCACCCGCCTGGTCCCCCCTCGAGACGTGATAGCCGGCGGACCGGCCTAGAGACTTCGGGGGCAACTGTTGCTGGCCCGGCTTCATCAGACAATGTGGAAACCCGACGGCAAACAGCCTAAACTCACCTTTGACACTTGCAGGACGCCCAGGGGGCAGCCACCTGAGCAAGAACAAGACGGCACGAACCAACCAAACCAGGACACCGACGAGGTGGACATGAAGACGTTGCTCCACACCATGAAAACTAGTTTTGCTTCCATTGAGGGGAAAATGGACTCCATGTGTGCCAGAATGGACCAAATTACCCAGAAGATTGAAAAACAAGATGGCAGGCTAAAAGAGGCCGAGACACGTATCTCAACGTTGGAAGACGATCAGGCACAGGCGACAGGGCAACTCTCAGACATAGATAAGTTGCTTAAGGTGATTGCAGCCAAGAATGAGGACATTGAAGCCCGCTCTAGACGGAACAACATCCGCATTACTGGGGTGCCCGAGACAACCAACACTGGACGGCTTGAAGACTATGTAGAGTGGCTGCTCACCACATGCTTTGGGCAGGAGGCCTTCTCCAGAATACTTATCGTGGAACGGGTACATCGCACTCTGGCACCGAGACCGCCGCCTGGAGCGCCACCCCGGCCCATAGTCGCAAGACTACTTAACTACCGAGACCGCGATGCTGCATTGCGTAGGGCCCGGGAGCTGAGAAATGTCGTCTTTGAGAATAATGCCATCTCATTATACCCCGATTTCACCCTCAACGTCCAAGAAGCACGGAAGAAGTTTGCTCCCATCAAAAAGAAGCTCCAGCAAGAGTGAGTGGAGTATGCCATGCTATACCCCGCACGTCTGCGGCTCAAGCACAATGGCTCGCACCACATCTGCAACACCCCGCAGCAGGCGGCGGACTTCCTCAAAAAGACTGTACAGGCTGCCAAGAGAGCGGAGCGCTCCCCGTCGGGAAGAAGGGAAGATTCAGCACAACAAGAAGAGGTTTAGGTAACTTAGATACAGAACTGCTCGCCGGTGCTCACAGGTCGTGCTGCGGACAAGACTGGCATGGACATGCATTCCTATGCACAGGTAACATCAGTAGTCGTTAATGTTCTGCCCTCGGGGCTCTGACCAATATATAAGTGGATAGCGTGCATCCCATGGTACATTGACTCTGCATTCCAGGGACACCTTCTGCACGGTACGTGAGTGCAGGAGGGGATGCCACGCCCTCTGGGACACACGTCTCCTAGGGAATTCCCCTTTTCTCCTATGATGGAGCTTGTAATGTTTAGTTGTTGCCTGAGTTATTTAGTTGTGGGGACACCACAGTTATGGGCCACCATTAATTCTGTATTAAGTATGCAAAACGGATGCGGTATCGATGATACTCGCTTACTCCTGCACGCTGATTTCCCTGGATCACTGTCCCTATGTGAGCCTAACGCAAGGACAAAGCAAAGCCATTTTAGGGACAAAGCAGCCCACACGACACAAATGTTTTATGGTGTAATGGGGGGGGCGGGGAGGGAGGGCACTGTACACGGCAAGTTGGGGTCACCGCTGTGGGGGGAACGTTGGGGGTTACAGGACAGGCATATCCAAGCTAGCTATAACAATCAGATTGGGGGGGTACCACCTACCCCAGACATCAGAATAGAAACACAGTACTTAGGGACATGTACAAAATCAGGCAATGATGGGTGAGGGGCAGAAGACCACCACCACCGCGAGCATACAGCTCCTCACCTGAAACATTAGAGGGCTGGGTGATCCCAGGAAGAAACGTCACATTCTGGCCTATTTAGACAGACACCAAGTTAGCATCGCAATGCTACAGGAAACACATACCCTCCCCACACAACAGCCCCAGTTCGCCTCAAGATGGGCTTCGCATAGATACTTTTCCTCGTACTCTGCGTATTCCAGGGGTGCGGCAATTTTAATTAAGAAAACGGTGCCCTATGTTGAGGAGGGTTCTGCTCTCGACCCACAGGGGAGGTACTGTATAACATGGGGAAGGCTGGCAACTGCCTCCATCACATTAGTGAGTAGCTACGGACCTAATGTGGATGATGAGGACTACTACACCACTTTATGGGCACGTATAGCAACCATAGGCTCGACCCACCTCATATGGGGTGGAGACTTTAATTTAACGCTTTACCCCTCACACGACCGCTCCCACCCACTTCCACATCACTACTCTAAGGCGCAACGCCTACTTCAGCAACTAATTGCAGATAATTTCCTGGTGGACGTTTGGCGCCATCATCACCCGACACAGCGTGAGGGCACATATCACTCAGCGGTTCACAATAATTGGTCTCGGCTGGACATGTGGATCGCATCACAAGACATTGCACTGCATACGTCCTCCTCTCGCCACTTAGCGCGCACCTACTCGGACCACTCTCCTGTGCTTACGTCAATGAACCCCCCTGGCATGTCACCCCAAGCTAGACAATGGCGACTACAACCCACGGCACTCCTTGATGCGGTGTTCAAGTCCGACCTGGGGGAAATACTAGAAGAATACTTGAGACTTAATATATACTCAGTGCCATCCCTGGCTACTGTGTGGGAGGTGCTGAAGGTTACGGTTCGGGGCCATTGCATGGCCAAAACGGGGGGCATCCTCAAAGACATTCGTACAACTCTAACACGCCTGAAACGCCAGATTAAACAGCTTGAAGCAGTCGCTGGCGCGTCGGGTGAGGGTCCCACTCTGGCTAAGATACGTGAGTCCCTTACGGAATATCAGACTGAAGCAGAAAGGGAATGCCTCTTCCGAGGCAAGTACCACACGGCGCGCAGGTATGGAGAGGGAGAGCGTCCCGGCAAGGCGCTTGCTGAGATCATTCGACCACCTAGAGCGGCGAATCATGTACTGCTCATCCGCGAGGGGGAGGTGCACCGCGACACGTCAGCCATTATGGGGGTTTTCTCTGCGCATTACCGAACATTGTATTCAACGTGCGCGGCACGACAGGGTGAGACTCCGCAATATCTGCAACAGGTAGAACTAGCTTGGCTTAGCAATCATCAGAGAGAATTCTTAGCGGATGACTTGGGGATGGACGAAATCCGAGAAGCTATAATGCAAATAGGGAACGGTAAGGCACCGGGACCCGATGGCCTTGGCATAGACTTTTACAAGAACTACATAGACACATTGGCCCCCTTCCTGAAGGCAGTCTATGAGGAGGCAGCCCAAACGGGAGTGCTCCCACCCACTATGCGGGAAGCGATGCTGGTCTCACTACTGAAACCCGGTAAGAACCCCGAATCTGCTGACTCGTATAGATCTCTGTCCCTGATTAATTGCGATGTCAAGGTATTAGCCAAAGTCCTGGCAAATAGGCTCACGCTCTTGATGGACAGCCTCATCCGACCCGACCAGGCCGGTTTCATACCCGGCCGATCGACCTCGCACAACCCGAGGACCTTTTTCTCCATCATGCATGATATCGATCAGGAGCAACAGGCGGTGGCGGTTTTCCTAGACGCCACCAAAGCGTTCGATTCCCTGGAGTGGGGGTATCTGTTTGCTGTCCTGACACACATGGGATTCCCCCGGGATTTCTCATGTGGATTAAGCTGCTATATAACCGACCCTGCGCCTCACTGCTGATGAATGGAGAACGTTCCACTGCCTTTGGCATCACCAGAGGTATGTGACAGGGATGCCCCCTCTCACCCCTGCTATTTGCGATAGCCATGGAACCGCTGGCATCCATGTTGCGACAACATCACAAGCAATATGCACTAGACTACCCCACGAGGCCCGTCTTAATATCGTTATAAGCGGATGATATTACGCTGTATGTGCGAGATCCTGCTGAAGGATTAAACGCCATGATCAGCGAAATAATAAAATTCGGGGCCTTCTCGGGAATCACCATTAATTGGGGCAAATCCCAGATCATGCCGCTCACGAGCTGCACCACTCCGTTCCCAATGGATTACCCATTGCAGTGGTGCGTTGATGAAGTCTGATACCTGGGAGTCACTATAACCAATGATAAAGAAGAACTACTGCGAGCTAATTACGGGGTAGCCCTCGCTAGGGTGGAAGACCAGATCACCCGGTGGATTGCTCTCCCACTATCCCTCGCAGGCCGGATAGCCTTAATGAAGATGGTTATCATGCCCAAATTCTTATATTTGTTTACAAACATCCCCTTCCCCCCCGGCCGCCCCTTCTTCACCAGACTAAAGAGCCAGCTCATCCGCCTTGCTTGGGGCGGGAAACAACCCCGGATCAAATGGAGCACTCTCACCTTGCTGTTCGCCCAGGGTGGCTTTGAAGCGCCCGATCCTGAACTCTACTATCTCAGTGCCCAGGCACACTTTGCCGCATACTGGCTCGCGCCTCCGCCCTTCATGACGCATCTGGCGGTGGAGCAAGGGCTCATGGCTCCCCTGCCTCTTAAGGGGTTCCTGGGCGTGGATGACAAAGTGGCTGGGGGAAAGGGATCCACTGTGGCTTGTACAAATAACGCGTGGCGCGCCCTTGCCAAGAGGTCCCAAGCTCCCATGCTATATTCCCCGCTACTTCCCCTGTCCGACCAACATCACCTCCCAGTCACGCAAGAAGGCATCTGTAAAAGTATGCTTCTCAAACTAGGTATACATACTTGGGGGGACATGTACCACCTGGGGCGATTCAAAAGCGCGGACGAATTCATGGGCGACACAACACCCACCACTATGGACCGCTTCTTATACATTCGCCTGTGACAAGCCGTTAGGGCTACTACCCCTGCGTTCCCAGAGGAACCTCCAACACTGCTCACGTTGCACCAAATGATACAGGCAGGAACACCGCATGCGGTTTCCTGCATATATAAAGCCTCCATAGGGGCAGGGACCCATAACACTCTGAAAGCAAAACAGGGGTGGGAAGCAGAATTGGGACACCCTATCACAGAGGAGGCCTGGATGTATAGCTGTCAACAAACTGAGCGCATCACCGCTAGCAGCAGGTTCAGAATCATCCATTTTAAATTCCTCCACAGAATGTACTATACTTCGGTAAGACTGCACAAACTCCAATTGCGGGAAAGCTATAGGTGCGACCGTTGCAAACAGGAGGGGGTGGGTTTTTTACACGTGGCGTGGGAATGTAGGTCTATAGCGCATTACTGGACTGAGGTGGGGAGGGCCCTGAGTGTTATGATAGGGGGACAACTCAACCTCACACGGGAAATGGGGCTCCTGGGATATCTCCCAGGGCACAAAGGACGCGTTAAGCGATTCCTGTCGATGGGACTACTCATAGCCAAACGTAAAATTGCTTGCCAATGGGGGAGGGGCAGACCGCCCAAATTCAAGGACTGGCTGGCCGACCTCATTTACTGTCAGGAACAAAACAATATATATGCTGAGATGTTGCCCCTTCGCTCACGACCTTGTAATATCTGGGAACCTCTCACTAGCTACTTGCTTAGGGAGGCCGCACATAGCATGGACGATGGCGCTGCACCACCGCACACTAAGGGGCCGATTCCGATCTCGGCCGGTAGGGCTCCGAATCGGATTCGGCTTAACCGGATCCGATTCGGAGCCCTATTACCCGACCGATCCGTACGCGCGTCCGGACGAGCGAGTACGATGCGAAATCGCCGACCGACTCGTCCGGGCGTCCCGACCGCTCCGATCGACTCGATCCCGGCTCTAACCGCACCGACCGACTCGCACGGACTCGACTCGCACCGCGCAATGGAGACGTTCCCCGGCCGGGTAAGTACGATGCGCGCCGCGAGCAGTCCGACCGAGCCGTGCACTCCGGCTCGAAAGAGCTGTCGGAGCCGTACTTTGGGGGTCCGTGTCGGACCCCCTGTACGCGTAGCCGCGCGAGTCGCACACAGGGGGACCCATGGGTCCCCCTACCTGTGCGTGTACGGCGCAAATCGCTCGCCGCGTACACGCTGTAGGGGCGCACTTGTCCGCATCGCACCCATTGAGTCAATGGGAGCCCGCGTACGCGTTGTATGACAGGCTCCCATTGACTTCAATGGGAGTCCGACCGACTCGAGTCCGATGGCATACGTGCGCATCGTACTCGTTCGGTCGGGCTGCACGGCTCCCGATTCGGTCGGATATCTCTCCGGGTCCGGCTCGGTCGGAGAGATTTCCGGCCCGAATCGGAATCGGCCCCTAACTGTCTAGCTGAGAATGGTGAATCCAGTAGTGGAGGGACTGATCACTAGTAGGACTGGTGCGAAATTCTACCAATCTGTCATCTTTTCACCTGCTTATGTATACTGTGCCTTTTACACCCAAGCTCACCCTTGGTACTGTACTGATGTATCCCAGCAATGCCAATGAACTGCCTGTCACACACTGTAATTGTTGTGTTGTTGTACTGAAAATGCCAATAAACAAAGTTTTCAAAAAAACAACACCTCCTCCAATCTTGAAATGCTGCAGGTAGGAGATTAAGATACATTCCATTGACCCCAGCCTCTCTCATAAACTAGGTGCTCTATTAAACTGTAAACCCTGTGACATCCAGTGCGCTAACTTTATTAGACTGCTTCATGAATCCCTAGAAAATCAAATCTCTTCGAAGTAAGGCAAATTCGGAAATCGTATACATAAAGAAAAGCTCCTTACCCCACCCTGGTAAGAGGTAAAACAGTGTAAACACTCATTGGTACATAAATAGCGACAATCCCATTCCCGAACTCATGGACACCGTAATATCCGCTTATGAAACAGAAAGAAAGACTACTCAAATCTATCGCTAACCTGTCGAGCCGCGCTCAGAGTCAAGCTGTTTTTTTTAAATCTTAAATAATTAAAGAAAATATTTCCATCTGTTGAATTTGCCCAGCATGTCCAAGCTGTCAAACTGAACTGTGCTAACGCCACGTATTTGGGAATTCCCCGTTAGTTCAAGAAAAGGTGTCAAAGCGTTCCAAATGCGACTGCTCGCCTACTAAGGCCCCCCTGAAGAGCACGCATCTTCCTGTCGCTGACATGGCTCCATTGGTGGTATTCAAGGCCATTGGCGCTAAGTGAATACAGTTCAAGGCAGTGTGTTGTTCAGAGAGCCTTTCTCAACGAATACCCTCATTCCTTTGAGAAAAGCTCACATCAGCCTTCGCATGCTGCTGACGCCTCTTGGATTGTAGTCGCTCCACATTTTCAATGCACTTTATCGCATCAAGCAGGAAGAAAAGAACAAGAGACCAAGGGCCACTATCCCATTAGTGGTGAATGCCTCACCCTACAAAAATATATATAGAAGAATAGATCGGTCCTCTCAGATTGAATTATATTGTACTACAACATTTATATAGCACTTACTACCCCTGTGTGGGGTGACAAAGCACTTGCCTACACGGACTGCATGCTACACAGTGTAGGGTGCTTGTTTGGAAGTGTGTTTCCTTTGTTTTGGTTCTGTATGGGAATTGTTTCCATTTTGTACGTGAGGATCACCAAGGTTCTAGTTCACTATGCTGGTTATGCACTGGGATGTCCATTCTGAGATACTTTGCTTTAAGTTTATGGTCATGAGTAGGCACAGATTAAAGGGAGAAGTGTTGGAGAGGTCTGCTAAGATGGACAGTGTTATTATCATCACAAATCTTATTATCATTGTGTGATGGCAAGAAGAGGCCAGAGTATGTTCCTAGTCGCGACCTCCGGTTTTGGACTAAATTAGAGCTGTCCATTGGCCAGTTGAATGTGGCAGATCTCTTCAGATATTCTATTCCTGTTCAGTTGGTGATGGGTGGTTTATTGCTGTGGACTGTATAGAACTGGGTGATGGATATGACCCTTAGCAGCTTTGTCTTCTGCTCTAACGTAACCATTCCAGGCCTTTACTCCAGTTTCTATGTGGTACATTGCATTAGCGGGAATTAGGTGTAATCGTTAGTGGGAGAGAGAGATATGGGAATTTCGTGTATTGGTTGGCGGAAATAATAAATGAGCTACAGCAGAGAAGGCATTCTTAGGGTGCAGGGTGTGACTTGTAGAGAAGAGTTTGTGACCTTTATAAAAAGTGTGTGCAATTTGCAGAGATACAATAGCAATGTCTGTAAAGCTGGGACAAAATGATGCACAAGTCAATACCCAGATGGACACTGCACAATGAACATGTTGTGTTAGTCCCCCTACGATGGATAAACTCTAGTAGGGTTACAAATTACCCTGGAAATGAGTGGGCTGTTTGGTACTTCCTCGTTGTGTTGATTTATTTGTACAGTGCTTGGTATGTCACAAGTACTACATAAAAGGGCTGATATACACATCTACATGCTCAAAACGGCAATATGCACAAGCTTTGACCATCACAAACAAACCTAAACCAATTAACTATTGATTTTTTATGCCACAAGGCTGTCCTCAGAAGGTGGAACATTTGGTTCTCCAAGGCAGGTTTTATAAACATACACACACAAACGTGCACATGCATGCGTGCGAGCACGCAAATACACTCACACACATGTTGCCATATGACCAATACTAATAAGGAATTGGTAACGTCTTAAAAACCCTAATCAAATCCAAAAGTGTTCTTTATCCAGTGACTTCATATCTATATATAATTCATGGTGTTAACTATTTGTCAATCCATTTCCAATCAATAACATGAATATTCATACTATGTCATTAGGCTTGCACTTCTTTCTGCCAGACCTAAATTGGCCTGTAGGTATGTCATCACTTCCACCCACATCACTTTAGACTGACCATTACTTCATATATGGTTGTTACAGAGAATGCGTTCTTTTCCTCGCCTTGCGATTCCCAGACTGGGTAGATTACTATTCTAGTTGCAGCTCTAGCACTTTAGACACTTAAGTCATGTGGATAGGTTGATCTATTGACAATGGTAGAAGTAATGTTGACTTGGATGATAGAAAATATAATTGGGTTTCTTTGGCCTGTCATATCTACACTATAAAGTACCATTACACCTTCTTGCTGCCCGCTACGTAAATCCTATTGATCTTTTATTACAGTACAGAGCAGGACACAATTTTTGGGATGGCTTTTATTCAAGAATTGTAGGAGAAAAACTAGTCTGATAGTAAATAGGGGAACTGGCATACCATTTCCTCTAAGAGGGTAGAGGAGCAAAAGAGCTCACCAGCCTAACATGTCACTGAGTCTCTCTCACTCCAATAGATCTTTCAAGAGCATGAATTAAATTAGAGAGGTCTTGATTTCCCTGTAGGTCAGTACACCTCCACAGAACTAGGCTCTTCCTGGAAGGTATATTGTGTGAGATGGGAGCATACTATTTGCATGTCAATATTTCCTCTTTATACCATATACCACATGGGCATTTACTTTTTCAAACAATATGATGTGTGGATTGGATTTATTGGAATATTTTAGGTGTGTGATTATTCACGTGATTTTAATAATACCCTCCTCCCCCTAGCATATCTGGAAAACAATTTTAATATTTGTAATCAAATATTAACTAAATGAATAAAATATTCTATTGTATAATGATTAATGGTTCTCCTTTTATTATTACAATTATGAGGAACAAAGAATGGTCTGCTGAACATTGCCCTCAAATGCTAATAAATTACTTTGACTTAATTACATTACATATAAATTAAAGTAATTAAATGAATTCAATTATATATTAAAAATATTGTTATGCATAAGATTATTGTTAGGTTAATGGCAACACATTGAATATTAACAAACAAAATTAGTAGCATTAAACTAATAACTAAAATAAAATGATTAAACAAGGTTTGGGGTTGGATTTAGGTTTGAATTTGGGTTAGGTTTCGAGTCAGGGTAAACAGTTCCCTTAATTAATTAAACCCTAACACTAAGCAAAGTGTTATATTCAGAGTTAATAACAAGTGACATACTTTAAGCCTTTAAATTATTTAAAAACATTTACAAAAAAATGTAAAGCAGAATGCCCACGAAACCAGCTAGAAGGAGGAGATGGAGACAAAAAACTGTGAAAATAAGGAAAAACATCCCCACGAGGAAAAGGAAGACACAGGTAAACCTGAGAGGAGATGGCCAGGGGCGTAACACAGGCCCCCGCAGCCCCCGCAGTATGGGGGGGGCCCCAAGCTCCAGGGGGCCCCCTCAGCACAGAACTCTAGCCGGAGAGCTCCTGATTGAGCCCGGAGGGGGCCCCTCCACGTGCCTTGCAGGGAGTCCCCCTCAAGTTTCGTTACGCCAGTGGAGATGGCAGGAGAGGTAATGGCAGGCAAAGAAATGGTACGTATCCATGTGAGGAGAACCTCAAATTCCCAATTCAATCACCCAATTTGATTAAGAGCTCACATTTCATTCACCATTGATGTGATAGACACCCAATACATGGCCTCAGAACCCACCTCATGCACAAACGTTTATCTACTTTTAATCATAATTCCACCATTAAACAGTTGCTCCCCATGCTTCAAACAGCTGGTGCAAGGAAGCAGAGTTCCTCAAACCAACTCTTGCTTTGTTGGCTAAGGTCCTAGTTGAAACATCTGTTACGTCTTCCCCAGCCTGGGTACCTACTAATGACTACGCCACACATGGAGCTTAGTGTAACCCATCTTTATTCTCCTGCGTGTAACCTCGAACTCAACGTTCTAAACCTGTATTCGCTTCTCTATGCTCTAACACTTACATCACAGGTCTACGGAGTCCATCAGGAGCCAAAAGGGTTCCGTCATTGCTAACTCACACAACACTACAACCTCCTTCCGAGCTTGTTCCTCCCATGCTCCAGTCCTGGAACTGAAACCTTGGAGGAAGCTGGCAGTACCCGCAAACTGGTTTACCCGTCAATGCATCATTCTACTGGCTTTTCAGTCAGTGAGGAGAACTCACCCAACAGCTGCTCACCACAAATGCCTATATATGTTCTCATTCCAAAAACATCACTAGTATGCAAATGTATTAATTTGCAGAAAATAAGGACGGAACTGTGTGTGTTACCTGGCGTAGCAGCTTAAATTAATAAACAGTTGCGCTCATAGTACTCATCCTACTTTTTTGGGCCAATTCTGGATGGTCCAAGTGTAACATCATCGCCTCCTAAGGAGGGAAACACCAATGTTACTAGAACGTTCAAAGACCTTATTGCAAGGCCACACCTAGGGTCCCATTCACAAAGGGACTTCACACTTGTGGTGGAGGCCCCGCAGTCTTGGTGGGCGATCCGCACTGGGGGCAAGACCTCCACAATGAGAAACTACAATGTGGCAGTCCTGCCACAAGTGTGGCTCCCTGCCACGACAGCGGGCCTCCACCATGAGTGCAAAGGCCCTTTGTGAGTGGGGCCCTCAGTGTTGTGCTCTCTGCACTCCAGGGAAGGTGCCCTGTTTTCATCTGGTGCGATTTAGGGACTTTGATATTTTGCACTGTCAAGGCAAATACGTGCTGCATTTATTTGCATTTCTTTTACAAATTCCCCAGCTAAGCTATTGAAGTATTTGCCTGTCTTCGTTTGAATTAAAAAACAAAAAAGCCTTTTCGCTTCATCCCCTGCCCAAACTATCCAGGTCCTTCCGTTTCCGGGGCACACTTTTAGACAACGTGCTGATGTTTTCCTAGAGGTGGGCGAACCAACAAATTAATAGAGCGAGCCAAGACAGAGCCGAGCCAAGGGTCTGGTTTGGCTCTAAGAGCCCGTGCCCGAGCCAAACCGTGAAATTTCTTCCGTGTAAATCATGAAACAAGTCAACTATTCCTGCTCCCGCCTTAGTTGTAATGCTATTAGCGAACAAGGAGGCGAGTCGGTTGTCATGTGCACCCTGTATGTGGCCTAGATTCTTTTCGATAGGCAACATAATAGTCTACTAAATAAAACACAATACGTTTAGGTACAGCTCGTATTTTGAACTCATATTTGAAGGTGTTTTCATATGCAGTAATGAAGGAAAAGGGGGATTGGGGAAATAAAAGATTCGCCTAAGAGTACTCATTTTGGTTAAGCAGAGAAGCAGGGATTTAACTTGTTTTCTGGTTTCATTTCGTACAAATCAGTTGGTAAATAGGTTTTTATTTGTCTCTCCTTTTTACCTCAAATGTTAATGCTTTGTTTTCAACTCAGTGTATAAAGGTAGAGTGGGGGAGGGAGGTGTGGGGGAGGCAGAAGCCATATAAAAGCTCGACTGGCTTTAGGCTCGAGGTTTCAAAAGGACCTCGAGCTGAGCCAGAGCCATGCCTCTGAAGCCTGGCTCGAGCTTCCAGTGGCTCGCCCACCATGTGTACCATAGCATGCTTCACTTTCACCCTCACGCAAACCCAAGGGTCCGAGCATGGGTTGGGGTGTGTACGTGAACACGGGTGGGTGAACACGGATCCTTTGGATGGCTAGAACGAGCCCGCGGCCATCTTGCGAGATATGTTTGTCTTTCCGCAACGGCCACAGTTTCGAAATCCATACAATGACGTAGGAGACGTGCACATTTGCATTCCAATGCATGAATCATTCATGTGCTCTCTCCGTCTCAGTCCGTCTCCCCCAGAGTGAAGTGTGGAATAATAGTTTTTTCCGTGTGAAATACTGTAAACAGAACATCGTTTTTTTTTAATTTTAATTTCTGTGCATTGAGAATAACATTAGCAAACATATGGGTTAGTATGCACCATGTCAACAGGACAGCAGATTTCCAGGGCTGGCCCTTCCTTCTGCAACGTATTATATATATAACCCATTACCTTTTTCCAAGACTACAGATTCCATAATGCTGTAAGGTAAAACTTGAAAGCTCAGCACTACACACATGATGTGCTTGTGACACATGGGCGTCCGCAGGGGGGGGGCAAGGAGGGGCGCTTGCCCCCCCTTGGATCACCCAGCCGGCCGCCTTTTGCCCGTAATTTTGGCCTTTGGGGAACATCACTGTTCCCCTGTGAGAATCCTCAATGCCTTGACGGGGCCGCCTTGCACTCCTCTGAGCGCAAGAGCAGCTCCACCCCGCCCATTGTAATTCTGTATGTAGCGGATTGCCACATACAGAATGACAATGGGCCAGTCTGGCTGGTAAAGCGTGTGGTGGGCCTCCTCCAGCCTCGGGCATCCTGTCAGAAGGAAGAAATGTACGAAAACGCCCATGCTGTTACGAGAGAATCCAGTTAATCAAAATAAGGCGTTAAAAGGGTTATAGGTCTTTCACAGTCTCATCATTTTAGAACTGAACCATTTTCAACATTATATTCAACGAATCCATGGTTGCTGCCTTTTTTATTGTATGCAACTAACAACCATTGACAAAGCCTATAGTTCTGGCTTGTTGTAGGTGTAACATTACCTGCTGTATTATATATCTGAATGCAATGACAGAAGCAGCAAAATACCAGTCGGGCGGCACACTATGCTAAGCACAGAATTTTAGCTTAGGTGTTTCAAGCTACGCCCTTAATTAAATCGAACAACCCCTTTGGAGAGACCCCCACTTAAAGCCCTGGAAACAACACCATGCCACAGCCACCTCACGTCCTGGCACTGTGCATCATGCATGACTCATGACTTCCAAAGTTTCAGATTGACTGTGTGCAGGGGCATCTTGAACACCTCCCTTTGCTTTAGGAACTACAACGAGGGTGAGTTCCTGATGGATCTCTTCTGTCTGCAACTCTGCAGACGAAGGCTTAGCTCATACTTAATGTGAAAAGGTGGGTGAGAGAGTAAGTGAAGGGATGGGTGGATGGCTGGATGGATTAGTGAAAGGGTGAATGGATGAATGAAAGGGTGAATGGATGGATAATGAGAGGAAGGATGGGTGAATGGATGAGTGAAATGATGGATGGATTGATGAATCGATAAGTGAAAGGGTGAATGGATGGACAGATGAATGAAAGGGAGGATGTAAGGATGGATGAGTGAGTGAAAGGGAGGGTACATGGGAAAAAGGTTGGATAGATGAGTGAAGGAGTGAATGGGTGGATGGATGAGAGAAAAGATGGATGAATGATTGAAAGGATGGATGAGTGATAGGGTCAATGAATGGATTCATGAGTGGATGAGTAGATGGATGGTTGGGTGGATGGCTAAGTGAAAGGGTCGATTGAGAGAGAAAGGGAGGATGGATGTGTGGATGCCTGAAAGGGTGAATGAGTGGAAGGATGAGTGACTAGGTGGATGGATGAGTACGTGAAAGGGTGGCTGGATGAGTGAAAGGGTAAATGGCTGGATGGATGAGCAAGACAGAGTGGTCAAAAAGTTGCCAGATTGGTTTTATTCACACCCAAACACCTTAGCGCCAACAGACTTTCCCAGTGAAGGCAGCATTACTTTCATTTTTCTCGTCTTTGAATGGCATTTTTTTCCTCAGGTGAGGAAGTTCACCATTCCTGGAGGTACTGCGATATCTGGTTAATGCGTAGTGTAGAAAATGTTTCATGTGATCCTTATCAGCTGTTTTCCTTTTAGTAGTTTATGAAATGTGTAGTGTACTGCAGCTTTATGTTCATGAATGTGGTCTTTTAAAACCATACTCCTTATGTTTTGTAAGGATCTAAGCAATGGACATTGAAACAGGTCCCTTCCGGGCCCTGTAGTCATGTCCTTAGCTTTTCAGGCAAAAACACACATTGATTTCTGAATAACAAGTGCACAAGCATTAAGGTAAGCATGTTGTTCCATGCTTACATTTCACATACCTTACTTAGTCTTGCATTCCCTGTGAGTGTTTGCTTTTTCCAGGAGGTTGTTACTGTTTTTTCAGACAGAAGATTACTCTTGTCTAGTGCATAATTTGAATTGAGTTGCTTCCAGGCGTTTATAGCGGGACACAATTGGATTGCATCTAAAGGCAGTGCGAGTTTCTTTTAGTGGTAGAGTATGGTGTTCAGTGGGGGAGAAGATGTGGCACTATGGCCAGAGCTGCCGAATTTGGAACTGGGGTACAGAATCCTGCAGGCTGCTTTCTGTGCTTTGTGAAACTAAGTGAAGCTGTGGTTCAAATGGAACCTTCTATGGGATTTTTTGGGGTAAGCGTTGAGCTTTGGCTGTGATTTAGGTTCGTGCAACCACATTTTGTGTGTGCGCTATGCAGTCTAGCAGTTTCTGTCTCTAATATATAGAACGAAGTGTGTTAATGGTCATACCACAAAGACCTTAGTGTCAGTTACATATAGCATTCAAACTCCAGTGGGTCACCACTTGCATTCATCCTTTTGAGGATGATGTGGCACACATCATGTCGGAGGATGGTGATGGCGATAACATTTTGCCCCCCCCTGGAAAAATTTCTGCGGATGCCCATGTTGTGACATGAATACATAAGGGCATGCAGGCGTGCAACGCCCATAGGACTCAAAGGGCTTCTGATAGTTGTATTTTCCTATCTTCCAAGAGAGGTTTCCTTGTGTTTTTTAAAACTATACGGCCCTTTGAAAGTGGCTGCTGGGTGGGTTGACATTTGTGAAAGGTGCATTTTAAAATGGTGGCAACAGTATATACTCCTAAGATGGTGGATGACTAGACTCTCACTGCACATCTAGAATGCTAGTTCACAACGACATCTGAAGTAAGTGCAAGGCAAGGAATCTTAACACAGTGAGTACACCCCATCTGTGAAGCGGGTCTGACAGTAGAGAGAAGGCAGTCTAGCAGGCCGTGAAATAATTTATCCTAGACAGAAGAGTACAAGTCATTCCTCTGTAATCAACACTGGAAATATTATTCACCTCCCAGGGGAACACATCCGGACCAGAGGAGGCTGAACATTAATTCTCTCCTTGCAGCCAAGGTCCTGCCTTTGATTTATCGCTGATCCAACTAAGGGTCGGCGGGTGAGTAATGGACACTCTCATGATTCCTGACAAGGGAAAAGTGAGGGAGCGGAAAGGTGCAGGCAACCCCAGCTTAGCATAAAGGAGGATGGCTTATGCAACTGGTTCTTGGCACACTATTTTAAGCAGTGGTAACCTTCAGAGCAAGCATTAGCAAAGCCAAAAGGTCTATACATATTTACGAATTTTCTGTATTATAAAGTGTTGATTCCACCCAACCGTGTTTCAGAGAGCTTTACAAACAAGATGTGAAACAAAATGCAGAAAGTCAACCATGCATTGAGAGTAATACAACAGACAGCATAAGTCATAACAATTCCAGTGGTAGAGAAGATGCCCAATACGTGGGGTGAATACATAGGTGATGAGCAACAATATATCACCCCCAACATAGATTATAACTTCAGCATCGACACACATGGCTTTGCAAAACAGAAACAAAGTCCTAATAAATAAATGAATAACAAATGCATCAGTACAGTTTGTCTTGCAAAACACTAACCAAAAGTAACAAAATGACAGCAGATCTATGTATGAAAGAAGGAGACAAAACCAGCGCTGTGATAGGATGGCAGGAGTGATGGGACCAGCAAAGATGCTTGCGACAGGAATCACAGCATCAGCCTGCCAGCTGCGGGTGTTTCTCAAGGTGTCACTGTTTATAGTGAAACGCCTTGGCGCCCTGAACAGGCCAGTGCTGGAGCTAATGTGTATGAGATTGTGACTGCATAAAGTAATTACCGTCTCTTTGACGGTGACCTGCTGTGTGGACTCCTTTTACTTATTACTCACTATTTTAAAGTCTGAATGCTACATAATGAACTTTCTTCTGATGGAGGCACACGCAGGTGCCCAGGAGAGGCACATACATTCAACAGAAAAAGTAGCTGGTCCTTTTCTTATGTTATTATATGATCAACAAGTTTTTAGTATGAGCAAGCTAAAGCTTTCTTTGGTCATACCTAAAAGACATGACTGTGGCAGAGTATCAGCCTGCCGGGATGAACCCGACTGGCGAATAGCACTCGTTACTTAGCATGCGTTTAGTACGCATGCCATTACAACGCGGTCGTTAGAACGACCGCGTTGTTAGTTCGCATACCTTTACTACGCAATTCGGAACAACGAATTGCAGTAGGGGGCGCTGGATGTTGGAATAGTATAATTTACTATGCCACCTCCAGTCTTTGCGGACACTAGGGAAGGTGTTGGATTTTAAATCCAACACCTTCTCCCCCTAACGCAAGTCGTTGTTCCGACTTGCGTAGTAAAGGTATGCGAACTAACAACGCGGTCGTTGTTACGACCGCGTTGTAATCGCATGCGAAGTATCGCATGCGAAGTAAACGCTGTTTACCCGACTGGCCCTTTAGAAGTCGTACTATTAGAAGAATGATGCATACCTGTAAGGGCAACTACTCTGACGTCCATCCCCTAAAGCGCTTCTTACTAGATGTCTTCCACTGACGGTACGGAAGCAGAACAGAACAGTCATGTTTGCGTGAACCTGCGGCAGGCAGGAGTTATGTTATGTTATGTGGATTTGTGTAGCGCACACCTCACCCGGGAGGGTATACTGGCGCTGAAAACTGTAGCTTTTGGGTTACCAGGAGTTCTTCTCCTGCATCATCTCTCTTTCATCTTGAGCCTGGAGATGATATCACCAGCTGTCATCCATTTCGATCCAACCTCCTCAGAAAAGAACAATGGGGCATATTAGCAAGGGCGGTATCGCCGCTTTAGCAGCACTTTTTGCCGCTAAAGCGGCGATATTTCTATCGCCCTATTAGCAAGCTGTCGCTAACAGCTGTTAGCGACAGCTTTATGGCGAAAGCAACCGTTTTGGTGCCGCTTTGCATGTCAGCGATATTTATCGCTAATGACATGCAAAGTAGGCGTTCCTGACTTAAACTCCTTTGAAACAGTCGCAAACACAACTTCCCCCTATTATCAATGCCCGCGAAGCGATAAGAAAAGTCGCGCTAACCGCGCTTATCGCTGGAATTTAACACCTGAAAAAAACTTGACTTAACCATCTTGTCAATGGGAGGTGGATTGTTAGGTTAAGTACACACTTGCCTATTAGCAAGCTTTTCGTTTACGCAGTTAATTTATCGCGGGAATTCTCACGCTATTGCTGGTTTTACACGCTATCGCTGGATTTCCTATCGCCTTTGCGATACGCGTTGCTAATACCGCGCTATCACGGCGAGGAAATCCAGCGATAGCCGGCGTTAAAAAAAACTGCGCTAAGCACGCTTTGCGATAATTATCGCAAATCGTTGATAATATGCCCCAATGTTTGTTAGATAATAGTAAATAGACCGTAGCCTTCAGTGTTTTGGTGGTGGGGAGGGGGCTAGCTGGCACACCCAGAAAATACTTCCCACCCATAAAGAGTGTTAAAGATTACCATGCCATATAGATGGGCCTGAGGGATTTAAGTCAAACAATGAGAAACTAGTTACCATCTTTCATCCCTATGTAAACAATTCAGACTAAAAATTAAAAAAACTAAAAACTTCACCTGAAAGTGTTTTTTTATTCCAAATGTACTAACTGACTTGTAACAACTAGACCGATAAGTAGTGAATGTGAGTAATCTCCCTCTGACAGTGCCTTTGAGTACTCTCTCTCTAACAGTGAATGTGAGTACTCTCCCTCTGAATGTCAGTATTCTCCCTCTGACAGTGCCTTTGAGTATTCTCCCTCTGACATGTGAATGTCAGTACTCTCCTTCTGACAGTGCCTTTGAGTACTCTCCCTCTAACAGTGAATGTGAGTACTCTCCCTGTGACAGTGAATGTGAGTACTCTCCCTGTGACAGTGAATGTGAGTACTCTCCCTCTGACAGTGAATATGAGTACTCTCCCTGTGACAGTGAATGTGAGTACTCTCCCTCTGACAGTGAATATGAGTACTCTCCTTCTGAATGTCAGTATTCTCCCTCTGACAGTGAATGTGAGTACTCTACCTCTGACAGTGAATGTGAGTACTTTCCCTCTGACAGTGCCTTCGAGTACTCTCCCTCTGACAGTGAATGTGAGTACTCTCCCTCTGACAGTGAATGTGAGTACTATCCCTTTGACACTGACTGTGAGTACTCTCGCTCTGACAGTGCCTGCGAGTACTCTCTATCTGACAGTAAGTGTGAGTACTCTCCCTCTGAATGTGAGTATTCTCCCTCTGACAGTGAATATGAGTACTCTCCCTCTGAATGTCAGTATTCTCCCTCTGACAGTGAATGTGAGTACTCTCCCTCTGACAGTGAATGTGAGTACTCTCCCTCTGACAGTGAATGTAAGTGCTCTCCCTCTGACACTGAATGTGAGAACTCTCCATCTGACAGTAAATGTGAGTACTCTTCCTGTGACAGTGAATTTGAGTACTCCCCCTCTGACAGTGAATGTGAATACGCTCCCTTCGACACTGAATGTGAGTACTCTCCCTCTGACAGTGCCTGTGAGTACTCTCCATCTAACAGTGAACGTGAGTACTCTCTGTCTGACAGTAAATGTGACTACTCTCCTTCTGAATGTGAGTATTCTCCCTCTGACGGGGAATGTGAGTACTCTACCTCTGACAGTGAATGTGAGTACTTTCCCTCTGACAGTGCCTTCGAGTACTCTCCCTCTGACAGTGAATGTGAGTACTCTCCCTCTGACAGTGAATGTGAGTACTCTCCCTTTGACACTGACTGTGAGTACTCTCGCTCTGACAGTGCCTGCGAGTACTCTCTATCTGACAGTAAGTGTGAGTACTCTCCCTCTGAATGTGAGTATTCTCCCTCTGACAGTGAATGTGAGTACTCTCCCTCTGAATGTCAGTATTCTCCCTCTGACAGTGAATGTGAGTACTCTCCCTCTGACAGTGCCTGCGAGTACTCTCCCTGTGACAGTGCATGTGAGTACTCTCCCTAAGACACTGAATGTGAATACTCTCCCTCTGACACTAAATGTGAGTACTCTCCCTCTGTCAGTGCCTGTGAGTACTCTCCCTCTGACAGTGAATGTGAGTACTCTCCTTCTGACAGTGAATGTGAGTACTCTCCCTTTGACACTGAATGTGAGTACTCTCGCTCTGACAGTGCCTGCGAGTACTCTCTATCTGACAGTAAGTGTGAGTACTCTCCCTCTGAATGTGAGTATTCTCCCTCTGACAGTGAATGTGAGTACTCTCCCTCTGAATGTCAGTATTCTCCCTCTGACAGTGAATGTGAGTACTCTCCCTCTGACAGTGCCTGCGAGTACTCTCCCTGTGACAGTGCATGTGAGTACTCTCCCTAAGACACTGAATGTGAATACTCTCCCTCTGACACTAAATGTGAGTACTCTCCCTCTGTCAGTGCCTGTAGGTACTCTCCCTCTGACAGTGAATGTGAGTACTCTCCTTCTGACACTGAATGTGAGTACTCTCCCTCTGACAGTAAATGTGAGTATTCTCCCTCTGACAGTTAATGCGAGTACTCTCCCTCTGACAGTGCCTGTGAGTACTTTCCCTCTAACAGTGAACGTGAGTACTTTCTGTCTGACAGTGAATGTGAGTACTCTCCCTCTGAATGTGAGTATTCTCCCTCTGACAGTGAATGTGAGTACTCTCCCTCTGACAGTGAGTGTGAGTACTTTCTGTCTGACAGTGAATGTGAGTACTCTCCCTCTGAATGTGAGTATTCTCCCTCTGACAGTGAATGTGAGTACTCTCCCTCTGACAGTGAATGTGAGTACTCTTCCTCTGACAGTGAATGTGAGGACTCTCCCTCTGGCAGTGCCTGTGAGTACTCTCCCTCTGACAGTGAATGTGAGTACTCTCCCTCTGACAGTGAATGTGAGTACTTTCCCTCTGACAGTGCCTTTGAGTGCTCTCCCTCTAACAGTGAATGTGAGTACTCTCCCTCTGACAGTGTCTGTGAGTACTTTCCCTCTAACAGTGAACGTGAGTACTCTCTGTCTGACAGTGAATGTGAGTACTTTCCCTCTGAATGTGGGTATTCTCCCTCTGACAGTGAATGTGAGTACTCTCCCTCTGACAGTGAATGTGAGTACTTTCCCTCTGACAGTGCCTTCGAGTACTCTCCCTCTGACAGTGATTGTGAGTACTCTTCCTCTTACAGTGAATGTGAGTACTCTCCCTCTGACAGTGCCTGTGAGTACTCTTCCTCTAACAGTGAATGTGAGTACTCTCCCTCTGAATGAGAGTATTCTCGCTCTGACAGTGAATGTGAGTACTCTCCCTCTGACAGTGAATGTGAGTACTTTCTCTCTGACAGTGCCTTCGAGTACTCTCCCTCTGCCAGTGAATGTGAGTACTCTTCGTCTGACAGTGAATGTGAGTACTCTCCCCCTGACAGTGCCTGTGAGTACCCTCCCTCTGACAGTGAATGTGAGTACTCTCCCTCTGACAGTGAATATGAGTACTCTCCCTCTGAATGTCAGTACTCTCCCTCTGACAGTGCCTTTGAGTGCTCTCCCTCTGCCAGTGAATGTGAGTACTCTCCCTCTGCCAGTGAATGTGAGTACTCTCCCCCTGACAGTGCCTGTGAGTACCCTCCCTCTGACAGTGAATGTGAGTACTCTCCCTCTGACAGTGAATGTGAGTACTCTCCCTCTGACAGTGCCTGTGAGTACCTTCCCTCTAACAGTGAACGTGAGTACTCTCTGTCTGACAGTGAATGTGAGTACTCTCCCTCTGAATGTGAGTATTCTCCCTCTGACAGTGAATGTGAGTACTCTCCCTCTGACAGTGCCTTCGAGTACTCTCCCTCTGACAGTGAATGTGAGTACTCTTCCTCTGAGAGTGAATGTGAGTACTCCCCCTCTGACAGTGCCTGTGAGTACTCTTCGTCTGACAGTGAATGTGAGTACTCTCCCCCTGACAGTGCCTGTGAGTACCCTCCCTCTGACAGTGAATGTGAGTACTCTCCCTCTGACAGTGAATATGAGTACTCTCCCTCTGAATGTCAGTACTCTCCCTCTGACAGTGCCTTTGAGTGCTCTCCCTCTGCCAGTGAATGTGAGTACTCTCCCTCTGCCAGTGAATGTGAGTACTCTCCCTCTGACAGTGCCTGTGAGTACCTTCCCTCTAACAGTGAACGTGAGTACTCTCTGTCTGACAGTGAATGTGAGTACTCTCCCTCTGAATGTGAGTATTCTCCCTCTGACAGTGAATGTGAGTACTCTTCCTCTGAGAGTGAATGTGAGTACTCCCCCTCTGACAGTGCCTGTGAGTACTCTTCGTCTGACAGTGAATGTGAGTACTCTCCCCCTGACAGTGCCTGTGAGTACCCTCCCTCTGACAGTGAATGTGAGTACTCTCCCTCTGACAGTGAATATGAGTACTCTCCCTCTGAATGTCAGTACTCTCCCCCTGACAGTGCCTGTGAGTACCCTCCCTCTGACAGTGAATGTGAGTACTCTCCCTCTGACAGTGAATGTGAGTACTCTCCCTCTGACAGTGCCTGTGAGTACCTTCCCTCTAACAGTGAACGTGAGTACTCTCTGTCTGACAGTGAATGTGAGTACTCTCCCTCTGAATGTGAGTATTCTCCCTCTGACCGTGAATGTGAGTACTCTTCCTCTGAGAGTGAATGTGAGTACTCCCCCTCTGACAGTGCCTGTGAGTACTCTTCCTCTAATAGTGAATGTGAGTACTCTCCCTCTGACAGTGCCTGTGAGTACTCTTCCTCTAATAGTGAATGTGAGTACTCTCCCTCTGACAGTGAATATGAGTACTCTCCCTCTGAATGTCAGTACTCTCCCCCTGACAGTGCCTGTGAGTACCCTCCCTCTGACAGTGAATGTGAGTACTCTCCCTCTGACAGTGAATGTGAGTACTCTCCCTCTGACAGTGCCTGTGAGTACCTTCCCTCTAACAGTGAACGTGAGTACTCTCTGTCTGACAGTGAATGTGAGTACTCTCCCTCTGAATGTGAGTATTCTCCCTCTGACAGTGAATGTGAGTACTCTCCCTCTGACCGTGAATGTGAGTACTCTTCCTCTGAGAGTGAATGTGAGTACTCCCCCTCTGACAGTGCCTGTGAGTACTCTTCCTCTAATAGTGAATGTGAGTACTCTCCCTCTGACAGTGCCTGTGAGTACCTTCCCTCTAACAGTGAACGTGAGTACTCTCTGTCTGACAGTGAATGTGAGTACTCTCCCTCTGACAGTGAATGCGAGTACTTTCCCTCTGACAGTGCCTTCGAGTACTCTCCCTCTGACAGTGAATGTGAGTACTCTTCCTCTGACAGTGAATGTGAGTACTCTCCCTCTGACAGTGCCTGTGAGTACTCTCCCTCTGACAGTGCCTGTGAGTACTCTTCCTCTAACAGTGAATGTGAGTACTCTCTCTCTGACAGTGAATGTGAGTACTCTCCCTCTGACAGTGCCTGTGAGTACTTTCCCTCTAACAGTGAACGTGAGTACTCTCTGTCTGACAGTGAATGTGAGTACTCTCCCTCTGAATGTGAGTATCTCCCTCTGACAGTGAATGTGAGTACTCTCCCTCTGACAGTGAATGTGAGTACTTTCCCTCTGACAGTGCCTTCAAGTACTCTCCCTCTGACAGTGAATGTGAGTACTCTCCCTCTGACAGTGAATGTGAGTACTCTTCCTCGGACAGTGAATGTGAATACTCTCCCTCTGACAGTGCCTGTGAGTTCTCTTCCTCTAACAGTGAATGTGAGTACTCTCCCTCTGACAGTGAATGTGAGTACTCTCCCTCTGACAGTGAATGTGAGTACTCTTCCTCTGACAGTGAATGTGAGTACTCTCCCTCTGACATTCCACTTTTAGCAGCCCGAATACCTAGGGAGATGCTAAAACAATCTCATAATCTAATCATGCAATGCATGACAAACATGTTGCCTGCATGCACAGGTTGGGATGAGACATTGATACATGCAGGAATCAGTGTTGGTCAGAGTGTACATGTAATTGTTTATGATGCCTCTTGTGTAATATGCAACATCCTGTCTCACTTTAGTTTTTAACTTCTCTCTAACCGTGACTCCTACTCATTGTTTCAAGTCTCTTGTCGTGATCCCGCTGCTCCAGAGACTCAAACCCTGCAGTCACCCACTCTGCCTAGTCCACTACTCAAAGATCGTTGAGCGTCTGTTCTTTAACAATCTACCTCCTTAATGCCTACTAAGTCCCCTCCCTTCCTGGTATGTAAATTCTACTCCAGTGAAACCGAGGTCACTCCCACTGTCACCTTCAAACCCACAATCGCCTCTCCCACCCTCCCTCTTCTCGCTCTATTTGTGGATATTTAACACCTGTGAAAACCAGCTCTGCTCACTACCACCTCTCTGAGCAGTGCGGGTTCTGCACACAACTGGCCCTACTTCAGCATAGCTGACTGCTCATTCTTGTAATAATTTTTTATCAGAAATAATAAAATTTTCTCCTACTAGATACATAATATTTTAATTAAAAACACTGTGCCATCGAGTATGTTATATTTGGTAAATTAAAAGGTCATCATCGTAAAATCTTTATTCAATTGTAAGTACAATCATAAAAGAACATAAAACCATAGATACATTCATATATCAGCATAAAAGGGAATAACGAAATTAAGTACATTAATATACAGATGAAAAATGCAGCTTTAGGACCCTAATCCCACTAATCGGGCCTGGAACACCTAGATCTTACAGCAGCACGCAAAGCACCTGAAACCGCGGCAAGAATATATACATTAGGAAGTAGTTGTAAAAACATGAGCGCCGGGCGGGCTTGAGCAAAATCCATAGCTTTCAGAATTGGTAAAAGAAAACGCTTCCTAGGAATACTAAAATATTTACACAGCAATACAAAATGAAGGGTAGCCTGTGGAGACACATTGTCGCAGCCACAGGGCCCTAATGCGCTGACCCAGCTACTTGGAGAGGCTAACAGGTGATGTAACAAGTTAAACCTAAATAAAGACACCACAAATTATCGTTGAATAATTGGGAGAGATAAGGTTCCATGCCCTGCACCGGCTTTAATAATAAATGCCTTCGAACCATAGGCTTTCCCAAATGCTGCTGTTCATGTTGCATGGGCGCACATGCAAAGAATAGATCCATTAGGCATTTTTTCTCCATGGGGCACAACAAATGAGGATTATAAAACATGTCCCCCCTCCTTAGGCTACTTAAAGTAGCCTTTACATACACTAGCCAGGGGATTTCATACATGTGGTCAAGAAATAAACAGTCCAACAAAATCGACCTGTTAAGCTGTAAACTGTTGCCAGTCCATATCTTAACACAACAAAGCAGCAGCCTAAAAGCTATAAGATCACTAATGTATCTGAGACCCAGCGCCTTGTGCACCAAGAACGCTGGGGTGGTTTGCGGCACCCGCAAGATCCGCCTCAAAATGCTGTTTTCCGCTATTTGAATCCTGTCCACCCGCCTGTGGACCCAAACTTCACTTCCATATAACACCTTGGAGATGCACTTAGACTAATAAAGTTTAATTAAGGTAGCCGGTGGCCATGAGCCCAGCCTCTGGGCAAAGCTGGCAAATGCGCCTGTGGTCTTGGTCAAATCAAAGATCTTGCCCTCAACCAGGAGGTTCCAGCTCAACTTGGCATCAAATAATTCCCCCAGGAAAGAAAAGCTGGGACCTTAGCTAGAAATATGATTCCCAACCCTGAAGGCTTTAGAGCATTTGGACCGGCGGCAACCTCCTCTCTGAGCAGTACAGGCTCTGCACACAACTGGCCCTACTCCAGCACAGCTGACTGCAATGTTTTTTTGTCACAAATATTAAAATTTTCTCCTAATAGATGCATAATATTTTAATTATATTAAAAAAACACTATGCCAATGAGTATGTTATATTTGCCAAATTAAAAGTTAAATTTGATATGTCTTCTTGAGCAACCAGTCCATATTTTTACCATAATACAAAAGTAGCTTTTCATACCCTGTCATACTGCAATCTATTCCACGTCTTCGAGGTTTATACATTCCATAATCTTATTGGTACAATGTTTTCTACTTCCTAACGTGTCATGCTACAGGATTGGCTAAATCTAAGGAAGTAATATCAGAAGATAAAAGATGTGCAGGTCGTTAAGAACAAACATGGAGGTCCTGTTATATTTCCGAGTTACGCACATGTAGCGAGGCTGCTTATTCCCTACATTATCCTAGAAAATAACATTTCAGCAGTGACCTTTTGCACACATTTGCATACACGACAATGTTGGATTAGTTTCTCTGAAACTACTTTGTTTTCACATCCAGCTTCGCACAACATTATCACGATGCCTTGAACATCGTGTACTAGTCGTCTCTACGCACTAGGTACAAAAGTCGTCCTATCTTCATCCATGAGGCGACAGCAATATCCACATATCCATAACATCACTAATCTAGTCCGCACATCGCGAAGGCTGCTTTTTATTAAAAATAAAAGACATCCTGATAGATTGGTAGAGGAGGCACTTCTGCTGACCCCGAAGGTCTGTGCATGCTGAGAATCCACCACGCACCGGTGTGACATTCCGTGAGGGGTGTCCACCTCGAGACCAAGTCGGGGTTCTTCACTCTATCTGCTCAGGTAATGGGGTTGGATCGTCCCTTGGGGGGATTCTTGGCTCTACGCCTACACACACTCTAGGTACACTTAGAGTAGGGTCCGCATCGTAGGAGTACGTTAGATTACCATATTGCATATATGCCTGCATACATTGCTTCAGCACCATGGTAGAAATGTATCTACTGTTCGCTCTTTTGGTGCTTGTAATCTCGTGTATTTGCTTCTGTCTCCAAATCATTGCAGCACATGTATTTTATGCAAGAATAACGTTGGTTCAATAAATATTATAGAAAATTTCCCACTGTGTATTCTCTGTATATTTCTCTGAGAACAAGTGAGCATGAGTGACTAAGCAAAAGGTTCTGTACTGTTTCCACAATTCCTGAGGGGTCAGGGTTGTCAGGTTCAGTGGTTGCCAGAAACTGTTCGCTCCCTGGTAGGTTAGGGCGGCTTACATTGGCACTGTGAGCTAGCTAGTCTATAGGCCAACATATCCTGCGGGGTTGTCCAGAATCAGTCTTGGCACCAAGCTCCTAGTTTATGTTGTCCAAACAATGCGCAGATCCTACAGATTAGTAGGAACTACACGACAGTCCAGTTGATGTGTTGTGTAATTCCCTTTATATAGCGTGTGATCAGTTTACAACAATAAACAGCTTTGCAGAACATTATGGTACATTGCCTGGTTGTTATGTGCGTGTTTCAATAAAAAGCACTTTGAGAATCAAGACATCAAACCATAACAATGTACGAGAATTCTGCATTTGAATTGCGCTCTTGAACCATTGCTTTGTAAACATGAACTGATTTCAACAATGAAGCAAAATGTCTTCTTGTCAAAAATGAATCACTATTGAGGACGTTATATATTAGAAGATCTGGTTGAAAAACTCACTTCTTCAATGTCTGAATTTGCAGTCAAGAGAAGAACAGAACGAGTTAACTTTTAGAAGGTGGCAGGAGCTGCATTGCTTTCTATAAGCAGCATTTTAGCAAGTTTTCCTTCATTGAGTTGGAAACACTTTTTATTTAAATTTGCAGCAGAATGGTAGATTATGTGGAAAATATACAATTATGAGGAAAACACTGCAGTTGGGAAATTATATAATTTCATCGGTCTGAGCTATAGTCATACCATATTACACTTGCAAGCGCAGACACACAAACACACACCTGCCCCCTAAGGGCCACCCACCCACTCTTGGGTATTTAGAAACATATTGCAGTGTGCCAGGCCATGGTAAAAGAGAGAACTGAGTCACCGCTCTATCACAAAGCTACCAAATACGCATGTGGGGGGAAGGTGCCACCGTGTGTTACGGCCAGTGCAGAAAATAGTTCTGCGTATAACTCGTCTGCTGTGAATTTTGCCTCTAAATTTCTACTCTATCCCTGAGCAAATTATCTCTACACAATTTTGTGTGTGGCACTTTTGTGTTTTATTCCTGCGGATATCCCCATCTGGAGCCGTGAAGGGCACTGAACAGTAAGTAGCACCTTTCAGTAAAAAGTAGAGTTTGTGTAATTGACCTTTTGAAAAGTACATTTAAGAGACCTGCTAACTTTACTCTGAAGAATTTCAATCCATTAGCCTGTCTTAGATGAACCATCACCTTCTACTGCCATGTTGCCTTGCTCATGCTAACAAAACTTACCGAATGTGGGCATCTCTGAGCCCAAGATGTGCTGTGCACTGGCACTCCAGACACAAAAATTTGAAACCACTTTGCTCAGCTGAAAATGTTTACATTTTTGCAATTCTCATACACTACGCTAGGCATCTGCTCATTTACTGGATGGGAAATTTGTCTTGTGATATATACTAAAATTGAAAGCGTGGGTAGGGTATATGTTTGAGTTCTGACTTGTATCGGGAAGGCTAGCCATAGAGCTGATGTATGGTGGATCTCCTTGTTGGTTATCTTTGTGATTCACAGCTTATTTATTTTAATTTTAATACTTTCAGACTCAACCAAAGGGTAGGATGGAGTCTTTGACTATCTTGTTGTGTTGGCAGGAAATCGCCCGTGCTTGGCCTATCAAGGTGACTAAAGGTGACCAGACCTCAACTCAACAACCCAAGCATCAAGGTAGGATGGACCGTACGGTGTTCGGCTCACCGATCTGGCGAAATCTAATTTTACAACTTGAATCTGATTGCGCCTATGGATTACACATTAGGTTTTGTTTTGTAATTTTAAGTACAGATAGGTAGTCTGGGCAAGTGATAATGGAATAAAATGGATGGGCAGCAAGGGAGAGTACCGAGAAGTAAGGAAGATGTGTGCGTTAAATCCTCTCTACTAGATCCGAAGGGTCAGGAAGGGCGGTAGTGGTTGCTTAGATCACCAGTGCACGCCCTACTGGATGAATGAGTTAAACGAGGTATACTGGTTCAGCTGCCCAGACCATCTGTGGACCGCAGTGGGCTGTGACCGGGATGATCCAATTGAAGGGAAAGCAATGGACAAAAGGGAACATACTCCCCAACCTATCAACTGCGAAGCTGAGAGGGAAGAGTTATCATAACCTCACCTCTCTCTTACCCAACTTTCTTATCCCCTACATAGAGATAAGCTGCAGTAGAAGGCGGCAGACAATGGAGTGTCTTTCTTAATTGTGAGTGAGGGCTTGGAAAAGAAAATAAGAACCAAAGAATCAAAACAGAGTAAGGCCACATATAGCAGGCCTCCTTCCCATTTCAGATGGCATCTTAATAGCGGCAGCAAAAAGAACAGATGATGGACGGAATGCTGAACAATGCAAACATTCACCCCAGTCATAGATCTGGGTTTAATCCATTGTTAATCCGAGAGAAAGCACTGGAATGGATCATCTCGTTCCTCGCCGGAAGAACCCAGAGAGTCCGCCTCTCCCCGTTCAGATCCGAAGCCACCGAAGTCATCTGCGGCGTTCCACAAGGATCCTCACTCAGCCCGACCCTCTTCAACGTCTACATGAGCCCCCTCGCAGCCATCGCACGCCGACACAACCTCAACATCATCTCCTACGCCGACGACACCCAGCTGATCCTCTCCCTCACCAACGACCCCACTACCGCCAGAGCCAACCTGCACGACGGGATGAGAGACGTCGCCGACTGGATGAGGAACAGCCGCCTTAAACTGAACTCAGACAAGACGGAAGTCCTCATCCTGGGCTCATCACCCTCCGCCTGGGACGACTCCTGGTGGCCCCCGGCCCTGGGCACCGCACCCAAGCCAACGGACCACGCACGCAACCTGGGCTTCATCCTGGACTCCTCCCTATCAATGACCAAACAAGTCAACGCCGTCTCATCTTCATGCTTCAACACCCTGCGCATGCTCCGCAAGATCTTCAGATGGATCCCCACTGAAACCAGGAAGACCGTCACCCAGGCACTCGTCACCAGCCGACTGGACTATGGGAACACCCTCTACGCCGGAACCACAGCCAAACTTCAAAAGAGACTCCAGCGCATCCAGAACGCCTCCGCACGACTCATCCTGGACATCCCCCGACACAGCCACATCACCGTACACCTGAAAGACCTGCACTGGCTCCCCGTCAGCAAGAGAATCACGTTCAGACTCCTCACCCACGCACACAAGGCCCTCCACGACCTGGGCCCAAAGTACCTCAACGACCGCATGTCCTTCTACACGCCCACACGCCAGCTACGATCAACCAGCCACGCCCTCGCCACCGTACCACGCATCCGCAGAACCACCGCCGGAGGAAGATCCTTCTCCTACCTGGCGGCCAAGACCTGGAACTCCCTCCCCACTCACCTTCGGCGAACCCAGGACCATCTCGCCTTCAGGAAGCAGCTCAAGACCTGGCTGTTCGAGCAGTAACTTACCCCCTCCCCCAGCGCCTTGAGACCCTCCCGGGTGAGTAGCGCGCTCTATAAATGCCGTGATTGATTGATTGATTGATTGATTGATTGATTGTTTTCTTTTTGCATTTGTCACCCCGAGTGGGACGGGTATGCCCAAACATGGATCCTGTGGTCACCATGCCACTGGATTCAAGCTAGCCTGGCTGATGAGGGATGATGCGCCGAAAGCAGTCCCAGGATGCTTGTTTCTGGTCCAGGGAGGACCTGGCCTGGCAGTTCGGACTGGACTGTTACCATTTGGAGCAGTGTCAAGACTGATTTGCATATGGCTGAGTCTAAACTGGAATGGCAAGGGGAGCAAAAAAACAATGGATTTAGACCATGATCTCTGTACTGGGGGTGAATGTTTGACATTGTTCAGCATTCCGTCCTTCAATTGAGCTTTTTGCATCTTAATAGCAGAAGCACATTTTGATAAAGAACTGGTTAAAGTGCACTAATGGTTTTAAAAGAGGTCCTTTCAGGAGGAGGGTCCAACACAAACCGAGATACCAAATTAACCAGAAGGCTAGAATGCAAGCTTGTACTCCCAATGAACTGCCTCCTCCACATCTATTTGCATAAATGATCAATGACATCCTGGAAGAAACTGAAGAAAAGGATGAGGATTTATTAGATATATTGAGATTTCCAGTTCTGCAGGAAATTCTGGAGGAGGCAATTGATTATATCCGTAAACGGTTCTGCAATGCACAATGGGCACGCTGATGGGGCGCAAGTGGAATAGCGCAGATAGGAGACGCATGAGCATGTGCCGCGTTTTGCACTGAAGCAAACACCACCATGAATGACAGTAGTGTGCAAACCACCAGAACTAGAAGTGACTCTGACACAAAAACACCCCATTTAAAATCATCACTGACACAATCTTGAGGGTTTTAGGGCAGTGCGATCGCACTGGGTGCTGACCGAGAGGGGGTCGCTGACCTCGGGGGGGGGAGGGGCGCTGTGTTTAGCAATAACTTGCCATTTAAAAGCACCTGCTGCAGAGCTCCTTGTGCGTCCAGCTTTCAGGTAGAAATAAAAATGTCAAGATAACTATTGTGATTAATGTTCTTGCTAGAGAAAGAGATGGGAGTTTTGTCTAGTGGCAGTTTTGACTCACCATAAAGTAGCGCACAGGGTTAATATGCCTGCTGCAAAGAACAGATCTGTATTTTATGCGTATAGCTGAGTGGATTAGTAAAACCAGCCTTTAAAAGCACTTTAAAATAAATGAAATGTATGTGAGAGTGAGTATGGAGGGATGAGGCGCACTTTTGCCGGGTGGTAGTGAGGGAATCCGAGGAGGAGGTCATAGGGGGCTCTAAAAAAGATTGTCACTCAGTGCGCCACCAGCAGTAAAGACGGCCCTGCTGACTGGCGGTCCACCAGTTCAAAACAGATGGTCAGGCAGAGAGACAAACTATAATTGGAAATAATCTGAAACTTTTGCAGAATGCATGGCTTGGGACAATGAAAGCTTGCCCCAACACAACAGATGGACTCAATCCCTGAGTGATGATGATTGTGATAACTCTAGTCATCTCTCCCAGGTTCAACCTGATGACCTTCTTCCCTTGGGATAGTATTCCGGCCCTGGAGAAGAGGGGTCAAGTTACCATTCATGCCCTTTGGTCCCCGTTTGATCTTTTGAATATTATTAAACAATTCCCTAAGGGAAAATAAAATCTCTAGAAATTCAGGGAAGAATTGCAAATTGTTTTCAAATGCTATAATGCTAACTGGGCTTATGTAAAATAATTGTTAAGTGTTCTTATGTTTGGAGAAGTCATAAGACAGGTTAAGTTACTAAAGTGAATTGGTCAAGACATTTCGCTATGGACAATGCTGCTTTAAACACTCTTAGAGATGTTTTCTGGAATGCTATGTGGGAAGCCTGTCCTGTGAAAACAAACTGGAACAAAATTAACAACTGTAAACAAAAAAAAGGTGAAACTTCTGATGAATTCTTATATTGTGTGAAGGATATATGTGACCATCATTCTGATATTGTGAACTCTACTGAAACATTGTTCTGGTTATATCTCTCACCGTTGCTGTACTTCATGCTGTAGCCACACTGCTAGTAATGGCTAAAACACCTTTTGATGACCCGAATGTCTAAGCATGAAATATTGTTATTCTCTGCTTCCTGCGTTACTCTGGTACGTTGTCCATCTTCACTGTTTCCCTCTTAACTTGATGGGAAGCTACTCATCTTGCAACTGTCCATGGTGCTTATCTTAGAATGAAGGAAAATTGTATGCTGAGTACACTGTTTGCACACTAAATGAAACTGTTGAGAGTAAATATTTACAACAATTATGTCCTGCACAAGTACATAGATGAAATGATTGCTCTTTCCTGTGCTTACATTCTACCTGCTCACAAAATTGCAAATATCTTTACTACCAGCTGTTTTCAATCACTCCGTATTTAGGGTTGCCCATGATTTTGGGTTCCAGTGGATGAATTAAGGTTTCTCACTACGACAGGCATGCTAACCAAAAATGGGTGTATTGTCATAGGGTTACTTGGCGTCCTCCTAATGGCATGAAAAGTAGCTGTTGTTATGTTTGCTTCTCATTGATCTGTCCAAGATGTTTCCAAAGGTAATGCAACAGTGTTGCTAAAAATGCTGTTTTATCCCCCTGCTCCACTGTGACATTGTATGTATCTCACACTGCATGACCTCTCTTGCCCACTGC
The DNA here is from genome assembly GCA_963921515.1 of Calotriton arnoldi. Taxonomy (NCBI): domain Eukaryota; kingdom Metazoa; phylum Chordata; class Amphibia; order Caudata; family Salamandridae; genus Calotriton; species Calotriton arnoldi. The sequence continues at coordinate 186,767 of CAWUFW010017649.1, read as the reverse complement.
AGTGGCGTAACGAAACTTGAGGGGGCCCCCCTGCAAGGTACGTGGCGGGCCCCCCTCTGGACTCTATCAGGAGCTCTCCGGCCAAAGTGCTGTGCTCAGGGGGCCCCCTGGAGCTTGGGGGCCCCCGCACCACGGGGGCTGCGGGGGGCCTGTGTTACGCCCCTTGCCCACTGTACAAGATTTAGCTGATTTACTAGAGCAATCACCGAAAGGTAATAAAGTAGGTATGGAGAAGACATGGATGTCAGAGGCATTTGGATTGGTTGTGGCATGACAAGAATGGTAAAATGATGGCACACAAAAAAGTGCTACCAAAGTGGTCCACCTGAACTATGGCAGTGCCCAAGTCATTCAAAATGGTATGATCTGAGCAGGATGCACACACTGGTTTGTGAAGAAGGAAATGGCAGCATCTTCATGGGGCACAGAGAGTGCAATCGACTATCAATAACTAATTTCCCATTCAATGTGCTCTTCACCCATAAGGGTGTTTCTGGGTCTTACGATACAGCATACTTTGTACCCACTAGCAGATATTATGTCACACACCCTCCTGCTTGGGAGAATTCATTGAGTTGTTAAAGTATAGGAAGAGGTGGCTAATTTGACCGTGACTGCTCTTGAGCTAATAAACACTCACTTGGTTGTTCAATGCAGAACAAAAACAATGGATCTGGATTTTCTATTGGCTGCTAACGGTGGAGTATGCACTATAAGCAAAGTTCAGTGTTGTACCTATATCCCTATATGACAAAGCGTTAAAGGCTTGTATACAATTGAATATGGGTTTTGCGTGCTGAGACCTCTGGTTAAGGTTGAAAAGCAATTTTGGAGGGTGGGGTATAAAATTCCCTAAGTTATTTTAATTATTGTTCATGCTCTCTTGCTGATTTGCATTCTTGGCTAAGTCTTTATGGCTCCGCCTGAAACATTGCAATAAAAGTTGAAAAGCAGCTTGCACAGCCGAAATTGATTACATTTTACTTATTTGCGAAGGCCATCCACTAATTCTCAGATGCTCAGTTAGGCACCTGCTTGCCTTCTTGGCGGGAATTTTGTTATGTAATCCATACTAAAGCTGAGTGTGTTGGAAGGTATATATGAGCTCTGCCTTGTATGGGGGAAGTGCAGACTATTATTTTTGTGAGAAATGCTTTCTTTGAAGCCAGATTAGTTAAGCTTTAGTCTAGTGCAGGTGTTTTCAAACTAAGGGGCAGCCCCCCTAGGGGGGCCTCATGTGATCCAAGGGCAGCACCAGGCTCTGTCCAAAAAAAGCATTATGCTGATAGCAGTGCTTTGTTTTAAGCAGGGAAAAAATTAGCAGCAGTAAGCCGCTTTGTAATGGGCCATTATTAACATCTTTTGTCATTTATATCCTAGCTAAGAGTATGTGTCAAAAGGTAAGGGTCTCCAAATATTCTTCAAAACCCCCATTTCAAATAATCACACTGTGGATACTTTTACACATTAGTGAGGCCTGTCTGACCAGAATAGTATGTTTGGCAATCCTGTATTTGGTCACATTTTTAAAACTGTAACAGTATTTCACCGCAATGTTTAAATATATTTAATAGAATAATTGTGGAAAATTCTGAGGGGGGCCCGATGAATTTTATTTTTTCACTGGGGGGCGCAGCATTGAAAAGTTTGAAGACCATTGGTCTAGTGAAATGTGCCTTTACTATAGTCGTATAACACCTGATTTCGACAGAGTTACTAAAGTGAGTGAGTGAGTTAATAAATGTGATTTGCTTGCTTCTATGGAACTACATTCCATGAAACTAATCATATCAAGGCTGTTATTATTTGCAGCCATTGATTCTACGTAGAATTTGGATGAGAGTCTTCTCTCCGGGATTACATCCTTCAAACTAAGGTGCAGGAGGCTTCTAAAGGTGCTGCTTGAGGGTGGAGAGTTTGGGGCTTTAAGGAATGTAGGGGGAGACAATTTGAGGGATGTCATCTACAAACTGTGTTTAAAGAGTTGTAGCGCAAAAGCCCGGTTCTTGGCCAAGCAAATGTTAATTAGCCTCTTAGCAGGTCACTCGCACAGTGACACCAAATTGCCCCCACAAAGAGCAAATATGGCCCTACCAAGAGTGGAAGAAAAGCAGTAAAAGGTCACTTGAGTAGGGCAGTTGAAAATTCTTGCAATGGTCCTAATTATATTTACTAAATTCACCACAATTTTCTAAAGTTCAACAGCAGAGTCTGAACTGAAACTTTATGTTTTTCAGGGGCTGGTGTGCAAAATCAGTTGGCAATTATGTTTAAGTACCCAATCTTGGCTCTAGAAATAGCAGATTCAAGTTCAAAGATCTAACAGAAAAGTGCCCACCACTCGGTTACCTTGGGGGGGGGGGGATTGATCCAAGATCTAGTGATACATAGTCGAGCAGTAATGATTGCAATAGATATCACCACAGCTGATCTAGAGCTGCAGTGAGATATGTAAGCCAGCATAATCACTTTAACAGATAGCTGAAATTCGTGCCCCAGATGGAAAGAGAGAAGCTGGATCATACTAGACCAAAGGTCCTGCAACAAAGAGCAACCAGAAAACGTAAACGATGTCTGCCGCATGAAGACCGCACTGTTTGGGGGGGTGGGGGGAGGGGGGTAGAGCCGGACACGCATCCCCTACTTCATGCGGTGTTTACACTGGGAGGCGCGGGCACTAAGTGAAATGGTTCTATAGGACGCTGGTGGAATCATCGCTGCCAGAGCTGCCTAAACTCAGGGGACGTTGGGAACAAGCACTAAGCAAACAATTTACAGACCAGGAATGGGTAAGGTCCTGGCCGCTCCCAAGTCCACATCACGCAACACAAGACTAAAGTACAACCAGTTTAACTATGTCCACATGACATATCTGACCCCACACATAATCAGAATGATGCATGGGGGGGAAATACGAGGGCGCCCAAAGTGCACCCAACCAGATGCGGACTTTGTCCATATGGTTTGGAGTTGCACAGTGTTGATCTCTTTCTAGACCGAAGTGGTTCGACAGACAGGAGCGACATTAGGGAGGGATATGAGTAACACTAGAGAGGCGTGCCTCTTGGGGCTTTTCCCCCGCCCGCCGAAACGGAAGGTAGGGAACAAATTTGTCGATCTGGCACTGGCCCTCGTGAAGAGATGAATTGCGATGGCATGGAAAGCTGATAGAGGGCCACGGATAGAAAGCTGGGAGAGAGACCTCACAAACTGGGCAGACACAGAGACGAGAGCGCTCCTCAGGGAGGAAGCGAGGGGAATACAAAAGAAACCTATAGCAGATCAGTGGAAGGACCTGGTGAGGGCATAGGAGGCACTGGATCTTGAAAACGACGAGGCAGAGAATGAGGGGGAAGCACAGCTCCCAGATTAAGTACCCCATTATACACAATGTGGAGAACAGTAGTTAAATCAGATAAGAGTGCTTACTTAAAGGAAGATATACGACAGCAGAGGGTCTTGGGCATGTACCCTTGGCGATTGCTGCGGAGATAGGAACTGCCAAACTGGTATGCCGAGCACAGGCCCCACACATGTACCCAAACCCCCCCACAGCACAGGTTAGCAGAAGGACAAGTTACGAGGCACAGAGTTCTTAGTTAAGGTTGTAAGAGGCATAGTAGGTAATTAGGTACTTGCAAATACGGATGCAAAATAAAAGTGAAATTTATACAGTATGGTGTTGAACAACAATGGCTACGACAGCCCCTGGGAAACAGAGCTGATATGTTTAAAAATGTATTAAATGTTGAAAACTGAACTAATATGAAGTAATATGAAAGCTCTCAGGTACAAGTATTAGATCGAAAATTGACATGTAAGAAACAAGCTGGAAAAATTGAAATTGTGATACTGGTATCCTATATTGTGTGTTGCATAATTTTGGAAATGCCAATAAACAAAGTTTATAAAAAATGAAGACCGCACTGTGGGCAGCAAGCCTTATCGTAAACACGATTAGTAGCCCATTTCCAGATTCTTTCAGGAGTATAATATAGCATGCAAATTGTTTTGAATTGTTGCAGTTTAAGACTGACTAAAAGAACTGTTAATAATATCAAGAGCACTGGTGATCTCCTCTGAGAGGTTATCTGACTTGAACCTAGCACTCCATTTAGCGGCCAGCATAGACCGTTCAACAGCTCTGTGAGCACATAAGATCTTATATAATGTCCCAATCGATAACTTGCCAGGTGTACTATGGAGATAGGACAATATATCTGAGTCCTCCCAGACTGCAGTATATATATCACTATGCAAAAAAATCACGAATCTGTAAGTACTTGAAGAAAGACTGCTGCAGAAGATCGTACAATTTTTCTAGAGTCGAAAATGTACAAAACCCATTAAAATCAAAGATCTGCCCGACCATTTATAGGGCCTTATTACGAGTTTGGTGGTCTGACCGCCCAAACACCGTGATTATAGCCGCCAGGAGTCCGCAGCTCCAGTGGTCTATAGACCACAGTATTACAAGTTTACTGTGGTGCCCGTGGTGTGGCTGTAGAGATTTTGCAGTGGTGGTGAATACTTTTCCATATGTATTGATGCCTGTGTGTACATTTTGACTGCATATGTGTCAGATGCACACATATGCATGATACATGTGGAAAAAGCCATCTACTCATTCCGGAGTAAAGCCCATATGTGGGCAGTCCAGGAAATGGGTATATGGTACAAAAAGGACTCACCTGTATATTGCCTCAAACAGGGTCGTAATCCTCAGGGTGAAGATGCTGCTGTGAAGGGGGGGACCTGAAGTAAGGGATAGATGTGGAACTCTGGCAGAAAGAAGAAGAAAGGGGAGAGTACACACCACAGATCCCTCAATTCCGCTGACTTGAAGCTGGTGGTCTCACCGCCGCAGTCAGCTCATGGAAAAGCCAACTTGTAATACGGATGGCAATGAAACTCCCCTGTACTGCCCTATGGCAGCTGCTTTTCCTTGACTGGGAACCCGGCGGTTGGCGCTGTGTTGGCGATGTCGGCGGTTCATCCACGGTCTTTGCAAAGCCATTCCGCACAACTCGTAATACAGCGGTCGGACCGCTGAGCTCGCGGCATTCAGACCGCGAGTACCGCGGTCCACGACCGCCAAACTTGTAATAGGGCCCTTAGCCCCCATGTCTATGCCACACCTTACCATGGGATCATGGAAAATAGATGGAAAATTAGGATTCACCCATAGTGGTGTGCATAGATGCATAGAAGATAGAGAGTATTTGGGACAGATTTCCCCCCAAATTCAAGTAATGTCTTTAATGATCTTGAACCGGACCCGTTTGAAGTAATTAGGATCCAAGCGCCTACAGAGGAAGAATCTAACATTAAGTCCCATTGCCATTTGACATCCCAGTACGGACAGATCCGGATCCTGATCGATTAACAAGCTTCCGATACGAGTCCCTAAAGCAGCCCAAAAGTAAAGCTATCCTTATTTATTTCTAAGTTCCTTGTTGTGCTGCAGCCTTCCTTATTTTCTTTGTCATCTTTTGTTACTACCAAGTAAATGTTCATTAGTATCTAGCAGATTCTTGTTTCTAGGGTTTAGGGTATGCTGACAAAAGTCATTGCTACCCCTCATACTTGCTATGTGGGCCTCTGCATGTATGAAATCTTCAGGCAATCCTGACCTTTTAGCCAGCAGCACTTTTCTTGGTCAGATATTTACACCCATACTTACTCCAGAATGCAAAGTGCTGCTGGCTAATGAGCTTGGAGAATCGAAACAAAGAGTCGAGACCACAAAACATATAAGGGTCTTTAAAATGAACTATTTGGAACACTCCTTGGGTGTGCATGGACATCTAAAAGTATGGTACACCCCAACTGAAATGAGAATTCAAGCGCATCACATTAGTGCAAGGATTGCACAATTGCTTACATATGTTTTTATGCATCATTTGATGGAAAAATTGCTACACTGAGCAATCTTCATGATACTTGTGTGTGACGAGTCCAAATGCAATGCATGTAAAGATGCATATTAAATATTGTATGACCATATAATAGTTTTCAATAGCGATTAATCCAGCTATTGTGGAGGAAGTAAATAAGGATATATAGCCATATCGAAATTTTTTGTATGCATACAATTCTATTTCCAAGGTACACACTGAGTTAGTCGGTTTAGTTGAGTAATCTCTATCTTCTTTGCTCATCAACATTCAGCACAAAAATCTGTTAGCGCGCGAAGGCCGATAAACACCATCGTTTGCATCACTTGGCATTGCTTTGTAATGCATGAGTGCCGGTGAAAAACCTTAGGAAATCTGGGTCAGTGTTTACTAGACTGTACAATCCATATAAATATTGGAAAAAATATTAGTAAAATAGCATTTAGACACTATCAATATTTAAACCTTTGTAGTCCCTCCAAGTACCAGGCCATTGCCTGCGCAATTATTGGTGGGCTGAAAGAGAAAATAAAACTCCTTGTGCATTCAATTTGTCTAACCGAGTTTGACAGACACAGTAGACTGGCCAAACACTTTTCAATGACATGAAATTCAGGACAGAAGAAAAAGCATGAGCAGGGATAAGACCAATAATACGGTTATATTCACAACTGCCTTGGTTCCTAGCAGCCTCAGTATATTTCACCCGAAGGGGACAGACTGGGAGAGCCACGAGCAATTTAAGTAAAAGGCTGCTGAACACGGGGTCTGGTACAAGTGCCATATATGGACTGACATGTTGCGTGTCTGGTACATGTGCAAATTCAGACTGACATGTTGCGGGTCTGGTAATTATGCCAAATATAGGCTGACATGGAACAAGTCTGGTACATATGACAAATACGGGCTGACATGTAGCGGGGCTTCGTAAGTCAGCTGCGGTTTCTATGATTTCTGGGCCGCTGCATAGCTCAAGCTGGCAAAGCTAGATTTAAAAAGTGCAAACTACTGCTAAGAAGCTGCACTATCATTAGCATTATGCCCCGGAATGCAGTTGAAGATGTCGGTTGTCTCCCTTCCTCTAGGCCATCAGCCCTCTTTTAGTCTATCTCTTCTGCCCTCTACATCGCCCTTTTCCTTTTGCCTATCTCTTCTCCTGGAAACAGTCTCCTTCCCATTTTCCCTCTCTGTCTTCTCACTCATCACTTCTTCCTTTGACTCTCTTACTGCTATCCTTTTTTGTCCTTTAAGTCCACCATTTGCATCTCTCTTTAACTTGCCCGCTGTCCCTACTCCTTTTTGTCTTTTCCTTTCTAATCTCACCCTTCTAGGTTCCCTCTTCTCATCGATCACCTTCATTTATCCAACAAATTTCTTTTTTTATCTCCTCCCATCTTCCCTGATCACTCTCTTTCTCTTTTTTCATCCATCTCACTCCACCTTATTTTGTCTCCACCGCTGTTTTTCACCACCTACAATGTGAGATGTCAAAGCTGGACTTTTTTTCTCAGATTCATCCTCCACTGGGGCAAGGTGCACAAGTCTTTTTCGTTGAATATATTCACTGTAGTTGTCCGTTAAGGACAACCGAATTTAAAGTTGATCCCATCCAGCGGAGTAGCTGCCCGTGGTGCGGCAGGTGCAGTGGCACCGGGACCGAGAAGCCTGAGGAGCCTATTGATCCTTGATTAATGTTGTATTTTACTACCTAAACAACAATTAGAGGGCCATTTCTTTGCTTGTATTGGAGCCCCTGGCATCCTTCTAAGCCACTGCTCCCACCCAGTCAGTATACTCTCCCTCTGCATTAACAGATTTTCAGGTTGTTAAGCACGAATGGTTGGGGACAAGATGCGACTGCTTTCTCTTCTGCACCCAACATTCAGACAAACAAACAATCTGTGTCCTGGAGCAGTGAAGCCAGTAGGACTCCACCACGCCCATGCACGCTAACCATCAGAGGGACTGGACCCTGTTCATAAACTGTCCCTGGCCGAGACCGCCTCAGCTTCAGCACCCAGGTAGGGTGACCAGACTCTGAAAACCAAACATTTTGACATTTCATGAACATGGAAGTAAGACTACAATTCCTCTCCAACCGAACGTCCCAGAATAACTTTACTTACTAAGAGCGCTCACTAACAGAAAACGAGGCATTAAGAGGAACACATTAAAGGCAACTTTTACACAGAGTACCATCTGTCTTAATTAAACCGATTTCCCAAAAGGCAGGTAAGTACCCTGCAGTGGAACACATAAAAGCTTGCCTCCCTCCGTGTTCAGTCAACATTCTCTGAAAACTGTTAGATGTCCTGAATTAAGTGAAATCTGCCGGGACAGATGATGAAAAACGTGACTGTCCCAGGAAACCCATGATGCCTGGTCACCCTATGCCTAGGGAACACTGCTACTCTCCTATCATTCCCCGCTGGGACACTTGAGCACTCAATTGTTCCTGGAAGTGTCATGATTTCTCGACTATCCACACAAATAGCAAGGCTCATTACTTGCTCTAGGGGTGGCCTGGACGTGCACCGCCAATCAGAGTCAGATCTCATCTTGACTCCGAGGCCCAGAGCTAAGCCCTGCCCACCAGCCACATGTGAGGGCAGCTCACCTTACCCTGAGCTTTCTGACAACTCTGGGTTTGACGTGTCTCACCACAGAAGCTGTGCAAAATGCTGCAGAGTTGCATCAGTAACAGCTGTGAGCTATCTAACTACAGGTTCTTTCTAAGCGCATTGTGACACCGCAGTGGATTGCGAAGTGGCTCTGAATTGGGTGACAGGTATTTATAGCCAGTGATGAGGCAACAGTAGTGAATGTGCGTTACTCTAACCCCGAATGACTGACACTTGGCAGGGCTGCAGTTCCAGAGCTCACCTTTCTGCTGCAAGTTTGCAAAAAGCAGTGCTTAATTTGAGCCAGTGGTTTCCAGTGTCCAGCACCAGCAATTAATCATCAACCGCAGCGCTTTTCAGACGCAGAGACTCAAACCTGGTTCCCCAGCTCCGAAGTCGGCAGCTCTGGCCATTACTCCACATCCTCCCCCCACTTTCATGGTTAGTAATTGGTTCTGTTTTAAGCGGGGCTAACAGGAGAAATGGGCTGGTGCAAGCTGCCTCCTGAAGAGAGCCCCGGCACTTAGTATTTTACAAATTAACTACTGGCAAACAGTGTTATAGTTTGCATCCATAATTAGAGTCTAGAGCTCTGACCCCATGTGGAGAGCTTGAATTACCATGATGCCGCTTGTCAGAGAAGGCTCTTTTGAACCACTGGCCCTTCAAGCAATAAAAGGTAACCCGATAACTCAGCAGTGTGGCTGGATAACCTAAGATGGCTAGGGAACGATTTTACATTGGTAAGCCCTTTTGAGTGGAGCAACAGATAGGCTTAAATTGGCTGAATAAATTTTGACAAGTGCCCCCCTGGTTTCCAGAATCTTGCTTTAGGTCACATCTCTGTGGACTAGCCAAAACAAGGTGCAAGAACATATAGCTCCCAATTCCTTGTCAAAGGAGACTGTCAACAGCTTTTCACCTCCCAAGAAGCATGTAAAATGGATACTTTTGTTCCCAGAAATTCATTTCTCTTGGGGTTTCTCGCCACTATTTGTCAAATGTTTGACTTCCAGAACAAAGCTAAGCTACCCAGTTGATGTTGCAGCACAATCCTTTATGTGCCCAGAATGACCACATCATCTGCGTATAATACCATGTTAATGCAAGACGCCTGTTTTTTGTAGGGCTGCTCTGGGCATTGTTAGAGGCTACTGGAAGGTCATGTATGCACTGAGATACACTCCTGTTTTAACCCTTTACAGAGCTCAATTCACATTGACAACCATTTGCACTTGGGTCAAAGTCAAGCTGTTTATCTGCTCCATTAAATTTAACAATCCTGGCTAGAATCCTACGGGGGACAATTGCTCAACAATAGCCACCCCCACCAATGCCTTAAATAGCACTTGGAAGTCGATAAAGAAGGCATTAGGAATTCTCCTGCCATTCACAATCGACTTCCACACAAGATAATAGAGGGTGGAATGGGATCACACCTGGACTGAGGGTATCAAGCTAGTTAATGAGACTCAACCCTCAGTGTAGGTTAGTGTTAGGTGGTCCTTAAAAATTGTCCCTACTCTCCAACAGAGAGATCACCCAGCACACAGATAGATAGGATTGTGGCAATTGAGCCCCTGAAGTGACCGGCCTTAAGCCACTATTAGCCACAAAGAGGAGATTTACCGTCCTAGGCATCACCACTAGTCTATCCGCTCTACTATTTAAGGATTTCAGTATCTCAGATTAGACTGGACGTGGCAAAACTTTCGTCTAGAAGTTGGCCAGTGACAAATTGTTCAGTACCAGTCATTACCTTAACAATATATACAAAGGCAAGAGGTGTCAAATCCCAAAGCGTCCTGTCACATGAAGGTAAAGAAAAGACTGAATGGAGGAGAAGCCCCTCTAAACCAGGACACATAATCTTCTAGATAGAAAACTAAGGTCAACTAACTCCCTGTTTCTTTTCTTGTCTGGGGCAGGCTTTTATACATTACATTCTGTATTTTAAAAGCCAGTAACTTAGCTGTGCAGCTAGATAGTTAATATCAGCAAAGTAATTTCCGGAAACAAGATCTATTACTTTTACAGACATTATCCAACCATCTAAAAAAAATTGATCCTGAATTGACAATAGAAGGAATGGATTTCAGAACTGAAGTGCCGCAGTGTATTTGTCTAATGGATTCAAGCAATTTCAAGATCCCTCCCCAGTGCATTATCCATCTCAGCCACATTACCCACTATGCTGTCATTATTTTCCATCCTCTGTTTAATACTGATAACATAATTCAGATTTGTGCATTTTGACAGATTATCTAGCCACCACTGACTAAGCAGCTGTAAGTGAGAAAGCGATAGTGAAGTGATCACCAACATTCCATGCCATGACTTTAAAACCAGCATGCATACAGAAGCCCTCCTGTTCAAAACACAGAAGTATTCATTGGGGTTATCACCAGACCCATGGACAAAATTATAAAATTGTAGCGCATCTCCCTCAAAGTTCTTATTAGACACACACTTTCAAGCTTTGCACGAGATTTTAGACAAAAGGAGCTCAGAAGTATATGATTTATTGGCCAAATACTGTGGCATGTGGATTTTTTTTAAATATTTTATTTATCATTTTGAAGCAAAACCAAAAAGGTAACATATAGGTCACATTGCGGTCACAACAGAATCGGATATTGAACCGAGGTAAGTACATACGAGCGTCAAGATGGTAGCGACAAATTACAGCAGTCTTGGTCAATCAGGGCGGGCATTACATTACAGCTGCGAGGTACATACAGACAGTGGAATGATAAATGTGGCCGCATAGAGAAGAGAAAATGCTATATCCCTTTCTCGCAGGTGCTGCGGCATGGAGGTCAAGTGTACAGATATGCAGGTTTATGGCGCGGTGGGATAGAGACCCGGTGTCTAAATGAATAGAATTGATGGCGAGAAGTGTAGTGAGAACTATTTGTTTGGGTGAGGCTGAGAAGGTATGCGCGGTGGAGAAGTGGGCTGTTGTTTCGGTACGGGCAGCCGCCCAAGCTGTGAACGGGGCCCAGATGTCCTTGGGTCGTGATGCAGTGAGCATCAGATCCCAGTATGCAGCTAGCATCTCCTGGCAGTATGTGACGTCCTTTATCAACGTGTTGACGCTTGGCGCGCTTGGTGATCCCCAATGTATTGCGATGCGGCGCTTGGCAAGGAGAACCATCATGGCTGACAAGCGGCCCACTCCTGGAGGGGCGTCAGCTACGTGACCCAAGAGGGCCGTCAGGGGAGTGCGGGCATATTGGAAGCCAGTCACTTTGTGAATGATATCGAAGACCTTTCCCCAGAACAGTGAAATGGAGTTGCAAAGCCATGCTAAGTGTAGGAAGGAGGCTTGTGTTTCGGTACAGCGCCAGCATGTGGCATTAGGTCACAGACCCACTTTATATAGTTGGTGGTGTGCGATATAACCTATGCAGGAATTTGAAATATATTAACTGCAACTTATAGTTGGGGGAGAGGCGTTTGAGTTGAGCACAGCAAAAGGCCCAATGTTTGCCGGTGGGCGGTGGGTCGCGGTCCAGGGACTACTGCTCCTGCGTGTTAGGTAAAATTATCGGGGTGTTATCAGCTTCTTGGGCGATGGATTCATTAGGATGTTTTCCAGCAAGAGTAAGGGAGAAGGTGCAGTGGGAAAAGAGTTGTGTACCTGCCGGCAGTTAGCTTTGAGTTGGTGGTAAAGGAGCAATTCTAGAAGGGGGGTGTGTGTTCCGTCTGGAGTTTGTGGCCGAGGTCAGAATTCATTGGCTGGATATAGGTCAGCGAAAGTGGATAGCCCCATTCGGCGGGCTCTTTGAATAGAGCCGGTGTCTTGCAGTTGGGGGAAGCTAGGGTGGTGAGCAAGTGTAATAGACTGGGCATATAGAAATGGAAGTTTCGCGTGACGTCTAAGTCCCTCCCATGCCCAACGTAGAGTTTCCACTGTATTAATTTCTGCATTGGGCCGTTTGTAGGTATAATAAATAGCGGCTGGTAGCGGTGCAGGGAAAGCAACATCTTTTTCAACTGCTACATGGGGTTGTAATGGGGTGGGGTGGACCCAATAACGGAGGTATTGAGCCTGAGCACTCAGTGCATAGAGTTCAAAGTCCGGAGCCCCAAGACCTCCCTGTGTCAATGGCAGTGTCAGGACTTCCCAAGAGATGCGTGGTTGTTTACCCGCCCAGACAAGAGAAACTAGAAGGGAGCGTAATCATCTGAAAAAGGCCTGCGTGAGAGGAAGGGGGATGTTGGCAAACAGGTACAAAAATGTTGGCAGAATTATCATTTTAGCTATTGCTATCCTACCAGCAAGTGACAGTGGCAGTTTTGCCCAGATAGAGATTTTGCTCTCCAGCCAGGTGATAAGCCGGCCATAATTCAAGCACCAGATCTCTTGTAGCTCCCTGGAGAGCCATATCCCAAGATATTTTACCGCCGTATCCGCCCAGGTGAGTGGAAATTCGAGGTCCAATACGATTGGAGCTGGAGATAAGGGAAGGAGGATCGATTTGGACCAATTAACCTGTATGCCTGACATGCCACCGAAGAGGAGAAATTCACGCAGCACCGGATTAAGGTTCGTTTCAGGCTCGCGAACGTATAGTGTGATGTCGTCTGCGTACATTGAGATAATCAAACCTCTATTGTTAAGGTCAAGTCCCCTGGCTGTGTGGTGTTGACGCATCCTCACCGCTAAAGGCTCCATTGCAATCGCAATAGTAAAGGGGACAAGGGGCACTCCTGTCTAGTGCCTCGGGCTACTGGGAATGGTTCTGATAGCAAGTCGTAAACTTTGAGTCTGGCAGTCGGGTTAGTGTACAGCAAGCTGATAAGTTTCAGGAAATTTGGACTAATGCCAATTCTGGGGAGTATGGTGAAAAGGAACGGCCACTCGAGGGAATTGAATGCCTTTGTGGCATCTAAGAACGCAGAAAGCGCAGGGAGGTTGAGGTCTAATTGGTGAAGCATGGAGAAAAACGTGCGTAGATTATGTGAGGTGGACCTCCCGGGAATGAAGCCGGATTGGTCCGGTCTTGCGACGAGGGGAAAGAGAGGTTGTAACCTGTTGGCTATCAGTTTGGCCAGTATTTTCAAGTCTATGTTAATAAGGGAAAGCGGGCGATAAGAATCGCATTTATTTGTTGGTTTGTCTGGCTTCAAAATTGAAACAATCACCACCTCACGCATCGTCGGGGGAAGGTGGCCTGTATCAAGGTATTCTTGATACACCTCAAATAGATAGGGAGCGAGTTCGGTGGCGTAAGTTTTATAGAATGACGCTGATAGGCCGTCTAGGCCTGGTGCTTTGTCTCCAGGTAGGCTGTTAATAACCTGGATGACGTCCTCTTTTGTGAAGGGCACGTCTAAGTATTCGCGGTGGGCGTTACTTAACCAGACCAGTTCAATGGAGTCTAGATAGGTCTGCAACTCCGAATGAGGGCCATCCTGGGTCGCGGTGTAAAGGGATTCATAGAACCTCCTCATTCTGTCCAGGGTGGCCGACTGCCCGCGTACACGGCTGGAATCATCTTCCAAGAGCTCTGTGATATAAGCGGAAGTGCGTTGTTGTTTGAGTGTGCAGGCTAAGGCTTTACCAGGGCGATCTCCCTCCCCGTACCTACGGGCTTTGGCATGTTTCCCCAGGAAGTTAGTTTTGCGGAGCGCTTCATCGCCATACTCCGAAATTTTTTCCCGAATAGTGGCGAGATGCGTCCGCAGACCTGTTTGAAAGTATAATGTCTCCGCTTGCCGTATTTCCTTCTCAATCCGTTCCAGGGTGGAGCGGATGGATTTTAACACCCCCGATTGTTTGGCTATGCAGACACCGTGTGTAACAGTTTTGAAGGCTTCCCATAACATGGAAGAGGAATCAACAGATTTCACATTTATGGCGAAGTATTGCAGGAGTTCCTCCCGGACTTCCTCCCTGAATACTGTCGCGAAGTGCATGTGGTGGTAGTCGCCAGCTAAAGGCTTGCGGCTTAGTAAGCGGTACAGACCAGGTGAGCTGTACCGGAGTGTGGTCAGACAGCGTGCGTGGTGTATGTTTGATGCTAGTGGTCCAGGAGGCTACATCCTGTGTGGTCAACCAGTAGTCCAGACTGGACCAGGCGTTATGGCAGGATGATATACACGTGCCTTCGCGGGTGTCTGGATGCCAAGATCGCCAGATGTCAATGAGGCCGTGGTCCAGCACTATGGAATTGAGTACTTCAGTAGTTTTGGGGTGTAGTTGCCTGGAGGTCCCTACACGGTCTAAGGAGTCCTGCATGACAGCATTGAAATCGCCCCCCCCCCCCCCAAACAATAGTGTCAACCCCAAGCAGAGTTATCTTGGACCATAAAGTCGCAACTAGGGCCAGGTCATCTACATTAGGGCCATAAACGGCCGCAAGGGTCATCGGGGTTGTGTGCAGTGTACCTTTCAGCAGCACGTATCGCCCTTCAGGGTCGACACACGAGTCGGTAGTGGTCCAGCCGATGTTGCGGCGGATAAGAATGGCAGTACCTCGGGCATAATTAGAGTACGTAACTGAGTGGATCTCGCCCCAATATCTATGGTGTAGCTTAGGGTCCGTGGCATGCATAAGATGCGTTTCTTGCAAGAAACATATGTCTATTTTGTGTCTAATTAAAAAGGAGTGTGTGAGTCGCGCCTTTCTGTGGTTGTTCAGACCACGTATGTTCCAGGTTAGGAACGATACTTCAGTCATTTGGCGTGATGTGTACCGCAGCATGGGGATTGCCAACTAGTGTAAAGCGGTCTAAAAGTGGGGCGAGATGGGGCGACGCGCTCTGATCCTGTATGTCGCATAAAAAGGTAGTAGCAATGTCTCCCTGTACTAGATGGAAAGGACAGATTGGGTGACCTCAAAGTTACTTCAAACATCCAACTGTGCATGCACAAACCCATGCACCTCCCCCCTCCCACTCCAACCCCCCAATTAGGCTGAGAGTCCCTTACCACCCCCCTTCCAAACAACCCCAAACAAAAAACAGAAGGTATAAACCATGGGAGATCTCCCTTTGGGGGCATGGGTTACTGGCGTACTGCCCTGCACGAGAGGCAGGGTGGCCGGGTGTACATATCAACACAGAGGAGCAAGTAGAGTTCGCAAGCAACGAGCAATAATTGTACAAACGGTAGGGCGTGGGCTACTGGCAGATAGCGAACGGTGAACAGCAGGGGGAACGGGCCCAAGGCACAGTGGCCTATGATTGTCTAACATGGACCCTGGATTAATCATTGTCACTGAGTTTATCCGCCCCCTCCGCTTGAAAAGGCATTCGGGGCGATGTCCGCCCTGGACAGATATGTTTGGCGAATTTAAGTGCGGATTTGGCGTCAGTGAAGAAGTGTGTTTGGCCGTCGTGGGAAATCTTCAGCTTTGCCGGATAAAGCATCGCATAGGGGATTTCAGCACGTTGGAGGAGGCGCTTTGCAGGCAGAAATTCTTTCCGTGCGGCTTGTACCGTGGGAGTGAAGTCTGGGAATATGGAAATGTTATTTCCCTGGTGGGTGATGGGGCCATGCTCTCTGGCTGCTTTCAAAACTGAGTCTCTGTCGCGGTAGTTCAGTAGACGCGCTATAATGGGCCTGGGTGTCCCACCAACACGTGGCCTGGGTCCGAGCGAGCGATGCGCGCGCTCCACCACAAAGACCGCAGAGAGCGCCGCTGGAAAGAGATCGCGAAGCAAAGTCTCGACAAAGGGCTCCATTTTTGCAATAGCCGTGGTTTCCGGAATGCCATCTATGCGCAAGTTGTTGCGCCGAGAGCGCGCTTCCAAGTCTTCGTTTTTTGCTTTAATCAATGTGAGAACTCTTTCCATGTTAAGGAGGTGTTCTTTGGAGTCGACCTGATACTCATGAGCTTCTTCAGCACGATTCTCAAGGGCGTCCAGTCTGGACTCGTGAGTATTCACTTGGCGCTTAACAGTGTCTAGTCCTGCTGTGAGAGCGTCTAGTTTAGTGTCCATAGACTTAAGGTTAGAGCGGACCTCCAACATGATGGCGCGCAGGTCCTCATCTTGTTTGTCACCAGCTTGGTAGGGATCATTGTAAGAAAGTAAGTAAGTCCGTTTTTATATAGCGCAGCTACTCACCCTTACGGGTCTCAAGGCGCTGGGGGCCGGAGTGGAAATTAAGTGAGCTATTGCCCAGAGTCACATGGTGCTGAACTGAGCTGCCGCCGGAGCCGGGGATCGAACCGTGAACCCTGTGCTCCGAAGTCAGCTGCCCTGGCCGCTGCACCACACCACACCAGGGTCAGAGTTCATGTCCACTCCGCGGGTTAGGCGCTTGTTCTCAAATGGCAGTTTTGACTGCTTGGGATCGTTTTTCCCCATAGTGTAAAATGTAAGCACCGAGCAGGACAGACAAGGTGGTGCACCCAGAAACACTGAGAAGGCGCTGCTTCAAGAGATTGCGACCACAGGAGGGGGCACCAAGACAACCGCAGTTTCAGCTGGGTTTTTAGGCCAATTGTCGGGTTGGAGAGTGCACAGGGGGCCAAACCAGGGCCAGCGGAGAACCGCTAGGAAGAAAGAGCAGGCGCACAACAACCCTAGGGGTGACGGAACGCAGCGCCACCCAGGGAACCACACTCCGCCCCAGTCCGGTACCTCCAAAGCCCTCGCCCAGCTCCCCACCGCGCAATGCCCCAGGGCCTACGGGTCCCCAGCTGGGCATAGAGCAGACACGCAGCTTGCAACGCCCAGGGATCGCCACGGGGTCATCCCCACAGACAGCAGAGCTCCCGCCAGCCAGTACCCGGTAATAGGAACAAGGGCCCACTGGCCTACTCACATAATTGCAGGTCACATCTTTTGGGCCTCACAGCTCCACCAGGAGGTCAGGTGCCACAGTGTAGAACGGCCGTATCTTCACAAGGGCCAGCCGTGTTTGCCGCCAATGCGCTTGCGGACTTCAAAGCGACGCCAGTCTGTTTCCGTCACGGGGCACGCTGCAGCCGCCGATGATGAGCAGGGCCACCGCAGCATATAGAGGCCTCCCGGGCTTGGTGCGGGGACAGAACAGCGCCCGCCGCTGTCCAAAGTGCCGCCAGCCCCACGCGGGCCGCGATGGAACACCAGGCTGCAATCCGGGCCGACAGCGCACCTCCGAACGTATAGTGCCCGCGCCGATCCGCCCAGCGTTACCCCCACTCGGCAGCAAATGGAGCGTAGGGGGGCCCAGCCTGGGGGGGGTCGCAGCGGTCCAAGTCACGGCCAGTGGGAATGGCGTAAAAGGTGGAGAGCTCCGACAATGGCGCTGCGGCCTAGGCCCGCTCCGGTCGTGAGAGTCCTCCGCTACGCGATTACTCGTAGCCGCCGTTCTGGATCACCAATCAGCCCAAGAGAGGCATGTGCATGTCCACTGTTTGCGCCGGGTTGAGTCCCGTGAGGCAGGATATTCAGGCACCTCGTTTGCGGGAGGATTGTGAAGGATAATGCGCCCGGCCGGCAGAGCCCCTTTAGAAGGCGGCCATCTTGCTGCACGGCCAAGCCACGCCCCCGTGGCATGTGGATTACATACAATTCGGTCTGCAAAAAAACCCATATTTGCAAGAGACTGGGTTACAATGACCCTTACATTCCAGTGCCTCATAAAATTAAATGGAAAAAAAATCTTAAGCGAGGGGCTTGAGATATTAGTAATACTAGCTCGAAAGAGGGGTCACTCTTGAATGCAAGGCATGGTGTGCCCCACAAGATTTAAAAAATCTTCAGAATGATAAGCTCCTAAAGGATGGCACCAGTGAAGTTTTAGAGAAAATGGTTACTCACCTTGGTATGCCCTTCACTGTTTTGTATCGGTTGAAAGATGGAGGCGCCCTTAGCCAAGTATCCAGTTGGAAGATAATGGTGCTGTCGGGCAAGACATTAGTAAAGTTGAACAGGAGCATGTCCAAGATGGCAGCCGGAGCAGACACGGAGTAAAGAAGCTCATTACTAGAAGCCAGCTCGACACCATCCTGAATGCACAGTGGGTGACGGTGAGTGCCTCAGGCTCTCCTGGAATGGCTTGGTCTGCCGCAGCACCGCTGAGAGTGCCTCCACTCGTACGATGATTGCCTGAGAGCCATGGCCAGGCCGTGACAAATGCAAAATTTGGCCACGGACCCCCCACCAGCACAGCCCGTGCCATAAGGCAGTGGTGCTTTGAACACCCGGCGCCATGTCTACTGCTTCCCCACCACAGACTGTTATCAGATTAGGAGGGGTGCTCGAGGGGCCACCCGGATGACATGAACCTGTGATCCTTCTGTGGCACTTGACCTCACAGTGCCTACACCAGAATCTGCAAGGCACAGCCTCAACGGAACCCCTACAAGCCCCCGCTTAAAGACCGGGGAACACTGGGGTAGGTGGTGGGGCTACAAAGCGAAAGGCATGGTGCTCCAACCACTGCCTGTAGAACACTCTTGGGGACGGGGAGGCTGGCCTCAAATACTTGGATCGGGACAGAAAAGAATCCAAGGAAGAGGACATAGAAACAGTAGGCATCATGCTCGTCGTGTCTCATTGGAGGGATCAAGTTATTGACTGCCCGACCCAGGCAGGTTGAGAGCCCCACACGGAGATTACCAGGGGACCGCCTTCCTGCATGGTGCACTTGAAAGCTGTTTGGGGGGGAGCATAGGTGTGCCCAGCTATAGACCCTTACTTGGCCCCATGCCATCCACTTACATAATGGTGGCACCCCTTTTGCCGAATGTGGAGGACTAGCGGAGACGTGCGGCCTGCACTCTTCAAAAGGCATGATTGGCCTCTGGGGGATGTGGTGGTGCCCCTATTGACCCAGCACCCACGTCCCTCCTCCCACTTCCCGAAGGTGGTGAAATGACAACCTGCCAGGAGTAGCAGGGAGGAGGGGGTGGCCCTCCCCGCCTGCCCCAGAGAAACAGGAGGAACACTTTGATGAACTCTTAAAAGCCATTAAGGATATGAAAACCACCCTGGAACCAAAATTGGATGCACTGATGGTTGATGTGGGGTTACTACGAGCCGACCAAGCTAAGCTCAGAGGCAGGGTGGAGGCCACCAAATCAACCCTAGATGGCAGGCACCCCTCACTGGTAGAGATGCAGTCCTATATTAAAGTGCTGTAATCAGAAGTTTCACATCTGCACAAAAGAGTCGAAGATGTGGAGGGCCAGTCACACCGGAACAACTTTCGACAAGTGGGTCTACCGGAGGGGGCTGAAGGGCCAACATGGAACGTTCCTTGAGGACTGGCTTTGCAAGTGGTGTTGGGTGATAAAAGATCCTCTTCCATTTCCCTGGAAAGGGCCCACAGCGTCCCGGGCAGGGCTTCCCCCCCGGCTCGCCACCTAGGCCAGTGGTGGTGCGCCTCTTTAATTACCGGGATCGCGACCACATCCTGTAAGTTATGAGAACCAAGGAACCTTGGCATTTTGTAGGTGGGATGGTGAACATTTACCCGCATTATACAGAGGAAGTTCAAAGGATCAAGGATTCCTTCATGCCAACTAAGCAGAAGCTATGTCTACTAGGTCTGAAATATTCTCTAATGCTCTGGTCAAACCGAGGATCGTGGACAACACTACCAACAACATTTTTTTCAGGTCACCTGCGGACACCTGAAAGTGATTGGAGTCAAGGTGGTGTCCCCAACTCCTCGGGATACACACTTAGAAGGAGGCGAATGCACATAAGAAGAATATCTTGCAGACTACCCAGGAGTAAACCCACAAGCGAGCAGGTGGTGTGCAAGCATGCCCAGGCTGTGGCAGAGTTGCAGTCATGGCGTAGCCTGTCACCATCGTCAACTAGCTCAGGGGCCACCTTTCCAGGGCATGCCATGGAGAACATCCAGGCTGAGTTACGATCAGGCCCTGACCTCACCCTGATGACGGCAGAGCAGTTTATATGACCACTGGTACAGTATGATGCCTTTTAGAACCTGATTTCCCCAGTGTGTAGGGGCAGAGAGCTGTGGCCCTCTTTGCCCAGTGGGAGGGAGGACACATATTACATTTGCATATGAGCCTGGACTTCATGAACTGCTACCTTATTCCTCTATACTGCTGAGACCGTCACCTCTCTCCTGAATCCAGAAGGAACACACTATTTGAGCTCCACTTATGCTTTATAATTGGTTGCGGGTTTGTTATTGTCCTGACCAGGGAGTGGGAGTTGGGGATTTTGTATTGAGTTTAACTTTCGTGGAGCTACAGCATCAAGGTACATGAATCACATGGAGGATGCAGCTGTTCTGGACCACGGTGGATTGACCCACTGGTGTGGATGGGTTGGCTTAGGGACACATCATGACAGCACGCCCGCTCACACAACTTCCTAAATATAACATTATCACTTGGAATGACCGCCACAGAACTTTTTAAACTGCACTGGAGATGGAGAGGCCACATTGTTGGCACCTCCTATTTGGGATACGCCAGGGTGGCAAGGGGCTACCACTGATGGCGTGGTGGAACCCAAGGGCAGATAAGTGGTGGTGGAGGGGCTGCTGGATGGGGTCTCGATTTCCCTACAGGTGATCTACATGCCTAACAACAAACAGTAACAGTTTCTAATGAGTCTCACCCCCACAATGATACATGACCTAAAGAATAGATCTATTCTTATGCAACTCTCATATGGCGTCCCAGCTCGTGGCCACTGAGTACCTGGGCCGCACACTCTCCGATCACAGCCCCCTAAAGATGATGTTGCAATGGGGCAATCGGCTGGCACCGGTACCCACCTGGAAACTATACACAGCTGCACTACAGGACTGGGTTTTTGGTGATAACTTGGGTGATTATGCAGAATATGTGCTAAGGCAACATGCAGACGGAGATAGGGCCGGGTGCGTACTTGCATGGCTCCTGAGGCCGGAGGCCCCTAGGACTCATATAAACGCTATCAGATCTCTGACAGGACAAGTGCTGAATACGCAGGCCAACATTAATCGATTCTTCTTTTATTACTACACCTCACTATATAGAGCAGAGGGGGATCAGGAATGCCTCACCTTGCAGGAATTCCTGGACAAACTGTCTATCTCGCTTCTACATCCCCTACAGCACCACACCTTGGATGAGGTGCTATCTCTAGAAGAGATTGGCCAATTAGCATGCAACAAAACCCCCGGGATGGATGGATATCCAGTGGAATTATACTCCACATATAGTGTGACCCTTGCACCAAAACTACACAAGATGTTCCTATGGGCAAGAGACGAGAGTGTCCTCCCAACATTCCTGCGGGAAGCAGTGATCATAGTCCTACCCAAGCTAGGCAAGGACCCACTGGCGATGTAAGCATACAGACCGCACTCCCTACTTATCTCAGACTATAAGGTCCTAAGAAAGGTTATCGCAAATAGATTGCTACCCTGGCTCTCCACACTGATCCACCAAGACCAGAATGGTTTCATTCCGGGAAGAAACATAACCTAAGATGCCTCCTCCGACTGTTGGAAGAAACCCCACAGGCGGCCCTACCAAGTACAGCTCCTACTCTCAACATCAAGAAGGCATTTGATACTTTGGGGTGGCCCTACCTGATGGAAATACTGAAGAGAATGGGACTGGGCCAAGAGATAGTGCAATGGATAGCATTACTCCACTCTCTTCCGATGGCCCGGGTGTGTACAGGCAGAGAGATCTCTGCTGCACGCGAGGTTCTCAGGAGCAGAAGGCATGGATGTCCATTGTCGCCGATAATTTTTGCCCTGGCTACGGAGCCCCTTGCAAACCTTTTCCCCCTGCAGGGATTGCAGTGGGGGATACTGAGTGGTAACTCCTGGGAAATCATCTTGTTGTAGGCGGATGACACACTAGGTCCTCTCAGGGATGTGGGTTGGGATCCCTGAAGGTATTGGAGGCGCTGGAAGACTTTGGAAGGGCCTCAGGCCTGCAACTGAACTGGGTAGAAATCTGGACTGTTCCCCATGTGAACCTTACTCAGGGGGAGGGGGAGGCATTGCCTCCCTTGGTGATTGAATGGTATCCCGACACCTTCCACTACCTGGGTGTGAAAATCTACCATTCCGAAGCCGATCTTCTACAAGGGAATTTAGGGGGCGGTTATAGCAATTACACTTGGTGTTCTGCAACTTCCTGCAGCTGTTACCGATGGGTAGTGTGGCAATAGCCAAGAATCTGGTGTTGCCTACATTATTGTATTATTTCGCAGCCCTCCAAGTCAGCCTCCCCAGGCGTCCTTCAGAGAGATGAAATCTATTCTCTCGGATCTGGTTTCAGTATCCGGCCACAAGAGAGTAGCACTTCATAAATGATAGCCCCTTGGAACATGGTAGGTTAGATGTACTACACTATGAGCTTTACTACACTGCAGCTCAATTGCAGTGGACGATGCGCTGGCTTTCAGACACTTCTAGCTCCAAACAGGCAGTTGTGAAGAGGGAATTGGGTAAGATAAGAAGCTGGTCGATGGACCCCCCAGATGGCTGTTCTGCGTCCTGGCCGGTTAACCAAGATTGCCAAGCGCTGCTGGCACAGATGTGTCCAACTCAAGTGCTGCCAACTGCCCTACTCGCGGAGTTTACCGATGAGGGTCTCGCCGACTTTTCGTAGTGTGGCTGCGCACCATAATATCAGACCATAGAGAGATGATGACCTTGCTGCACTGGGGGACATCCATGACTTTTTCAGAACTTCCAGAATCGTACGGCATCGCAGAGGGCCAATCCTGTCCTACAGCATGCTTTCTACCACTATGGAGCTCCTCTGGGGACCTGAGCGACTACAATCTGGCCACTCTTGGCCTCTACAGGCCCTGCTCTCCCGCGGGACTGTCAAACAAGCTATCACAGTGCTGTATAAAGAACTACTGGACACCCATGTTGCGGGCTTCCCCACTCTCAAGGATAAATGGGAAACCGCAATGGGCCAGGAATTCACAAACAATGCACTACAGCACTCGAGCTTGTACGCAAAAAATCTAAAAATCCTTTGTTGAAGTTTACTCAATATAACTACTTGCACCAGACTTATCTAATGCCGTGTGTATCCACCGCATGTTCCCAACTGTTGCCCCAGGATGCCCTTGATACCCTGCCCTGGAGGCAGAATTCTATCATATAGTGTGGTCCTGCCCCATTATTGGACGCTTCAGGGAAATGGTAACGGTGACGCTATCGGACATTACTGAACCGACATTACCCGCTGACCCTTTGCAATGCATACTAGGAATCTTCACACATGCACGAAAGAAAAAGTATGTCCTAAAATTTTAAGATCTGGCATATGCTTTGGCGGGATTCTGCATTGCCATGGCCTGGAAATCTCCAGATACCCCAAACTTGCAACAATACCTGCAGGATCTGTTTAAGTGGGCGACGGCGGAAGTCACGACATGGCACTCTTTGTCGGTACAACAGGGGGACACGTACTAACCAAAGTTGGCAGCCATGACAGGTGATAGGCCTCCAGGAGGGACCCCATGGCTATTCTGTACTACAGGCCAAGCATGCCACGGACTACACACATATCACATACAGGAGTCATATGTCTCTTGGTCCCTGACACCTACTGGCCCCGGCTCCCCATCCCATCTGCCTCCTCAGATTCAGGTCTATGGGAGCGAATTCATCATCCTCACATTGGCTATAAACCCCCAGCTTTCCCAAACAGATATGTGGTGTAGCGATGCTTTATCACTAACACTGTAGAAGATGTCAGGTTGCCTCCACGGAAACATGGTTTAAATGTTTATGCCCCAGTTGGGCGTTTTTCAACCTCTCACAACATGGGGTTGTTGATAATGGATGCATATGGACTCTAGAACTCCAATAAAGATGGAATGAGCTCAGTAGCGGCCCGTGCAGATAAAAGCGGTGAGGTGGTGGTGTCGGGTTGGGGGGGGGGATTCGACAGACGGCGATGAGGGAAAATGAATTATTTATTTAATTTTCCCTCAAGGTCGTCTGTCGAATCCCCCCCATCCGGCCCCACCGCTCTTACCTCCACCGGCCGCAGCTGAATGAGCTACACAAGGCTACGGTATATAACGAGTGCAAGCACACTGTGCTGTTATATTGTTGTTGAAGCAATGTCACCCCTAGATTGTGTGCAGTTTATGCCTTATGAGGAACCCGTAACCTATGCATTCTTGCTCATCACGCTTGTATTGTATGTATGAAAAAAATGAAAACTGTCCATTAAGAACCACTTGTACAAAAATGATCAGTAATGTTGAACAGGTCCCATCACCAACTAATGGCATACATGTTCCACAAAACTATGGCCAAGTGAGACAAATTTCACCTGACTTAGGAGTAATGGATATTCTCCTGTACTAAATTGGCTAGATTGTCTCTCCCAATGTGGGCTAAGCAGATTCCTGTTCCAGGAACAGACCGCATTAGAAATTACAATTTTCAGACCTGATTCCCTACTTTTTATGATAGCAACAACATTTCAAGACAAATCTTAATTTTTAAATATGTGCAGTGTTCTCACTATCTAGAAAGGGACAGAATCTGCACTATGGGCCAGATGTATCAAGCATTTTTACCGTCGCAAATGGCCGATTCGCAGAATTCGGCCGTTTGCGACCAGAAAAATGCATTTTGTTATCTATCATTCCAAAATTGCGATTCGGTAACATGTTACCGAATCGCAGTTTAGAATTACAATACATACCGATTCGGTATTAGGAAAGGGCGTGTTTAGGGCTTCTCTTCCTAATACCGAATCGCAGTGGTACGAAAGAATGTTTAGCGACCAAAATGCAGTCACTAAGCATTTGCATTTTACCACCTACTTCAAGTAGGTGGTATCCCATTCGCAAACGGGAAGAGGTCCCCAAGGGTCCCCTCCCCTTTGTGAATGTTCGGAAAAACTTTTTTTCAGAGCAGGCTGTGGTCCCACGGACCACTACCTACTCTTAAAAAATGAAAAGAAAACTTTTCATTTTTCTTTTTTAAAAAAACAACCAGTTTTTCTTTAATGGAAACGGGCTGCATTTTTAACAAATGATTGCTTTATTTAAAAGCAATCACAGACATGGTGGTCAGCTGACCCCAGCAGGCCACCATCCCTGTGATTTTAGCAATTCCTAATGGGTCGCAAATTGCAACATACCTCATTAATATTCATGAGGTAGGTCCACTAGGGACCACTAAATGAAACTCTATGAGTTTCATACATTAGGAATAGAGATTACCTAATAGCGATTCGCAGAGAATCGCAATTAGGTAATCACTATTCCCAATATTGATACATCTGGCCCTATGTTTGAGGACTGATCCTTCGTAATGTATGCCGCCATTGGCCCTGTATCCAGAGACGTAGCCCAGCCCCAGCAAATCAGCCTTGGCCTTTTAGATACATGTTTAAGTATAGTTATTTCCTGCCATCGTAATCATAACAGAAATTGATTGATTTGCTATAAAATGGAAAATAACAAAGAGGCTCAGGATAAATTTGACCTGGCAACCTTCTGGAGGACTAGTATCAGAATATCATGGTCAGAATAGGGTCTGACAAACATTGTGTCCTAAAACATTATCCACACAAATCTCAACCCATTGTATTTAATAACAGAAAAATCAACCCACACAGTGGGACAGTTTTATGTAAACGATATTTAGGACACACTATTTATGTCAAACGATATTTATGTATGCTGTATTCTGACATACATCTCTCCAGGAGCATGGTACCATTTAACTGCTCAAAAGCCGCAACCCAGTCCATAGAGATATGCAGAATGCACGATTCTGATTTTTCCTTCTGATCTCCACCATGTTTGCCTGCACCCGACCCGCCACCTTCTCTGCCTAGTCATCAACCACAGACAAATTGCAGCCTACAGAAAATACAATTAAGGATTTATAAATATAGATGAGCTGTTCGAGGTCTTAAAATATTTTCCCAGTGCTTAGTAAATTGAATAACCAGCCAACACAATTAGACGTAGGTTGGACACACTGGCAGCCTTTCCTCCCATTTGTATCTCTGGGAGCAGCGCGAAGGGCCAGCTCGCAGCGTGCCCTGTTAGCAATCCATTGAGTGGGACAAGGAGGAAATATTGAGGATCTAGAGTGAGATATGTGTACAACTAGAGCAGGTGGTGCATGAGACATATTTCATAAGTGAACTAGCCCATGTGTTGCTTACCTTTATTTCACAAACCAGAGGAACCCCTCAGTTATAGAGAGGGTGATGCATGTTGGCCCTCATTTAAATTCTTGACATTTCCTGTAAAGAGCCTATTGTTCAACACTATCAACTAGGCAGTGTGTGGCGGTGTGCGGCAATAGGCAAACTTAATTAAATCCCTGCTACAGCAGATGAGCGACTGCAGTGGTTGTTGCACACCACCAGGAGAGCCATCATACATATGTAACCCTCCCCGTTTAGCTACTTCTATAACTCACTACAGAGGAATCACCTAATCGTCTGACTATTGATCATCATCCGGTCCCTATGGATTTATAATCAGAGGGCCCCTCAAGACTTCCTTAATGAAGGGCACTGGGATCTATACAACCTCTTCCAGGGTCCCCTATCACGTTAAGCTACCGAGGCGAACGCTCAGCTAAACTTTGAATTCTGAGTCCTTTGATGGTAAAAAGAACATTTGTAATTCGACGTATTCTTTCAGTCTCAGATATTATTGTAAGTGCTTATATCTTTTCCTGTCCACTGTTTTGTATTGTTCTTCACTCGTAAGTTTATCATAATGCTTGCTATTGTCACAATCGGGACCGCTATATCTCTGTTAAGCGCTCTGACACCCTAACGGGTTACGTTTGCGCTATATAAAACACTAAATAAATAAACATTACCATGTTAGGATGTGGTTTTCACTGTCTTAGAGCTGGGCTGAATACACAAACCTTGCAACCAAGCCAACCCCTTCCAAGTTTGCCCTAAAAATAATCAGTAAAAAGGCTCCCTTTCATGATTGAAAATCAGTACTGAATATAAACAAAAACTCTTACACATTGGGATTTTTGCCTCCCAGCTTTGCACAAATACTGGCTTGGACTTTGTATCCTCTGAGGGCTGGAGAGTACTTGACAGGTGGCTCCCATAGTAATAATCCAGTTTCCAGCTAGGAGCAAGCTCAATCATGACCAGTCTGCCTGTCTGTCTGTTTGCCATGCTCCCCAAAAACCATGTAGCTGCCTTCTGCACAAGAACAGCAAAGATGCAAATGAGAATAACCAAGGGGCATATTTACTAGAAAATGACGGAGCGCAGTGCTGCAAGCCATTTTGCTGCACCGAGCTGCGTCATTAGGAAAGTGCAGGGATGCATCGTAGTGTCATTTGTGCTACACAGGGCCTATTGTAGTTTTCCCTATGTTAGCCTAACTGTGCATGACACAGGCCACATTAGTTTTGCACATGTTACTATATAAACACTTTTGCTTTTGTGCCACATTATATTTTCACACAGAACCTGCAGCTGTTTTCTCGTTCTGTTCTTTCCTAGGATTTAGACTGAACAGCAGACAAGGTCAAACAATAATGTCCCTTGTTATTGTCTTCTGGTCAGGCACTCGCACCTAGACACAACACAGAAATGCAGCTGTTGTTTATGAACATGTGAACCTTGTCATATAGGTATGCACAGCAATGTAACACAGCAAGAGAGACAGATATTTTCTGAGAGAAGATCACGGCTGCATCTGAGATGAAGAACGTCCATCTGTGTATGCTAAGGTACGGGGTCCGCTGCTAAACCCAGAGATCTTTGCTGCATAATCAGTTTGCTTTTGTAGAAGGGGAGGGGGTTAGGCTATTCTGTCTTATAATATGACAGGGCTTTTCATAATATACGGTTTATTGACAATGCTGATGGTAATTTTGCTAGGCAGTTGTTTTCTTATTTTGGCACGTATACTGCATTTTAGAGCACTATAGTTCAAATAAACATTTCAAATGTTCTTCTTATCTCTTTCATATCTTATTGTGGACGAGTACGAGTGTGTGAGCGAAAGGGAGTGTCCTGCCACCGCGATCCCTGAGAGGGTTGGGAGTGTTGCGTTCTGAGGTGTCAATTCACTTGTTCCTCTGGGTATGAGTAGAAGCGCAAGTGAGACACTATAGCTAGTCGGACTCAGGCTCATGGTACTGACGTGGTATGGTGACTCAGTCCCTAACTACCGATGTTCTATGGTCCCAAGCATAGTTCTGTTCCTGAGCAGAATCCCTGCAACAGTAGTTACAGCAATATGATGTATCCCTGTGTTTTCCTCTGCACTGGCGCACAATTGGCTGGCTAGCGTGCAAGGGTGGCTGCACTGCAGGGATGATTGATTTTGTGCAGGAATGGACACCTTCCTGCACAAAAACAATCATTGATGGTGTTTTCTTCCTTCTTTGTGTGCTGCAGAATGCAGCACACACAAAAGAGCAAGTATTTCTCCTCATTGCACCACTTTAACGCCTCCCCTGGGGAGGTGTTAGAATCTGACTCATTCCCAGGCTTACGAAACCTTGTGAATCTGGGAATACGTCAGATTCCATGGGTGTTGAGTGGGAACACCCACAGCAACACCAATGGGATACCCCTTTTACGCAGAGTAATGTGTCAAAGGGGACCATATTTACAAGGTCTCGAGAAGCCAAACAGGGTGACTTTATGTGGCCTTGTAAATATGGGATGGCACACTGCGCCTCCAGGGGATCACAAAAGTGATGCTCCAGCAGCATAAAAGTGCCCCAGGGGCATTGTAAATATGCCCCCAAATGTCCCCAAGATGAGGAACGTCAATTAAAGGTGAGCTATTTGGGGTGTGAACTGGCCTAGCGGGAAAAGCCATTCTGTATCAAAGACCCATGAACCCAGGAACTTCAAGAGTATCCAGTGATCCGCGCCTCTCCATCAGAAAGTATCCATACCTGAGCCTCTTTTCACAGAACATCCACTCTGACTGGTGTGGCATCAAGGAGGAGTTCATGCTGCGAGAGTGTCCCTTGGTTCAAAGCACACACTAATGGCTTCTTCTGGTCCAGCGCTCCCTTGCATCAGCATTATTTTTCGTAAACAGTTAACTCCTTACATGATAAATCACTGAGGTACCCTGTCTTCCTTGCAATCCCAGCCCCCATGTTGCTGCTGCAGCAGCATGAAAAATGACTAGGCGAATGACAAAGCTGACTGCGAACAACTAAAAGCAAGATACAACCTTCAAAATGCACCTAAACCTAACCACCCTCGGGGTTATGGGAACAAGACCACTCAAGGGAATCGAGAAATCGGACAGACAAGATGTCAACCCTCTATGACCATAGAGGCAAATTTTCTTATCCACCACATACTTTCAGAAGCCTGCCATTGTTAATTCTTTCAACACAGGGGCAGCTCTGAAGTTAGTCGTGGTCCTGGAAGCCCTCAGAACAGCACAGGCCTGTCTGGTAATAATGAGCTATTCCCTTTGGTGCACATGCCTGCCTGAAAACATTATGAATAACGCCTATAGACTAATACTGGCCCACCGGGTAATGTTGGACTGTTCTTCTCTATTAACTCAGTAAACCATAGGACTTACAAACACCACTCTTAGATAATAGGAATTGTGAATACTTTTTGTTAGCATTAACCACCGGTGCACTATTAGGCAATGAGGTTCCTGCTTTTGTGTCAAATATGTTTGGAGGTATATCTCTAGAATGGATAACGCTAGAACCTACTGGTTTTCACTATAATTGCTCGTCTGAATAGTTTTACATACCTGCATGTGCATAAAAGCCATAATATTGGAAAAGAAATGCCTCTGATGTGCCATTAACCTTTATTAACTCTATGCCAACAATCACACCAGATCTAAAGATTTAGGCCTGGACTCCCTGCTCACAACAACTACCGAAGAGTCAAGGAAGCTACGAAGTCCCATCCTACAACTGAAGTGCTAGGATGGAAAGTCCTCCTGGGCCAGTAGGCAGAACATGTCGTATAATATTTGAGGGTGTTATTCCACGCACAGATGATCTACAAAGTCTGCAGAGCAACCCTGGGACACTTATTCTGAATCTCCGCTGCATACACAAAACACTGATGATCAAAATTCAAGGCATCAAACTTATCTGGTGCTCAGAGAATCAAAACTATCAAGATAAATTGGATCACAAACTATACAATGGTCAAAGGTTGGCCATAAGACCGATTGCAGAACTTAAGAAAATGGGATAATGCCCTAGAAGCAGAAAAACATTTAAACTTGCCTTTAGTGAAGGACAGAATTAATAATAAGGTCCTGTCAATTAACCACAAATGCTTGTTAGGTTCTGCTCCTAATTCTTTCACTTTTGCATTGTTAAATATGAACCCATTGCATCTCTGTGCTGTTCTACATCCAATCTTGTTTTTCTTCCTTCCTCTAGGGCCTCAGAAACAAAAGGACCAAACGAGGGTAATGCTCTCAAAGAAGAACCAAAAATAAGAAAACTCACAAGAAATATTATTTTCTGCTAAATGCCTTTGTGTTCCAAACTGTGGGGGCAATTATAGATTATGGGGCAGCCTACCAGCTCGCCAGGTTAGCAGAGACCCTAGCCTGTGCTTCACTGATGGAGAACTGACCCTATATTTAAATGTTCCACAGATGCCTGCATTCAGCACATAACTTAGGAAAATAATTATATGGAAAACAAACTACAAAAACGTAAATACATAAGACATGATTACAATATATATTATTAACAATTGAAAACGTAATCAAAAAGTGGTAAAAATCTCAAAAAACACAAATGCAATGGACAAGTGAGAAACCAAATCAAATCCTCACTATAAAATTCTGAACTAAAGCTAACAATAAATGTAATACCTTTGAGCCAACTCTCCATATAACTACCCCTAGCCTTTAAGGGTAATATTAACCCTAATACTAACCCTAGGTCTGTGTCCTGACTCTAGGACTAGTGCCAGCCCTAATCTCTGAACCTAATTCTAATAATAACGTTTGTTATAAATGTTAGCAAGTTCAGAGAAAAACTGATTTTCAATATACCGTCTTTCAAAATTATTTCACCATCCTATTTTCAGTATGTATGTTTTAAGACTTATAACTTTACCTGTGATGACGTCAAACTAGAACTTCTTGGTTACCCATTGAAAATCCATAGCTAGAAACCTGCACAGAAATGCTTGTAGGTCAGGCAGATACAAGGTAACACAGAAATTAATTCAGCAGTCTGCTTGCAACAAAATTAAATCATCTTATGAGGAATCCAGTCTGTGAGCATTTGGGACTGAAATGCAAACTCTGGACTGCATAGTCTGTGTGGGCGAGGAGAGGCAAGTCTCCAAAGTGGAGGTTTGAGAAGTTAGGAATCTAATATGTAGGCTGGGGAGACAGAATTAGAATTATGGATGGGAGGAGTTTTGGACCCAAATAGCAGGGTCGAGGAGTCATGAAGCCAAAATGTGTGTTTGAGGATTCATGAATTCAAAGTGCTTGATAGATGAATCGTGAACCAAAGTATGGGCTCCAGAACTCAAAAATCCAAAGTGGAGAGTGGAGGAGTCATGAATCCAAAGTGTGGGATGGAGAACTCATCAGCCCAAAGTGAGGAATGAGAGAGTCTTGAACTCAAAGTACCAGATACAGAAGCCTGGAACCTAACAGGACGGCTGTAAGTGTCACAAACCCATGGGGTTGGTTAGAGGAATCAGAAATCCAAAGTCTTCCTGGAGAAGTCGTGAACCAAATATGTGCGCTGAAGGAGCCGTGAAAATAAAGTGTGAGTTGAGGAGTCCTAAACCTAAAATGTATTGTGTATAAGGAGCCTTTAAAACAAAGTGTGGGTTAGAGGACTAAGGATCCCGAAGTGTGTACTGAGATGGGGCAAGATTTCAAAGTGTGAGCAGAGTATCCAATGTTTGGACCACAGGGACTAAGGTTTTGGTTGAGAAATGGGCCCAAAGTCTTGGTTGGGGGGCAGGGAATCCAAAGGTTGGGTCAGTAGAGTCAAGAATCCAAGGTGTGACGCGGAGGCGAACGAATCTACAAAGTGCATGATATAGTCAACATTATTACAACTTATGAGCATTCAATTACTGACAAGGAAGATTGGAGATCTGGTTGTCTAGGACTTTAACTTAGAAATCGTAACTAATTGTGCCCAACCCCACCCACATTACAAGCAAACACCTACAAAATTGTTGCCTCCACGCCCCACCCCATGTTGCCTATAGGTCTCAGCTCCAATTTGGTACTGCTGATGCTGAATGCAGTCATGAGAGATCTGTAGTGAGCCAGACATAGGAGATGGGCCAGTTAATAATAATCAGTGCCACAAGCTCGTAAACCAGCAGGGACCATCCACACGAAGATGAAATTGTGGTTTTAATTAATATTTTTTCTTTTCTTTTTTCTCTTAATCCAGCAAGAAAATGGATATGGAAACTGAAATACAAAACCAGCTTTAATTAAGAAGCATTTCATTTATTTGAGGCTTTCAGCAGATGAAGAAGGCCGCCGCGTGCATTAGGCGCTGCTGACGCAGAGCACCCGGCTGGGTCAGGTTTCTGCTGACTGGCTGGCCGTCTCCCATCTACCATCTCCCAAAGCGCCGGATACGTCCAGCAGCAGGACATGCGCACACCTCGACAATTCAATCAGCAAGACAAGTGCGCCTGCTGATTGAATTGTGCGCTCCTCAGCAGGATATGCACACACTTCAACAGTAGGTGAACAATTTTTGTTTAGAATTTGGGGAACCATTGTGTAAAGCTTGGCAGTGGGGATGGGAGGAGGTGGAGCAAATGCAGGACGCTGGGGAGTCAAGTTTAAGTAGTGTGGTTCAATGATATCCCATTTGCATTTTCAACAACCATTTGCAATGCAATAGGTCTCGCATTTACAAGGGTTTGAGCTATTGGCATTGTAAATGACATTGCCTTTTATTTATGTGTTGTTTTTAAAACAGATAAATAAAAGGCTTTGTCATTTACAATGCCTATAGCTTAGCAAATGCGAGACCTATTGCATTGCAAATGTGTTCGGCGCCCGTGCTATAAAGATTTTTTTTTAAACGTTAGGAGAGAGCGCATCCTGCCTGCAACAGCAGGCAGGACAAAGCTATTTGAGAAAATAGTGCTCGGAGGCTGTAATGAAAGCCTACCGAGTCACAACAGACGTAACGGGGTGTCCTCATGGGAGGTTACAAAATGAAACAAGGCGGTACTAAGGAGGGACAACTAAGCCTATTGACCAATGAAAAGCCAAAGTTTACAGTGGACACTGGCACAAGCCAAATAAAAATATGGGCAGAGAGTGGGCGGAGCTTCAAGTCCATACCTGAATACAGCATGCTTTGCAGAGCAGCGCATGCACTGCCCAGGCTCGACCTAAAAAGTAACATTTGCTGTACACAAGGTTGCTATGTGTTGTCCCACAACAGATGTCAAGATTTGATTGGAACTGCAACAAAGTAACTCAAAGGAACTGATGTGACTGGCACAAATTGAAATCAGTAACCATAAAGTGTAATGTTGCGCTCCATATGGCCTTGTGGTATATCTGAATATCTGAGCCATAGAACTTTGTGAAACATGACGAACTACACATTCCTGAATGAATGTTTTGTGGTAGAGCAAAAGGTCCTTCTTCCGCTATCACATGCATTATGTTGCATTCCAAAAAATACATCAGTAGAACCACAGCATCACAAAGTAAGTATAGTGTAGTTAAGAATAGAAAAAGTACACTTCCCAAGGAGATGTTGCAGTAATTGACACGTGGGTACAATATTTGTGTAGGTTGATATTGATGACCATTGTGTAGCGTCAAACAACCAGCAACAGTGCTGTTAAGCATTTTGGTCAAGGTTACACAATTTGCTAAAGTTATGAAGCTTGAATTGTAACCAAGGCAGGGACTCCTGGCTCCTTTGTATGGCACTTTGATTTTAGGCCACATTCTTTCACGAGTACCTCCAATGACACCTGGGAATCAACAATGCCAAAACAAAACAATGAAAATTCAATGTATTAGCTGGAAAGTCTTTGTAAATACACAGAATGCTAGTTAGAAAACGGTCAAAATCCTATTAAGCACCAACTTTTAATTTTTAAATGCTGCAAAACCCATTTCTAATTTAAAAAGTCTCTTTATTTCATCAACCAGATTTGACAATCCTGATTTTGTTCAAGTATTTTAATCTTTTCTGAAATTGTTGCTTGAAAGCTGAACAATAACTATTAGCTGAAACACAGACACATGGAAGAAAATCATTTAAGGCCAGATTCATGGTGAATGTAGTAAATCTGCCTTCTCAGGTGTACATCTACGTGTGAGAGTAGATTTACTACTTTCTGGAATTCAGAAACATTTCCAGGAATACGCACAGAAGGCTCAGTTTTCCACCCACATTCCTGGGAAGGTCATTTGACATTCCCCGCTGGACCCTATATCCACTATTTGGACAATTTAGGGAATAAGATCCCCCTTACTTTTGTGAATAGGGCTATTAGTGTTTTACATCCTCGTTTTTAAAACACTGTAATAAAGGCAAGCACTGTGGTCTGGTTGGTGTAATGCTCTATCCCCAATTAATTTTCACCAGCATTCTCACGAAATGATTTCTTTAAAGTCATCATAAGGTGCCTTTTCACAAAATCTGTACACTGGAAGAAAAAGAGAAGCAGGTATGGAAAAGCGGTGGAGATAGAGGGAACAATGAAAGATTTGTGGGGATGTTTCCACCTCCATCTCTCCCATAACAATGTGGTGGTTTGTGCCTATGCTCAGCAGAGCATGAGTCGCTGCAAAAAAGGAGAGTTTTCAGCATCCGCTGAAAGCAATATCCTGAGAGATAAGGATAGCACGTGCCACAATCTGCTCACTACCACAAACATCTTCCCTAGAGCTAAATACAATCTGTGCAAGCCAAGTCATCTGTGGTGGCCCGAAGATCACTTGAGATACACAAGCTATCTGTGGCAAAGGAGACCTGAGGCATAAAGGTGATTCTGAACAAAAAGGTCATAAGACACACCAAGGCAATTTGTGATACAGATGAGGTTTTTGATAGAGAACAATGTGGTATAAAAGTCCCATGTGATGCCTCAGTCACACGTGACACAAGCAACGGTTGTTCAAGGTTATCAGAGAGATGAAGGTTATGTGTGACAGAAGGGTCCCATGTAACACAAAGATCATCTGTGACACAAAAATGTCTCTGTGTACAGTTTTGAGAGTATGTCAGGTATGACCGGAAGGAAACTGCAGGATGCACAGGATGAGTGGGAAAGAACCAACTCAAGGACAACGTGGGAGATCCCAGCAGGTACCCATAGATTTATCAAAGTCCAAAGATAAAATATTACGACTATTTTGGTTGAGTAACGTAGCTTTAGTGAATGAAGTCTAGATACTGAAGTAGAAGTTAGATTTGTAGATTCATACTCAAAATGGGTTATGGTAGTGGTCTTAATCAAATGTAAAGTAAAAATGGAACCAATATTAGTTGTCATCTGCTTATGAGGATGTCAGTAATTAAGGTACCAATACAAGTCCATCAGAATCTGTGACTTCTTTAGTTTCGTTGTCTTGTTCGATGAACAAAAGGATGTAATGTATTAAACCCATAGAAATGGTATAAGCAATGGTTTAATTGCCTGCATTTGTATCTTATATTTCAGCCATGATGGATTTACCAATTGGGATATGAGCATACATAGCTGCCAAGGTTCCAGATTGGCATGTGTGACATTTTCATAATTTCAGTGTAATTATGAGTGACACTTCAACGACTACGAGTGACACTTTCTCACAAGCAAAATCATGCAATGAAGACGAGGGAAGCATATCATATATGTACTATAGCACATAAACAGGTAAGAGCTGTCAGCCAGACCGCCAATCACCGAGAGAGAATCAAAGAGAGCAGCACTCGAGAGACAGTGAGTTCGGGTACCTGCAGGTCTGTGGACTGATGCTGGGCGATAAAATATAATGTACACTGTTTTAAATAGTTTCTTGTGCATGTATTTAGCAAGAATTACCTTTCAAATTATATTGCTAAACGACTCTAATGCAGGTTACGATTTTCAGTGCTTCAGTATTGTGAATGCAAAAGCAGAAGAGCTAATAAAATATAATACAGATCTTGCTTTAAACGAATTGAAGAAACAGTCACTGTACTTGGGACCTCTATTCAGGAAAAACACCAACCTTTCCCTCTCAAAGCTCGAGGTTAGCACATCTCACTATCCACGTCACAATATCCACTTAAGAAAAAATGATCTTACCATCATCCAGGTATGCATGTCAAATGCCTGCTCAAGAGTCCCCTGGACACCTTCAGAAACAGCAGATTGGTTCCGGGCTCCTATAACTTCTTAAACCAATTCTGGCCTTGCGCGCTCTATAATTGCAGGTAGACTCTGGTCTACAGCTGGCTGAAGGCAGGCTCAGGCCTGAGCCACCGCGGGCCGTGGCAATTCAAGTTGGCCCCCAGGCCCGCCTCCAGTGAAAGCCGTCCAGGCCGATGTCTCTGGTCTACAGCTGGCTGAAGGCAGGCTCAGGCCTGAGCCACCGCGTGCCGTGGCAATTCAAGTTGGTCCCCAGGCCCGCCTCCAGTGAAAGCCGTCCAGGCCGATGTCTCTGGTCTACAGCTGGCTGAAGGCAGGCTCAGGCCTGAGCCACCGCGTGCCGTGGCAATTCAAGTTGGCCCCCAGGCCCGCCTCCAGTGAAAGCCGTCCAGGCCGATGTCTCTGGTCTACAGCTGGCTGAAGGCAGGCTCAGGCCTGAGCCACTGCGTGCCGTGGCAATTCAAGTTGGCCCCCAGGCCCACCTCCAGTGAAAGCCGTCCAGCCTGCTGTACTGTCCCGACTCCTGTGAGTCCCGGGCGGGGCCTTTTATAGCTCTCTTAACAAACTCCCCGCGCTCCAGTAGCAGGATGTGATGTCCCCCGCGATGACGTCAGGCTGACAGTGAGAGCCGCGGCGCGGGATTGGAATCACCATCATGATACACTGTAACAGTTGAGTGAGGCTGCCAGCAGCCTTAGCTCAGCTGAGAGCAAGCCTGCTGGAGCAGCGCGCGCAAGTCACGGGCAAGCCACAGACTCTAAGTTTTATTCAGTGCTTTCTGTGACAGCCGACACATAGCATATGCGTGACAATGCATTTCAGTGCGGTAATGCGGAGTACCACACTGAAATGCGTTAGTCTAACGCATGATGCGTGATACTTGGCAGGACTGAGCATAAACCACAATGGAGACCTGAATCTCCTGTATGGTCCAGTAAAAAGGGAAGCACTAAGGTTCATATGTATCAAACAATTTTGCATTCGCACATGGTGTGAATCGGTAATTTTGGCGGTTTGCGAAAGCAAAATAGCCTTTCAAGATGCATGAAAGGCTTTGTAGTCGCAAATTGAGGTAATTGCAAAAATTGCGATTACTTAAAATTGCAACTGCAAATTGTAAATTGCAATTTGTGATTCCCTTTGCACATGTACCAAGCAGTTTCTACATGCAAACTGTGCATTTAGGAAATGCCATTACCATAAAATCCAAGTCAATGGTAACGATGTGCAGATTTTGAAAAATGCACAAAAATGCATTTTCAAAGTGCCATGTAGCGTACACAAGTCCTTAGGGCATGTGTGCACTTGACATGTGCACATTTCTTTTGGGGTACTTCAAGGGGGCCTTAGGCCACGGGCACCCTTTGTATTGCATCACCTAATTTGGGATTACCAATTAGGTAATCGCAGACTAGGTAATGCTACACCATTCGCACCTACGGGCCTAGGCCCATAGGAACGAATGGAGAACTATTACCTAATAGCGATTACCTAATTGCGATTGTGAATCTTAAGGAATCACGATTAGGTAATTGCTATTTTCTTACATGCCATTTTGCATTCCTTATATAGCGATTACCTAAAATTCACTATTTAAGGAATGCAAAATGGATTTTTGATACATATGGCCCTAAGATTGAGAAGATTTATAGAATACAATTTATCACCATGATAGATTATATATTTAATTTTCACACAGCGTGTCCAAAGAGTTTATGTCTATTTAGCCTCAACCACATTGTTGAGGGAGTAAACAAAGAGGATGGTCGGCACCTCACTGGCACTATCCAGACAGCGCTAGCATAGCTCCTAGAAAAATGTAAGCAAGAGGAAGCAAGGGAATCCACTGCAAGAAGCTCATTGAGTCCTGCTTTTTCTCTTTCTATGCTGGTCATGTAGTCCAGCATTTATAATTTATTTATAATGGAAAATCGAAGTTACACAACCCGGAATGCAGATAATACAGCAGGACTCCTTGAAGCATCTCATCTGATATAAAACAGAGTGAACAGAGAGTTACCGACCTCCTCTAGGAAGGAGTGCAAACCCAGGACAAGAAGTGACGCTGCCTCTCAGGGACAAACACACTGAGGCTAATGCCATGCTCTAGAGACCAAGAACACAGATAACAGAGATCTCCCTAAACCTGAAGGATTATCTCTGATTCTTTCTTCCTAACATTGATTTTTGATCCAAAATATGTTGACGCAACCAATATGTATTATTTTCTCGTCTGTCACCAGACCGCGCAAACACGGCCCTCAGATGTCTGAGCTAACCAGGCTGTGCATTCCAAGTAAAACCAAAAACACTTCTTTTCTGGAGGCATTTTAGCGATGACGATGGACAGGTAATTATATATTATGTGGCCAGTAAGGTAGAGACTATATTTAGTTTTACAAAGGAGTTCCACATATGAAAGCCTGGTGATC
This sequence comes from Calotriton arnoldi, assembly GCA_963921515.1. NCBI lineage: Eukaryota > Metazoa > Chordata > Amphibia > Caudata > Salamandridae > Calotriton > Calotriton arnoldi. The sequence continues at coordinate 147,573 of CAWUFW010017649.1, read as the reverse complement.
CACTTGTACAAGAAACTCAGAAAATCAAAAGCAATGTCAATACCAGCACCTGCATCATGGTATGAACCAATGCCATGACAGTCCCAGCAGCGGCCGGTATTAGGGCAGAGTGGAGGGGTCAAACAGACGACAATACAAAAACAAAAAACAGAACTTACCTGCTCTGCTTACGCTGCATCGCCGCTCTTCTGCTCCTCACTGCAGCACAGGCTCCCAGTCTCCCTTGTGGCCAATACTGACGCTGCTCTCATGCTTGAGAGCAGGATCAGGCTTGGCCTGTGCTTTGCTGTCTCCAGCCCTGCAACGCAGGTGGGTTGGAAACAGCTCAGTGCGCATGTCGGTTTGGCCAGCCAAACTGTCATGCCATGCGCACTGATAGCAGTGCCCCAACAACTCCTCCTCGTGACTGCCCCTGCGATGTCCCCCCCCAAGACACATCCATGCCTAGAACATGAAAAATAAAATGATAATAAACCTATTTTATTATCGTTTTATTTTTCAAGTTTTGGAGGCTACTGGCAGGCGGGGCGTCACTCCTCCGCCATAGCGAAGGAGCCGCCGCTGGACAGTCCAGTTCCAGTGTACATAACCTAGTGCCAACCGTCTCGTACTGCACAGCCCAGGTCCATGCCCTCGGGCAGAGGTGCATGCACTCCTTCATTGACTTGACCAGTGCGTGCATCTTAAACACTGAACAACAAGATTTTAATTACCTCATGCATGCAAGTAACTTCTCACACTGAGCTCCCCAGGGAGAGGTCCTCTCAGATAAATGGAATTGAGAGTAAACAAGGAAAATGAGCAGGGTTTTAGGAATGCAGAATTAAGGTGTCTGTGGAGCTTTGGGTATCAAGAGAAAAGAAGGGATTCAAGCAAGCTTTTATTTAGATCCTTTCCACATCAACTTTGTCATTGACAAATTTTGTTGTATCTGAGCTGATTTTTGAAGATCGAAAACAGGGATATGTTCTTACCAATGAAAAGGAACATGAGAAAGAAGTCAGAACAGCAAAGGTCTAAGGAGGAAAAGAAGTGTGGTACAAAAGTCTCGATTTTAAAACACTGACTTGCAACAATATTCACTCCAAGATATCGACTAACTCAGTGTAGCCAATGGAAACAGATATGGAATTAGAATAATAAATCTATATTCTTCAATTTGCGCTCACCGAGGCGATACTGTCGAAGTCAATACTCTGGAGTATATGTTGTTACAGGTCATTTTACTTTCTTGAATGTTTAAATACAGCAGTGCCTAAAGTTTTGGGGGTACAGGTCTTCCGTAACAAAAAAATGGCAGTCAATAGTTGAACGATATGCCAGACTGAATCGTATTTTAATGATGAGGACAAGACGCAAGGCAGAACAACAGATGAGATTCGCAAGAGTCCCAATCTGGTCAGAGGGAGTTGTGAACTTGTTTAGCCTTTTTAATGATTTTGTTGATTTATATTGCATCCAACAATAATGACATGTTGGTTAACCGTAGCCATTTTGTATGCCTATGTTATCAGTGGCGTAACAGTTTTTTTGAATTAATGAATTCTTTGGATTTAATTCAATATATAAAGGACTCTGCACTTCCTAAAGGGCATGCACTTGACCTAGTATGGTCAGAAGAAAATCTGAATAAAAATTGTGTTATTATACCTTGTGGTTGGTCATACCATATGATAATTAACATCTTGCTCAATGTACATTGGGGGAATATAAAACGACCATTAGCACACAGAGAAGTGGTACAAAAGCAGGGAAAGTGGATAGGTCTCGCTTTCAAAAATCACTGGATTCAGCAAAACATGTTCTAAGTAAAAGACCCCATGTGGCAGTCCTGAAATTTAACAACTGGATCGATACGGCCAGGCTCAAACAAGAGCCACCAGAATAAAAGGGGTAATAAAAAGACTACTCCCTGGTTCACTAAAGAACTGAAAGATGTGAAATAACAACTTAAGGGCCGATTACGATGTTGGTCGGAAACTTTCCACCCGACACCGTTTTGAAATCGGGACCGGCCGACTCGCGGTCGGCTGTTCCGCCCGACCAATTACGATGCGACCGAACACTGTTTGGTTGGATTCCCATTTTTCCTATGGGAGCTCGTATTCTGCCCGACAACCGGCCGTAACACAGGCTCCTATGGGGAAATGGGGTGTGTGCGGAATACCCTGCACCCTGTCGCAGGCACCCCATGGTGCCTGTCAGACAGTGCATGGTTTTACAGGGGGGTCCCTTAGGTACCCCCTCAGCCACCAACCGGAGCCCTCAGGATCAAGGGGGCCCTGCCAGGGGTTTCCAACAGCCTTTTCGTGTCGGACAGGCGGACTCGGAAAGGCTGTTGGAAATTGACATCATAATCCCGAGGTCGGAAACGCTGTCCATAATATGTACGATGCGATTCCGATCGATACGGATACTCCGAGAGTCAGTCGGAACCGATTCGGAATGACCGCACGGTTTACATTCCGACCGCAAACATCGTAATCGGTTGGTCGGAATGTAAACCGACCGAGTCGGTTGTAAGGGTTCCAACACGGTCTAGGAGAATCCGACTGTCAGTCAGAGCCTTTCCGACCCACATCGTAATCAGCCCCTAAAACGTGTTGAACGGAAATGGAGGAGGAACTATGATGACTAGCCTATAAAGAATCTATGCCTAAATATTAAATGCTCATTATGCAGGAAAAAAATCTTTATTTTATTCAAATAGACTAGGTGTGGCTGATAACCCGCAGAAAGAACTATTTGATATTGTGCACACTCTTTCTAGCACAGAAAGAGTAAGTCAGCAACTGATCCATATGCAGGAACGCTGTGATGAATTAAACAAATTCTTTAGGTATAAAATTAGACTTATTAAAATGGCAATTGCTAACAGCCCTGCTATGGACTGTGATTGGCTGGAGAGGGAGGAAAAGAGCCACACGCTTGATGTGACATTGAACTGGGATGTGAGGATGTACATCGATTGCCTATTAAAGTTAAGTTTGGAAGTCCATGCCCCCCTATAGTATTTCAATGGATGGCTCACTCCAATGTAGATCCTCTTACTAGCTAGTCTTCTAAATTCTTCCCTAAAGACTGGAGAAGTTACTAACTGTTTCAAAAAAGCAACAGTTATTCCCCTACTGACGAAAACTGGGGACAACCCGGAAATTAAAGAAAATACCGTCCCATTTCATTGTTACCAAACTGTGCCAAACTTTTTGAAGCCCACATAGCGAAAGTGGTGAGTTCCTTTCTTTCCAGAACTACCTTGAGCCTTTTCAAGCTGGGTTTCCACCAAAACATAGCACTGAAGCTGACCTCTGTTATAGACGATTTGTGAGGGGATTTGAATGAGGGGCATGGACTTGTCCGCCGCCTCCAATATGGTCTACCACAGGATTTGTTTGGATCGACTATGGCTGGAGGGCTTCAGAGGGAAAGCCTTTAGTTGGTTTACCTCTTTTTTAGAAAAGAGGACCCAGTCAGTCTAACTAAAACCTTTTACAGCACCATATCTTAAGATTGAGTGTGAGGTTCCACAAGCATCCACATTATCTCCTAATTTTTTCAATATATATATCCATCCCTTATAAAGGAATTAGTGAAGAGAGGGTGCAGGATATTTAATTATGCAGACGATTGTCAGATTCTACTCCAGCTTGACACCCCCGAACACATTCAAGACCAGTGTAAAAACATGATGCGATTTATCTGTAGCTGGATGAGACAAAATCACCTTAAACTAAATGTGGTAAAAAAAGAAATTGTTGTGCTGGATAAAAGTACTACGCTAAGGATCAATATTTTCTGGCCTCCGGACACGGGAACACATTTGGTCCAGAAACCAGTGGCAAAGAGCCTTGGGGTCAGTACTGACCAAGATTTATCATTCAAGCTGCACATCAGCACAGTGATTTCTAATTGTGTGTTCCATCAGGAAGATTCAAACCTATCTGACTCGATGCTGTGAAGTCTGTTACAACTATAGTTGTATAGGCCCTACCTAGCCGCCTTCGAGCCAAACCCCCCTTTTTCAAACACAGTGAAGTCTGTTACGGCAGCTGTCATTAGCACCATACTAGATTATGTGAACAGCATTAACCTTGGCCTCCCTGATAGTGAATTTAGGAGACTACAGCTAATTCAAAATAAAGTGGTCAGATTGATTTTTAGATCACCCCGTAGGACGCACATCAACCCCTATCTTAAGAGTCTACACTGTCTGCCTATCAAACTGTGTATTATTTTCAAAGGGTGCTGTTTAGTCTTCGAGGCCCTAAAGGGTGTGGCCACAAACTTTCTGAAAGATCAGCTGTTGATATACCCTCCCAAAGGAACTCTTCATTCGCTATCAGCTAACACATTGGTAGTGCCTAGATTCAAGAAAGTTATAGCGGGTGGACGAAGTTTATCAGTACTCGCTCCTAAGGAGTGGAATCCCCTCCCCATAGGCATTTGCTGTATTACAGACTTGGCCCCTTTTAGGAAAGTGCTAAAGACATGGGGGCATATTATCAAGCCCTTTATCGCCGCGTTAGCGGCACTTTTCTGCCGCTAATGCGGCGATATTTTTATCACACTATTAACAAGCTGCAGCTAACGGGCCTTAGCGTGAGTTTATTAGCGATAGCGGCCGTTTTTTTACCTCTAAGCATGTCAGCGATATATATTGCTAATGACATGCAAAGTAGGCGTTCCTGACTAAAACTCCATTGAAACAGTCGCAATCACAACTTCCCCCTATTATCAATGCCCGCAAAGCGATTGGAAAATTCGCGCTTATCGCTGGAATTTAATGCCTGAAAAAACTTGCCTTAACCATCTTGTCAATGGGGGGTGGATTGTTGGGTTAAGTATACACTTGCCTATTAGCAAGCTTTTCATTAGCGCTGTTGATTTAGCTCTGGAATTCTCACGCTATTGCTGGTTTTACACGCTATCGCTGGATTTCCTATCGCCTTTGCGATACGCGTTGATAATACCGCGCTATCACGGCGAGGAAATCCAGCGATAGCCGGCGATAAAAAAAACAGCGCTATGCGCGCTTTGCGATAAATATCGCAGATCCTTGATAATATGCCCCATGGCTTTTCAAGCAAGCATTTGAGTAAATGGGTTCAGGATCAGATGCTTCCTCACTCGCTCCTTCCATGATCTAACTAGCGTCAAAATGCCTTTGGGTGAATGTTGCACTTTAGAAATGCCAAGTAACACAATATAACATAACATGACAAAATCAAAATTTTATTAAGGTGAAGCATATTCATGTTATTTCTAAACAAAGTTCTAATCAAGCAACAAATTATGTTTTCAGTGTAACTTTGACATGGGATGTCAGTGATACAAACCAGCGGATCCTCAAATCAAACCATGAGATTTTTGGGTTATGATGAAAAGCTTAAACATCTTAGGAGGTTCTGTTTACACAAAATGAGATAGAGGACATTTGACTATCTTGTGTAAAGATTTGGGGCCCGATTCACAAAGGCAATCTGAGAGAAAAGTCTAACTTTACGACTTTTGGTATTCACAGAGGTCATTTACAAGTCGTATCTTTATGTCCGCAGCCGGGCCGGCATCTCCGCACCCAGGCCGCACTCTCCGGTTCAAGCCGTACTCTCCGACTCGGGCCGGATGAAGCGTAATCAATGGGCCGAAATGCCATTTTCACAAAAAGGAACATTAGGAACGAGTGATAAATGGTAGAGGAGGTCATGAAAATCATTTTGGGCAGGAAAAAGGGTGTGGCCGCACACTATATCATATCCCAGAGAAGTTTGCTCCTTTGAATCATGGTACATGCAGTCCACAATTTGCGCTCCCCTCAGTGCTGACTGTAGTATCAACACTACAGTCAACACTAAGGCGAGCGCAACGCAAATTGTAGACTGCATGTACCATGAGGCAAAGGAGCAAACTTTTCTGGGATATGATGTAGTGTCCGGGTGCGGAGACCCCGGCCCGACAGCGGACGTAAAGATACGTCTCATAAATGACCTCTGTGAACACCAAAAGTCGTAAAGTTAGACTTTTGTCTCAGATTCCCTTTGTGAATTGGGCCCGTAGTTTATCATGGAAGGTATTTTCAGGCAGCCATAAGAAAATAGAGAAGTTGCAGTCTGCACAGAGAAAGCACTGAGTGGCTTTGAAGCAACCGCTCCATATTTCACTGAATGCCGTGCCCCCAAGCAGCGTGAGTTTATTACTCACTGTCCCTGTTTGCGCCCAGCGTACATGCTTAAAGGTGTGCTGTGGCACAAACAAGGACAGTGCGCCCGATTTGTAATACGACCTTAGGAGTGTCCAACAGGATTCAGTTGTGAGGAAAAAGATTATCAGAGTTTAAAGCAAAATATGATGTTGCCATTGGAGCATTTTCCTTTAGTTTGGCACCACCAACTGGGCAACTTCAGCCAGAAAGGATGTAATGCCTTAGTTCACAGTGTGGATGTCCAAAGCCTAAAATCATTGTCTAGATAATTTCATTCAATGCAGAAAAGGCGTAGTAGGGCCTAGATAATATTTTTGACCACACTTAAAAAAAATAGTCTCTTAGGGATAAGAGCACAAAAGAACCCAGGAAGAATAGACATGCACAGACATTGGAAACAAGAACACATGGAGACATGGTGATGCAGAGACATAGATGGATAATGGGACAGGTTGACACAGATATCTACAGATAGGAATTAGTGGAGGCACACAGAGGGTTATGTAATGATGCTGGCTGGTGGAGTACTCTGGGGAGACTGTTGGGTTACGAGGTCCTGTTTGACGAATGGTGAAGGCATATAAAAAACTGAAGAAAATGGCCTGCGAGGGAATACCTCCCGGCATCAGGACACAGACAACACAGCTGATAGGATCTTCACCCTGTAACTCCTCAGTAGACTGGCTGAAATAAGAGACATGGCAAAGTGGATATGGCGGGATCAAATTAGCCCGGAAGCACAATAATTTGGACATGGGAATTGGTAAATTCACAGAAAGGGAGGAAGGTTGACTTCTGCAGTAGTCTGCATCCATACACTGAAAGGAAGAGTATAGTCTCTCACCCAGGACCTCAAGGCAGTCCATCCTCGGCTGGAGGATGATTCGGAATTGTAGAGTGCTCAGCTACTACGAAGAGATATGGGAAAGAACGGCCCCCTGCTCAGGCACGGCGTATCCTGGATACCTTGGCTAACGCCCTGTTAGAGGAATGAAGCTACCCAGCCAGGAGATTAAAAAAGAATTCTAGAGGCAAGATATCTGGGACCTACTAAACGAAGAGCTCTGTAGGTGAGTACAAGTGCTTTGAACATGATGCATTTCCTCACTGGGAGCCAGTGGAGAGAGTGAAGATGAGAGGAAAACTGAGTTCTACGCGGAAGATTGAGGAGCATACGAGCTGCTGCATTTTAAAACATCTTAGAGCCTTTTGAGGTACAGTGCATTTGTGTAGTCCATCCTAGATGTGAAAAGTGCTTGAAAAACTGTTCTCCTGGTTGGTAAAGAAAGGAAATGAATTTTTTTTTTCAATATGCGGAGAAGGACAAATCAAGTCCTTAGCACAGCTTTGACTTGGAACTGAAAGCAGAGCAGATTTTCAGACTTAACCCCAAGATTTTTAACCGCTTCAAACTGAGGGCCTAAAGGGGGAGCGCCCTCCAGCCAGAAGGCTGGCCAAACAGGTGGTGAGTTAAGGCCAAAGAAGAGAACTTCGGTCTTATCCGCATTGCACTTCAGCTGTTTTTTGCACATCCAGTAGAAGACGGCAGCCAGGCAAGGTTTAATTAAATCCAGCACAATATCTTCACCGTAGGAAATTATTTTGGCACCACAGGTTTCAGCCAAGTGGGGCAGCGGGGTGAGGTAGATGTTAAACAACCCTGGGTAACCCCTACTGTTAACTCTTTGGTACCCGAAGAGAATGAAGGGATCCAGACCTCTTGCCCTATATTCCCTAAGAAGGGGGCAACCATTTCAGCGCTAGGCCCTCTAGTCTGATACTCTAAAGAAGAGAAATGAGCCTAGAACGAGGGACTGTATCAAAGGCTGCTGACGAGTCTAACAATATCAACACAGCCTTGCCGCCTGAGTCTAGGGTATCTGTAATGTGCTCTGCTACCTCAAGAAGAACAGTTTCAGTGCTAAAGTTATGCCTGAAACCCAATTGACTGGGGTGCAAGAGATCGTTGGACTTCAGGTAGTGTGAAAGTTACTGGTTGACGAATTTCTCAAGCAGCTTTGATAAAACGAGAAGAAGAGAAATGGGCCTATAATTAGTCGGAGAACTGGGGTAAGCTGGCAGTTTTTTCAGCAAACTGAGAATTTTAGCCTATTTCCAGGCTAGTGGAATTACCGCCATGGTTAGAGAGTCATTGAGCAGTTAGTTGACCAGTGGGTTAATCACCTCTGCCCCATAATTAAAAAGCTGGGACGGCAGGGGTCAGACGGAGATCCTGACTTAAGGCTCCCAACTAGCCGCCATGGCATCCTCCAAGGAAATAGGTTTGAAGGACAACAACGAACATTCCCCAACTTCAGTTGCTACCTCAGAAACAATGGGATTGTATTCAGATTAGATTGAATATTAAGAATTCTGTTATGAAAAAAACAAGCCAGTTGTTCACACCATTCAGCAGAAGGTTGCAGACTTCTGACACATACCAAAGGTGAAATGACATCTTTTTACCACCTTGAAAACTTCTTGAGGTTTGTTGCCAACGGCTTCACTCTTTCCTTCGTAACAGAGTTTCTTCTTCGTTTTAGCAGAGGCATAGTATTTCCTTTAGCCGCCCTATCGATGGCTTTATCCTACTCTTTATTATATTTGCGCCAACTTCTCTCAGCATTTTTACAAAGTTTTTTCTCCGTCCCTAAGCTTTCCATAAAGCAGGCCCCAGAAGGTCAGCTTCCACATGGTTTATAAACGGAGATAGGCGCAAGCTCATCATCCATATTACGGATCCAACCGTCAACCACAATGGCATCTGTCTCAACAGATCCAGAAAGTGTGGGAGCCGTATCCCTCAGTGAGCCCAATAACTCAGCCTATTTAACCTTATTAAAAGACCTAAATGAATAAAGAACTAATACGGGCTGTTCTCCTGCCCGTGGTGTGGTGAGCCACCTAAACTTAATTAGAACGTGATCAGTCCAAGGTAGAGGAAGAGGATCCATCATTTTCAGCTTTTCATTGGAAAACACCACGTCGATCAAATTTCCTGCCTGGTGGGTGGGCTTAGAGACAAATTGGGTAAAATCGAGGGACGACATTGTATCCAGCAGAGTGTTTGCATCATTTTTGGTCCGAAAGTCCATATGAATGTTAAAATCCCCTAATTCAATAAAGTGAGAAAACCTCAGGGCCAGATGGGACAGGGCTTTGCCCGGGGAGTTAAGAAAGATTCCTGCTAGTCCCGGAGATCTGTAAATTAAATCTGCTAGAGATTGTTGGGGAGTAAGGGAAAGGCAGAACCTAAGTGCCTCAGCTCCTATAACGGCATCAGTCGAAATCACCGAGCAGCTATAAGCTTATTTATGTACTATTGCGAATCCACCTCCCCTTCCATTTGGGCAATCAAGGTTATAAATTTTGTATCCCCTAGGGATTGCCATTTCAGTTACTGGATTGAAAGCAGGAAAGCCAAGTCTCAGTAATAAAGAGAGAATCTGGTTGTTCATCACATAAGCAATCATAGATGAGGACCGCATGTTTCTGCATTGAGTGTACGATGATCCGAAAGGCAGAAAACACCTCGTTCAACATGAAGGCACAGTAGAAGCATCATCACTGTAAGTTTGTTCCACATGAAAGCCACAAGTAGGACAAGAGAGAAAGCCCTTGACATTGGGTAGCCTAAAGTGAGAGGAGCAAACGCTACTGGTACCTAACTTAGAAACTGGGCGGCCGAATAACAAATGCTTGTCTCAGAACTTGGCTTACCATGGGCATAGTGGCTGGCGTTGGCCGCTGTCTGGATGCTGATGGGCGCAGTCGGACTTGCCTTTGGAATGGGACCAAAAAGGTAAAGGCGCAGGAAAAATATTTGAGTTTTGGGTGAGCCAGAGAGGGCAGAATCGCATCTCATAGAACCTTTATGGAGAAGCTGATAAGGGATTGACTGCCTGAGACAAAGCTATCGAGTTTTTGCTGGTGGAAAGACCTCACTGATGCCTTGATCCAGTGCCAAGCCTGGAGATAGTCCCATGCCCGTCAATCATAGGATCTTGAATGACAAAGATCATGACTCTCTTCCGAGTACATATGACTCCTTGTCGTTCTTATTGAAGTTTGGGGAACGGAGTCTATGCACGTCTATTGTTGACGGCATTTCAACCTCTGGCAATATGAGGTCATCATCAGGGCGGGGCGTGAGTACCCAGTATCTGGGGCGAAAGTAGGACGTGAATAAATCCCAATTGCGAAAAGGGGTTATATGTCTTTTTATGTGTGATCCACATTTCTTTCTTCTTATATCACTTATCACTACACTTTTTTTCATTTACGTGTGAGCATTGGATCTCTTTAAAAAAAAACGAAAATTACATAATAATGATAAAAAGAATGCAAATACTGAATAAGTTGCTATACCATATTTATTGCCTGCCTTTCCCCTTTTTTCATAATACATATTTCTGTCTTGCCTTGGGTGCTCCGTAATGTGTCTTAAATTAATGAAGACATAGGGGTCTCGTATTTTGATTGAAGTCCTAGTGAACCATTGTTTTTCCTAATATATAGTATTACCCCAGGTTCTCAAAAATTTTGTGTTTACCCTTGTTTATACCACTGCAGTGGTGCATCCAGCACAATTATAAATGATAGAGACTTTTTTACGGATAAGACTGCTGGCATGACTTTGTTGAAACTTTATAGTTGGCAGGCGTGCTGCCCACAGACATTTAAGCCACTCATTTTAGACAGCAACCTGGTACAATCCTGGATTACATTATACAGTATCTGTACATTCATAGTGGATTCACAGGCTTGATGCTCACAGACCTCTCCAATATATGACTCTCTGAATTGCCCCAGACCATCCTGGGTTTATTCCATCCAAATCCATCCAAAATAACTTGAGATGGTTGTTCTCTATTATTCAGAATGTAGAAGCACAGCTTCTGGCTGTAGTTGTACCTCGTGACACATGAAACACAATTCATTCAGTCAAATGCCCTGTTTTATTTGTGGTGTTGCATCAGATAGGAGTTGGCAATTATCTTTTTGGTTTTGGTGAACCTATTACATGCAGGTCCCACTGCTTGTGTCTGCGTGAATGGGGTACATTTGGGTGATATCTACCTACAATCAATGCACAATACACAGCTTTTCCCCAATTATATTTTCTCTAGTAACTGAACCACCACGTGAATTATACAAGCGTGACAATTCAATAGCGATATCAAGATTTATGCACACAGGCATATTATCAGCCTACATTTTGATGATAGGTTGTGTGTGAAGTAATCTTAGACATACCCAGCCCCTACAATAGCAGATTAGGCCTGGACAGAGTTTGCGGAGTTCAGCTATGTGGAACTCCATGAAGTGACCAAAAAACTCTGCCGCGCTATGTGGAGTTCCGCAAGCGGCGGAGTTTCTTAGGTCACGCCATTCATGCTGATTTTTAGTGCTGGGTGTTTGTCCAGCGCTGGAAAATCACCATGAGTGGCACCATGCACAGTGCAAGAGGGCGCTGCTTTTTTCTGCCGCTCAAGTAGATTTTCTATTCGAGCGGCAGCTTCCTCAGCGCGAACGGATGGTTTCTTAAAGCGAGAGGTCGCAACCATCTGCGACCGCCTTCGTTGAGAAATCTCACTGGGAGGTGGTCTAGCATTTGATTTTCCTTGCTCACGCTCGCAATCTTAACTCCGCGTGCTCCACAGAGCGCGGAGTGCAGAAAACTCTGCAAACTCCGCAGACAGAGAGGAGTTCACCGCCCAGGCCGATAGCAGATATGACCAAATCTGGTACATTTTCTGTCCTGAGAATAAATTGGAATATGTCCGAGCTAATGCCCACTTGCGTTGTTCAGGTTTGCATTCAGGTCTTCGAACTTTATACATTATCTGAAGGTGACTGTTGCTCGTGATGTGCAAACACTACATAATATGAACTATGTAACAGCCCTGGACGGAACTAAGGTTGCTGTCCTGATATGGTTCTTCCTCTCCATGATCGGTCATATTTCGCTCATTAAAAAGATGGTTTTGCCTATGCTGTTGCATATATTTTAGAATGTACTTGCTACTATGCATAGACTTTTTCATGCAACTAAGTTGTGCATGACTCAGCTGATGTGAGTAAGACATTTTCCAAGGGTGAGCCTGGAATGTCTGGAATGTGTGATTTTAGAAGGGTGATATATTATTGGATAGGCTTAATATGCATTTTTGGCATCATCCGGTACCCAACTTCCCACATATGAGCTTTGAGAGGGCAATGACCACCCACTGCATCGAGAATCACTGTTGCTTAGTGATTGCAAAGGCCCTAGAGGCCTGATGTATCCCATTCATGTGACTTACTGGCATGATGACACACTCTCTTTTCTCCCTTGTGTTACAGTGCTATAATTCAATATCTTGAGGTCACGTTTGTGAGCAAATTTTATCGGCGAATTTTAAGCATTGAGCATGAAGAGACTTGGGGATCTGTACGCTGAAGGTTCTTTAATGGTGCTAGACCAATTGGCAGAGAAAGACGCAATCGCTCCATTGGCTACACTTTATAACTTATGCCTGTGCATCTCACTCAAGACAAAGTTTCCTGACTTCCCAGAAGGAAAGGCATTGGTACAAGGGGTTAGGGCAGCTGAAACCCCAAGGAGCTTGGTGACTACTATGGTTGCAAAGCAGGTGGGTGTATGATCCCCTATAGTGAGAGCTTCTCACTGAGCTGGGGGTCGCCATGATAGGTGTCCAGTATCCTGCTAACTGCTTAAAGACCAAAAAAGGGCCAAAAACCTATAAACATACTTTCATGCAGTTTAAATTCCCACACCAGGTGTACATTACCTCCAGTGAAAAATAAGAGAATGGACCCATCCTTCTCGGACACTTGCCCTAAATCTGTACGGATGGTGTGGATTTCTGCACCGGGGGTGGCAATGTCCTTGGATCAATAAGTATTGGAGGGATGTCTGCAGGGGGTCGTGTGACATGCTTGGTAACCAGGGATGTAAGAGCCATGGGGTTTGATTGTTAGGTCTCTCTGTGATGCAGTCAGACAGTCATTCTTTTCTTAAGCTGCCACTGTTGCCAAGGGGAGAGGAGCTATATGTTGGCTTATGGGTCCCATGGCTACACACTCTGGCTGGTTAAGGTACATGGTGTACCTGAATGCGCTGGAAGAGACGAACCGTAAACTGATTATCCAGACAGCCAGATCTAAAAACATCCAGACAGGTATTTCAGTCTTTCTCCTGAGGACTGGACGAGCAATGAATACTGATGCAACATGATTTCGATAGTGGAGCGCAAAGAGAAATTTTACTGGAAAGGACTAAGGGTATTACTGGTCTGAGAATTTGTGTCTACTGTATTATCTCTGTACAATGCTTTTGTATTGAACTACGGTTTTGTGTTTATAAAGTTAATAAAAAAATATTAACAAGCATTGACACAGCCAACTGGTCGGGTAAACGTGGGAGCTGGTGCGATAGTTCTTTCTAAAAAAAAAAAATTAGGGTGCGCCACAACACTTAAAGTAAAAAAGGAAGCACGCTGACAGCTACAAGTGGTTGTTATATATCATTACAAGAGAAATGTAAAATTTTAAAAAACATTCACTGATGTGGCCACTTTACTAGTGATGTTTTTAAAGAATGAGCCTTTCAGTTGTGCCACATATCATATTTTTATTATTTGTGAAGCAGATAAGAATGATTCATCGCTTAATCAAGCAGTCAAGTCACAGGCTGCTACAATGTTATAATTTCACTTAGACACTTCATATCAGCAAGTTTCAAAGGAGACAGAAAAAAATTCACCATCTAATTGGGCACCCGAAGTGCAGGGAAAACAAGTAGGCGATATTTAAAGTTAATGATTAAAAAATATAGAACATTGTTAAAAAAGCACACTTTGTACCAGCATTGTAACTGAATAGAAAGGAACTATTCTTATATAGATGTCAACAATGTGCTCAGACTTTGAGCAGTCACTCTAAGTAAAAGGAGCCAATGGGGACAAAGGGCTGACCCGTTGTCACAAGATGGATGCTCTATTGGGCGGAGCCAGAATGACGATTTAACAAACACTCCAATGGATGGAGCCCGCTGACCAAACACCCCTATATGTATGTATGCTATGTGTAAATGTTTTGGAAAAACAGGAGTCTGGTGAGACGACTATTGCTGTCTCAAAGGCCAGATCTAAAAAAGAAGAGGCACTCTTTCCTGGAGAGATGGTCATAGGTAGATATAGAACTTAACACATGGAGACAAAAACAAACAAAGGCAAAGAGGTGGGAGGAGCAGAGATCAGGGACGAGGCAAATAAAGAGATTGGAAGATGAGGGGCAACACGAACTTGATGAGGCATGGAAACGGGAAGACGGGGGCGCAGGGAAACACAAGCATAAGGTGACATACACACGGAGTGATCCAGACATGAGGTGAGGCAGACCTGTGTTTTCGCAAACACAAGGGCTTTCTGTGGGACCGCAAGACAGGGATACAACAAAATGGGGTTTGGAACAGAGTAAGATGGACGGAGGAACTGATGGCATAGACACTGTAAGGGGTCTAGAGTCGCACGCAATGGCACAGGAGCAGGAAAACACTGGGTGACATGGGCACTGCTACAAAGACACACAGACCAGCAAATTAAGGGGAAATGGACAAGCCCAGGGTCAAATGGCCAAAGTATCTGCCGATGGTAGCCTTACAAAGACCACCCAACCTACCAAGACTATGCTAATGCTTGTAGGTTCAATCCTAATCAACTGTGTCTGCTGTTGTCATTACATAAGGATTGTGGATCTCGTCTAACAAGGAATCCATGTCATTATTGTGTCCAAACAATTCGGGTTTGTGTAGTTGGCCTTATTAGTCACAAGCCCAGAATATGATAAACTGGTACAATCAATGGTCTCGACTGCTATAGAATGGCTCATGGTCCGTAGTCGTCTACAAGACCTACCCACCTCTTATGACTATCTTCCTAATGTAGATATGGCTTATGACGGCCTAAACAAGAATGATTTTTATAGGGTTTCATGCCACACGTCTACTTCTTTTAAGAGCTCTAATTAACATATGTTCCTATTACCCAATTGAGGGTACTCAATTAACCGTTCTCCAGAAGGTTGTACCAGCCATGATGAGAATAGGGTGCATGACCTACAGACCACCACCTGTTTCAACAGCGGAAGTCAGCAATCCCATTGGCTGCACTTGACATCCCAGAAGCCGAATATACGACAAATCGCACCAGGACTTAATTGGTGTGATGTGGAGGGGATGTTCACGGCTGATTTCCTTATAAACTACTCTCGCAGTAGAAAATTTGTTATAGGCTATGGCACTGCGTTATGTGACAGTTTCACACGTATTTAACTGTGCTTTGAAAATTAAATAATTAAAAATAAAAATAAAAACAGTGTAATTTCCTTGATCCGGTCAAAGGAGTATTAGGACTGATGAGATACCAGACCTAATCCTAATAGGGAACATCCATATCCCTATTCTCACTGAGCTTATCTTAATCTATCCACTGGGGACACTAATAAAAGATTAATCTTGTCCACCAGGAGATAGTTTTAGCTCACATTTAATTTTTGCACTCTGCCCCTCGCGCTGCCCTACATTGGATGATATAAAACACCTCAAGTTTCTCTCCTGCAGGGGAGTTGTAGCCCACACTGTGTACCTTGCGGTCCCAGTGTGCAAGAGGGAACCCAATGATGAAGCATGTCAGCTTAGGGTGAGTGAGGGTTCTCGTCACAACACTTGTGTGCGTCTGTCCCTCCCCCCCCCTTTTATTTTCTGGTGAGAAGTTTAGGTAAACCATTGGGTTACCTTTTCTGAGTTCATACCAGCAAGTCTGACATAAACAAAAAATGGTCCGTATACAATTTCTGGAGGCTAGGGATGTCAGGGATTTAGGAATGTCTTCTGATGAAAGCACAGAAGAGGAGAGGACAGAGGTGTTTATAAAGGTGCGCATCGACCGATTATTCTTTTCTGAATTTGAAGTTCAGCATTAATTATGCTCTGATTTGTTGAATGTTCAGAATCGGAAAAATATCTTGTGTCAGCTTTCCAAAAGTACAGTTTGAATTTATCAAAACTTAATAAATAACACTTTTAGCAGCAGTTCAAGCTGTGGACTTTGCGATGTCTTAAGCAATCTGGAGCGACTCAGTCTAGTGCAACAAGTAACCCATGATTGAAACAACTATCTTAAAAAACAGAACTCAAGCTGCGTCTCTACCGCCTTTTAGGTCGCCATTTTGTGTCATGTCGTGTCATGTTATGTTACGCCCAGGGCCGGACTGGCTGTAGAGGACACAGGGCATTTTCCCGGTGGGCCGGAAGGGTGGGGGCTGGTTTTGGACCGGTGGGTGCCGTTTTTGTTACTGGGGGCCGGTTTTACAGCAGTGCTACAATATCGGGCCCAGTAATAAAAGCGCAGCAGCACTATTTCCCACAAGCCAACGTAATTACCAGGGCTGGTTTGCGTTCCCAGTCTGGCGCTGGTTACGCCTTCATATGACAATGTACCTGAAGGCATGCAGGGAGGTGAAATTAGCTCTGGAACGACCAAAATTTCAGCTGTGTTCTATAAGCTATGTGATTTATGGCTTTCGCAGTTCTTTTGGCAATATGCGTGGGTATAAGATGAGGAAAAGTGGAAATGTTAGGCCTCCATCTGATGTGTTACTGCTTTCAGTGTAATAACAATAGAAGAACGACCTACACATTCGTGAGTCGAATGATAGTGCTGTCATCACATGCCGGGTTGTGAACTGAAAAAGACTGAGCTGTTCGCATCGGTTCTTAAACGTTTGGCTTCAGTGGGCCCCCATTGAATTGCAACAGGAATCCGAGGACCCCCACTGAGTCACTAGCAGAAGCCAGAAATCATGGCATGAGGAATTTCTATGATTTGAGCCTCAAGACAATATACAAAAATCCAGAAACAAATATACATTAAACAAATAAAAAACTCTAAATTTTATTTAATTCACAAATATAGAGAAACCAAAATTTTAATTTTAATGGGAAGGTTGGCGCTTTTCTAAATTTAAATTTAATTTTGAATTCTATAAGATGAAGTGATCTGCTAAACTCTGGCCTATCACTTCGTCTTTCTTGCTCCTAGTGCATGCTCCCTTTTTGTCGATGCTTCAATTGAGCCCGACCATCATCTGTACTATATTCTGTTTGCTGCACTTGCGCTGCTCCAGCGAATCAAGCGCGTGAAACGAACTTAATTTTTAGCTTCCAATTTCAAATTCCTTCACATTTACAGAATGTTTTTAGATTTTACTTTTTTCTTCTTTCCGTATACTTTATTAATCTGCTAACATTATTTAATTTTCGAAGCAAGGGTTAAGAACCACTGGTCTACTGTTTGGAAAGAGAACTCTGCAATGGAGGAGGAGAAATAGGGGAATTGAATTATAGCATGTGCAATGACTGTACTGTTTACTTTGTCTATAAGCCAACAACATTGTTATGTGGATGAGTGCGTGCCTGCACTTTCAAGGTCTGTATGTATGACTTTATTATGACCGTAGAATGAAGAGTAAATTAAAGGAATTATAAATATTGTTCTGCAACCGTCTGAGATGATGAGTACTTATGTTGAAAAGTGAGGGATTTTCTCCTTACAAAGGAACCAGCGATCAAAAATGCATTCTGCAGAATACATTCCTTTGTCATGACTGTAATTTAAGTTTTATTAAAATTATGTTTCAGAAAATGGATCAACATTCTAAATTCTATGAAGAAGAAATGTATAAAAAAAGTTACACAAATGAGCAATTGAAGAGAGTAAAGATTTGGTGTAATTAAACATTGAATGACTGACAAGTTTTTGGGCTTTTTCACGCAAACGTTTGAGATTTGTCAAGCAGACCTACAACCTGGAGATCTGATGCTCCATGAGCTCAGAAACCCCGGATATCAAACATTTCCGAACATTGAAGCAGGAGGCCGAGGGGATGGTGGACCAGCAAAACCCTGATAGATCATTAGGGAAGAAACTGAGGCCCAATCTTCTGTTAGCCAGATACACTGAAAAAGGCAACCAAAGGAATATTGGAGAAAATCATTCATATGGTGAGCTTCACCAACCAACCACTCAAAATTCAGCAACAAGCAATTGAGAGGTTTGGGTTTCAGTCTGAAGTTGGCTGCATCACTGCCAAGGGAGTCAATTTACATACCACAGTATAATAGATTACTATTCGCCAACTAACATGCTGAAATGTTTCCTGTTTTATTATTAATTCCTATGAAGGCTCTTTAGGTTAAATGATTATCATGGCTCGGCCCGCTTGATAACACAAAGAGTTAAGAGAATCTTGTCATCAACTACTACAGCTTAAATAAAGGGAGTTCAACCACCAAAGCGATATTTTGTCGTGCAAGCATAGAAGCGCCTAAAAGGTCATAGGAGATGAGTTGTACTAAGGCAGAGAAGCCTACTGAGAAACACGTGTGTGCCTAGACAAGGCTTATAGGCTCTGTAAAGTACTGAGCCTTGTAATGTCCAGAGCAACCATGGCCTTCTGAGGGATGTAACATGGTCATCCCTTGAGTAAAGGAAACAAAAATCAGGGATAAGACCTGTACAACAAGAAAAACAGCTTTACCGAGGAAGGTAAACGGCTCTAAAAAGCGTATCTCTAAAGTTCATATTCAATGTGCACTGAGGACGGCACCATTAAGGAAGAATTGGCACGGCCAAGAGGTCTAGCCTCGGCAAGCCTGAAATGTTTTTTTGTGTGTTTTGTTTTCAAACCTATGCAATATATATTAAAAGAGTAAAACTAATAAAAAGTAAAAGTGCCGGAATCTAAATAATGCAAGTATATGTTTGCAAAAAAAAAAAGTAAAAAATTACACTTTTCAAAAATAATTTTAAAGAATAAGTACCAAAAGCAGATGTGAAAGTAGAGATTGGCCTAGCAGCACACGCTTTGAAATGGACTACTTTTTAGATGGCTATGCACATGTGCAAGAGATAAATGGTACCAAGTGAAGATAGCTAATAACTGAAGTGGGTTGAACCACTTCCCTATGCAGTATAGTGAGGTAGCAGAAGAAAAGTGTGAATGACGCTCAGAAAGACAAATAGGTGAAGAGGGATGACCGAATTACCTTTTATATATATTTTAACTTATGTAGTTAGAAATGTACACCCGCCTCTAGGCCAACCCTTAAAAAGCAATTTGACATATTAAATATTCCTAAAATAAATTTTAAATAAATAGATTAATATGGAGGAGCACTGCGGGATTACTGATGGGGAAACATCATTACAACGCAGTCATTACATCGCACTGCTTTTACAACGCAGCTGTTACAACACAACTGCCTTTACATCGCATGCCATTACAACGCATGCCATTACAACGCATGTCACTACAACGCATGCCATTACAACGCATGTCACTACAACGCATGCCATTACAACGCATTATAAGGTAAGTAATAGAGATTTTTTAGTTTTAGGGTGGGTATGGGATTTGGGGTAGATGGGAATAGTAATTTTTACCCCTACACTATCCAACACTTTCCCTACTGTTGCACTGATGGGAGTGGGAATAGTAATTTTTACCCCTACACTATCCAACACTTACCCTACTGTTGCCCTGAAAGTATTATGCGTTGTAATGGTATGCGTTGTAATGGTATGCACTGTAATGGAATGCGTTGTAATGGTAGTTTTTAAAAATGCGTTGTAATGGCGTGCGTTGTAAAATCATGCAATGTAATGGTAGTTGCAATGTAAAAACCGCGTTGTAAAAGCTTGCATTGTAATTGTTTGCGTTGTAACGTCATATATTCTTACTGATGCATTTAAATGATGTGTGGAGAACCGTTTAAATGCCAGTAAGTCAAGATTGCATCAAAATTGCATCAAACTGAGCAAAGGATTGAGCTGGTCATTATGTAGATCAGCCAAAGTTGGATCTGGCTACTTATTGGCCAGTATCCATCCAATCTTGATGGCTTTCGAGTGGAGTGGCGCAGTGCTTAATTTGTGCCAGTGGGTGCAGATGGGGCCCACCGGCACTCGTTTTTGGGCATTAAGACTTCTTTTTCAGCATCGGACTTTGACCCAGAACAAGAAAAAAAATGGAAAAAGAAGGAAAGGAGGAAAACAAAAGCAGGGAGAAAGCAGGGATGAAAAAGCTGCAGGAGTGAGATAAAGGAGCTGTGGCTGCAATAGGCATGAGGAGAAGTGGAGGTGAGAGAGCCTTGGTATTCAGCAATCTAGACTTAAATCATCTATTCTTTTACAAATGAAGCATTAGGAGTGATTCTGCTTCCTCATTCATCAGGTTAGAACTTTGATCAGTGCATGCTTTTGATGAGCTGGAGTCCTGAAAAAGTCTTTGTTCTTTCCTTAGTTTCCCTTCTCAGTTTATTTGATTGCAGCCTTGGTTTCATCTTGGTAGGATACTGTAAAAGTCTTTATTGGGGATTCTGATCAATCTTGATCCCCTGATCCACCAGCTACTGTGGTGTAGAATGCTTCTGGGGCTACTTGGACCCCCACTGGGGAGAAAAGGCAACCAACAATTCTTCTGTGCCTTAAGGGCATGACTGTTTCCCATGTGACCCTGGGCACAGGGTTGTTTGATTTGACTTCCTATTCTAATGCCAAGAAGTAGCTTTAACAGCAAAGGTGCAGGTACACTGCATTTCCACATCTTCCCTTTCTTCTAAAACAATTTCCTAGTGATTTTGACTGTCTTTGTATATGTAAACATAATGTGTCCTTTACCCTGCCATCATTTACTCATTATACTAATTTTATCCTCACTTATTTCTGACCTCAACCCTTTTTTTAGTATTAATTACAATGCTGTGTCTGCACGGAGACCTAGTTCCGAAAATCACCATTCACGAAATTCACGAAAGCCTGCCTCCGTGTTCCCGAGGGGCGGCAAAAAGAGTACCCTCCGGCAGACACAAGGTTTGCATCTGTGTAAATTGGAACATGTAATGTGAGCGGGAGTGGTAGCAGCCATTTATGAATCCATAGCATTGGCAGGCCTTTTTAGCTGTTCAAAATGAGAGCATGATGCCTACAAGCCTTCTCATGTAAGGTTTCACATACATGTCATGCCCAGACCTTGCGCTGACAACCCTGCACATATGGCGAGTGCGTGTGTATATATGTTGATTGGTTGCAGTACTTCATGTTGTTTGACAGTATGTAAATGTTGAAGCCAGTGGGATCCATTCTGAGTTGCCTCTCTGTTGGGACCAAGACCTTTACACCGAAATGAGGGCAGAAGAGACCAGAATCCTTTGGAAATTCAATGAGGCATTTCCCGAGCAAGGAGCTGCTGATTTGTCTTCCTGAATAGAAGGGCAAGCTCCTGCCTTTTGTCTTTCTCTGATTAAACGTTCAGGTGACTCATGACAGCCAGCCTCAGAAACCTAACACCGCTTTGACTCTCTGTTGCGGGTGCTCCAGGCAGGGGACAACCCTTTTGTGAGAAGCATCTCTCTACAGAAAGGTCATGTCTGGAGAGCAGTCTGGAAAGGACACTTGAAGGAAAAACACCCCAAACCAATTCTGAAATTGCAGACAGTGGATACATATCTCTGTCTACTTTTTTTGTATAAAGGTAGGACCGACTTTTTGATCGAGTTTCAATCCTCTATGGCTGAGGAATGGGGGTCACTGCAGAGTAGTCAGATGGCTGTTATGTAACCACGGCTGGTATCTGCCTATCAGAGTTGAGGGAACATCACCTGAGTCGGGCACCTTGCCAGAAAACCCGTTGACCTGTCCTAAAGCCCCAAGAATTCAGCCTGCATGTAACGGAAGGAGCCTGCCAACCTTGCAGGAGGTTTGACAGTCCAGGAGGAGCAATGAGCAATTCATCCCCTGTGCTAGAGAGACTTCCAGAAGAGAAGGAATATGGAGAGTTATCTGTGTTCCCCTGTGCCTGCAGGCCTGCAGTCTCTCTGGAAGTGGTTGCTTGTAGGGACCATGATGACTTGTGCTGATCTCATCAAAGCACTGTCAGAGCTATGATCCATGACTGACAGCCTTTGAATGGCCATATTGCCCAGAAGAAGATCTGTGGTGCATGGCCATATTGGTGAAAAGGAAATCGGGCTACGCATGGCTGTATTACCCATAAAATATACCTGTGCATGTCCGTATTGCCAGGAAGAAGATTAGCCTGTACATGGCCTTTGTCCACGAGAAGATTGGCCAGTGCACAGTCTTGTTATCCAGAAGGACTTTGATCAGTGTGTGGCTGCACCACCAGACAGAGATTGGCAGGTATGTTGCTGCACTGCAGAAAGGAAACCTGCCTTTGTGTGGCCGCAACAATCCCAGAGAACCTGCCTGAGCATGGGCCACCTGTTCAACACCCACATCAAGCATTCTGTGGGGATCACTGTCCCTGCCTGCTAAGCCACCCTCATCGAACAATGGAGAGGCGCTGAAGTAGGACCCATGAAGCCTTGTCTGCCCAGCAGGCACCCGCAGCCAGCCATGAGACACCAGACAGAGCTGATGGTGAGTGCATTTCCTCCCAGAAGTGGGAAGAAGCAGGCCTGCTGAGACACACCTGGGCAGCTGCCCGTAAGGTCTGTGAAAGAACTGAGCAAGTGAACTGTATAGAAACTACTGAACTGTGAGAGACTGAGCGCAAATATCAAAAGGCGCAGATCTTCACCAGAGATGTAACCCTAGATGTAAGCTATTGCTCTAATCCTAGGTGAGAACCACCTAGACAAGAATTGGTGAACCAAAGAGATATAGTGGACAGAGGACCAGCTTTGCCCAGTATCACCCAGGACACTAAATTGTGCTTTGCCTATGTTTTTGTATTTCATTCTGTTATAGTGTGCATTACAGTCATTTTCTTCCTTGAAAGATAAGCACATGTTCAGTTGTTCAGCAGATGTTCAGTTATTGTGCTGCTATGTGATTGTTGAGTTCTGAGCTGGAGCACCCCAACAGTATTTCCGTGAGAAGCCTGTAACCACTCAGGATCACTGCCACTGTGAGTCAAGTGCTGAAGGGGTTTGTACTTGGCCCACAGTAGAATGGACCCCTGGGCAGCAGGGGCAAATAACCACAAAACTCACGGTTGAGGCTGAGTAGCGCCTGCTTCTGGACAGGGCCTGGTCCATTTGTCTTCCCCATGAGTGGCTCGTCCAGAAATCCCACTCAGGAAGACTGATGATACCCAGGTGCAGATCTTCACACTTACTGTGGTCATTTTTTTAGGTGCTCCAACTTGGAGCCAGCCTCAGCACTACCTGCGGGGAGAGCCATCACCTTACACAAAGACTGCGTCTGCGCTGCATGTTAAATGTGAAGGGTAACTGCATCTAAACAGTTCCTGGGCTTTCGACAGTGGATCCACATCCCCTGTTTGGAAATCATGTATAGAAGTGAGACCCAAACCTATCCGTCTCATATTAGTTTCAAGCTTCTTCACTTACCAAGGACAGGGGTACCCCTCAGAGTACTCGGAGAGGTTCTGTGATTCAGGCTGGTATCGCTGATAGCCAGTCTCCTGGATGCAAGAGGACTCCACCTCAAGTTTGTACATCCTACTCAACAGCTGTGGGTCTTCCTAAGATCTAGGAGCCCAAATTCCCCCTGAAATGAGAGAAGGAGCAACTTGTCCTACAGAAGTTGTCTTCCCAAGGCTCAGAAGCCCAGCCATGATGTCTGCAGAGGGGAGTAACCCAGGTGAAGCCAGCTGCTGTGGAACTGTACCCGGAATTGACTCTAGTGGGCCCAAGAGTCTCCCAGCCTCCCTGCATAGCCAAGATAAGCCAGCACGAACCTGCCACACACAATTGCGCCTGATGCAGCAACCGCCACAAAGGAAGACCAGAGGACTCTGCCTTTGCTCTACCCAGAGGATCCCAACCATGCATCACGAACCAGAGGACGGAATCCCCCTGCCTTGAGTGCCAGGCTTGCCTGATCAAAGTGCCTTCGCCCATGTGCTGCATCTTCCATCGGCCTGATGCAGCAATAAGAAGGTAGGGCGAGTGAGCCGCTGCGACTGCAAAAGCATTTGCTCATCCTGTGCCGTTGATGATTGCATACCCATGCTTACAGATCGAGAGTGTGCGTCATCTCAGGTAACACTAACACCTGAACAAGACCTTGACTGAGAACTTGACAAACAGATTTTGGTGGGACGTTGTTGAGATTGTTGCAATCCACTTAAGAGAACTGCCTAGTCAAAGCATATGGACTGACCTATATGTCACAGAACTCATGAAAACTGCTCCATCGCCCCATTGTCAGCATACACCAATCCTTCAATCTAAGGCTTTGGTGTGTCTTTGTAGGAACCCATGTAGCATCCATAGGAAACCTTCCCTGTAGTGCTCTATATTTGTTATGTATCGTGTTGAGCTGTGGTGTGATTAAAGTTCTTGAAAGAAAAGAAGTGAACATTTACTTAATGTGCCTATTGTTTGTCTGCTTGAGTTCTGAGTCTCTGCATCCCGCACTACGTCACTGAGTTCCCTTGAACTGCTCGTCCTGGTTACCCCGAGAGTCAAGCGTGGACGGGTGCACGTGGCCCAGTTTGCAGTTCTAAAATAGGGCGGACCCCAGAGGCTCAAGACCCCAACTCCATCATTGTGAAAAGTAGCCCCTGTCTACTCTGTTGCGCCACAAACCTAGTCTGACAGGCCCCCTTTGTTGTAACCCTATTGATAACCATACCTACATCCCTAATCTATAGAAAATAAAAATGTACATTAAATTAATTTATTTCAATTAAATATAATTTAAAACCATTATTTTTCCCTGAAACGCTCTCTTGCAATTAAAAATGTTTTAAACAAATTATATTATCTTCAATAAAATATACATATATTGAATTGAATTTAATTACACTGAAATAATCAAAGGAATCTTACCCTAATTCTTACCATAACCTCAAATTAAATTAGGGACCCTAGGCCCTAACACAAATGCTCATGCTAAATCTAATCAGAATTATTTCAAATGAAGGATCTATTTTGGGGTTTTGAGGATGAATTACTCCATCACAAAAATAAAATATATCCTGTCCACCATATTACAAGTTCCATAGAATATAATGCACTTGTAATAGGGCAGACGGGATATCTGCCACATTGCTATAGAGAACCACATCTGTCAATCTCTAAATCCCTATGTTTTGTACAATATGTTACTCTTCCCTCATCCGTTACACTAGTCATATCCCTTATCCTCATCACTGTGTAATATTTAATTGTATTTAATATAATATTTTCTTTTATTGTATTATGTTTATTTAATTACTTTTAATTAAATTGAATAGTGTAATTTTTATAACAGTTGACCCTTACATAACCCCTAATTATACCCTATCACACTATCCTTAACTTCACCAATGCATAGTGCATTTTATTTTTTATTCAATTATTTAATTATAATTATTTTAATTAATGGTATTGTATTTTTATGCATAATTGAATATTTTTGGGAATCCGAATCATTGCTATTTATTTTACTTGGAAAATTATTTTGTTTATTTAATTCTAATTGTATGTATTTATAAAAAGTTAGATGTAATAAAATGAAATATAGGGTTACTTTTACATTTTATATTTACATTTATTTTACTCTTCTAATTTACTCATTTGACATGATATTGGGAAAGGTTGTCTAGCAAGGAAATGCCAACGAGATAGTGGTCGCAGGAGCTAATGTGCCTGATATACTCTTATGTTTCTCAAGTGTGCAGCGTAGAAGTAACCATAAATAAGAAAAGATAACAGAGCTTTAAACATAATAAAAATACCAATGTCATCAAAGGAAAAGAAGAGCAATGTGGATGTAGCTAAAGAGCGCATTAGTGGGCAGCGCTAGGGAATTTATCTGCTCCGCCTCGCTCCCTCCAAAGTTCTGCTTCTCTTCTCCTGCTCCGTCTATCCATCTTTGCCCCTCTCACTCCCTCTCTCATTCTCTAGCTCTCTTTCTTACTCTTCCTTCCCTTTTAAATCTTGTTTCTTCCACAGATCTTTTTCTTGTTATCTGGACACACAAATGAGCACTTTGCATGCATTTCCCCATTGTACTTAAGGCGGAAAGACTAAATAACAAGGTCGTCCATTATTGATTCCGCGTTCAAAGCGCGTGGCACTCATCTCAAGTAGCACGCTCTTCGGTTAGCCCCACAGAGTGGTCTCAATGGACAGACCTTCATAACAGTGTCTCTGGTCGCAAAATGTCAGAGAACTGGACAAGGCTTTATGCCTGGGAGAAGGTATGTCTTACACGTAAAAGCATATGCCTATGCAACAATGGGGATGATTCACAAACACATTTATGAGTAAGTGCATGGACGTCATTTAGGGGTCGCCAGGGGTCGCAGCTGCAACCCCTGGATTTCGACTTGCAGCCCCTGGTACTGCCTTTGTGACCCCCTGCTCTCAGAGGCGGCAAAATCAGTGCCAGGAACACAGTGGCAGCTCGTCCTAATGGACCTCAGCTGGGACTGCACTCTCTTTGTATTCTGTCAATTATTCTATTACACTAATAGTAGAATATATATATATATATATAGATAAAGTGTTTTGGTGATTATATATATATATATATAGATAGATAGATATAGCCAACAAAGTTTACCACGACCGGATATATATATAATAGTAGATTATATATATATATATTCACTGAAAAAACCGTAGGTTTCAGACACGTTATAGTTACAAATTAGCATTTAAAAAACCTTTGAAATTCACTGAAAAAACCATAGGTTTTAGGGACAGTTATAGTTACTTGGACATTGCACTCGTACAAAACCCGTGAAATTCCCCCGTTATAGTTAGTCCAGCTAACTATAACTCGCGCCCCCGCAATGCACTGCTGATGACGTCACATATTACATCACTCATGACATGGTCAGTGACATCACTGATGACATCACTGATGACATCTCAAATGACATCACTGATGACATCATCCAGTGTCTGTGTGTTTCTGTAAAGTTTAAATATTTTTAATATATATAGGAAAAGACGTATTGAAGAATGAGTGGGTGTGTAAGTGTCTGTATGGATGATTTAGTAGGTGCGTGACTGACTCTATAAGTGAGTGATTTAACGTATCTTACTGAATGCATGGGTTAGTGACTAAACTGGGTGAATGTCTGTATCCGTCTGTCTGTTGCTGTGTAAGTGGCTGCATGTGTTTGTGAATAGCTACATGAGTGTCTATATGAGTTATTGAATGCTTGTCTGAGTATCTGTATGGGTGCCTGAGTGTTTGTGTGGGAGGGGTGTGTGCAACTCTGTGCATAGATGTGTGAGTGGGTGATTCACTGGGTGGATGGTTTCAAGAGTGCATCTGTGATAGACTGTATGGGTGGGTAAGTGTGTGTAAGAGTGTGTTAGTGAGTGAATGTATGTCCCAGTGGTACATGTGTGAGTAACTACATATGTGAAAGGCAGTATATATGTGTGTTGGAGTATATAAATAGCTATAGCGAGAGTGAGTGATTGTGATAGTGGCTGTATGGATGAGTGTGTGCTTGTATCAGTGATTGTATAAGAGCGTAAGAATGTGCTACTATTTGTATGAGTGAGTGAGCTGGTGTGTGTATAACTGTATAGGTGAGTAAATGGTAGTGTGTTTAATTATTTGCATGACTGACTAGGTGTGTGAGTACCTCTATGGATGAGTGGCGGTGTTTGAGTGTCTATATAGGAGTATGAGTGCATATGATAGTCCTGTACTGAGTGACCGTAAGTATGAGTGACTGTACGGGTGAGTGAGTGGATGTGTGCGTAGACCTAAGAATCAGTGAGTGGGTATGTAGTTATTGGTGTTGGAGTGTCTATGGTTTTGCGAATGGCAGTCTGTAATTTAGAGTGGGTGTATCAAAGGTTATATTGGGGTGTGAGGAGGTGCATCAGATTATCACGTGGATGATGTCATCAGTGATGTCATTTGAGATGTCATCAGTGATGTCATCAGTGATGTCACTGACCATGTCATGAGTGATGTAATATGTGACGTCATCAGCAGTGCATTGCGTGGGGCGCGAGTTATAGTTAGCTGGACTAACTATAGCAGGGAATTTCACGGGTTTTGTACGAGTGCAATGTCCAACTAACTATAACTGTCCCTAAAACCTATGGTTTTTTCAGTGAATTTCAAAGGTTTTTAAATGCTAATTTGTAACTATAACGTGCCTGAAACCTACGGTTTTTCAGTGAATTTCAAAGGTTTTTAAATGACATTTTTTAAATGTATTAATTTTTATATTAATTTTTTCATACTGATTTACTACATTTTTAGCAACAATTTCTTTTACATATTTTATTTTTAAATTACATTGTAATTACATTATACATTACATTACAAAAAATACTTTCTCAGAATGAATTACTTTAGTTTAAATTCTTTGCACATAGGCAATAGACTTTTAAGTACAGTAGTTACAGTTGTTGCAATGGGCACCACATTTTCAAACACAATGCAACATTCAGCTCAATGTGAATTTCTAGTTAAATGCAATTAGTTACTTTATGGATTACTTTTCTAACCACAGGACTGGATCCTAGATTCAGTCCTGGTACATCTCCTGTAAACAGTTGAGTAAAAGCGTTTTGGTTACAGTCGTGATTTTTAAGGAATATTATTGTATTTTAAAAGTTGACACTTAGAAACTTTTTCTCATAGAATCACCAATGTTATCCTATGGAAGGAAATTCACTTAGCAGGTAAAAACTGTTATCGTTACTTTTTCTTACTCAGTGTTGGATCCTGGATCCAGCACTGGTGCATCTCCTGTAAACAGTTGAAAGAATGCG
Organism: Calotriton arnoldi; assembly: GCA_963921515.1. Lineage (NCBI taxonomy): Eukaryota > Metazoa > Chordata > Amphibia > Caudata > Salamandridae > Calotriton > Calotriton arnoldi. The sequence goes on along the minus strand of CAWUFW010017649.1, from coordinate 118,579 downwards.
TTTAAGTCATACAGGCGATTTTTAAGGAATATTTGTAGTTTGTGAAAATCGACACTTTGAAACTTTTCTGCTGAAAACCAGACAATGGATTCCTATGGAAGAAAATATAAGTTACTGGTAAGTACGGTTAAAATTACTTTTCAGGACCAGTACTGGGCTGAAAGATGCAGCACTGAGGTCTCTCCTGATAACAGGTGAGTAAATCGAAATTCGTATTTCGGCTGATTTTAGAGGAATATTTGTATGTTTCAAAAATCAACACTTAGAAACTTTTCAGCAAAAAGCAGGCAATGATATCCTATGGAAGGAAATTCAAGTTACTGGTAAGTACGGTTAAAATTACTTTTGAGGATCAGTACTGGGCTGAAAGATGCAGCACTGAGGTCTCTCCTGATAACAGGTGAGTAAATCGGAATTCGTATTTCGGCTGATTTTAGAGGAATATTTTAAAGTTCCAAAACTCCACACTTAGAAGAATTTCCAAGTGAAACCAGTCAATGTTAGCCTATGGAAGGAAATTCAAGTTACTGGTAAGTACGGTTAAAATTACTTTTCAGGGCCAGTACTGGGCTGAAAGATACAGCACTGAGGTCTCTCCTGATAACAGGTGAGTAAATCGGAATTCGTATTTCGGCTGATTTTAGAGGAATATTTTAAAGTTCCAAAACTCCACACTTAGAAGAATTTCCAAGTGAAACCAGTCAATGTTAGCCTATGGAAGGAAATTCAAGTTACTGGTAAGTACGGTTAAAATTACTTTTCAGGATTAGTACTGGGCTGAAAGATGCAGCACTGAGGTCTCTCCTGATAACAGGTGAGTAAATCAGAATTTGTATTTCGGCTGATTTTAGAGGAATATTTGCACAATGGTGAAGGGAGGGGGCGGGGCCTGAGGTGACATCTGTGATGCTGGAACCCAAGAAGGGTGGTGTACACTCCGGCGGAGCGCGCCGGTCGTTACAATATCCAATTAAAAATCCCGTATAGTACACTCTCAGGAAGAAACAGACAGAGCACAAGCTAGGTATCCAAGATTTAATCCACACAATGCGTTTCGGCAAAAGCCTTGATCACGTGATCAAGGCTTTTGCCAAGCGCGTGTGGATTAAATCTTGGATACCTAGCTGTGCTCTGTCTGTTTCTTCCTGAGAGTGTACTATACGGGTTTTAATTGGATATATATATATATATATTCTGCTATTAGATATATATATATCCGGTCGTAGTAAACTTTGTTGGCTCTATCTATCTATCTATCTATCTATCTATCATATCTATATATATATTCAGGCTACAAAATGCAGAGCACTCACGGGACGCAGTCAGCTGAGTTTATTTAAAGCAAATGCATTTCGGCGTCTAGCCTTCTTCAGTGCGTGTCAACTTGGCATTAGACATTGCGCATGTTTAAATACATTTTAAAACATTTTAAAACGATCTCATTGGAGAGGCTTAGCCGGATAAGCCATGCAGCGTGGAAGTGACATTGCATATTTCACCAAAGCAATCATATATGAGAGACTAAGAACTTTGAATTGCAAAAACGAAATGCTTTCCATTAGGCTGTGAGGAATGTAACACACGCTAACATGGCAGCCAGGAAGAGAGGTATTTTGACCTTGAACTGTGTTTGTCCCTCATCACTGGCTATGATTATGTGCCTCTCCAATGAGATCGTTTTAAAATGTATTTAAACATGCGCAATGTCTAATGCCAAGTTGACATGCACTGAAGAAGGCTAGACGCCGAAATGCATTTGCTTTAAATAAACTCAACTGACTGCGTCCCGTGAGTGCTCCGCATTTTGTAGCCTGAATATTTTTCCGTGACTTCACCCTCACGTTATAGCGGAAGCATAGCACCCGCCACGAGTTCAGCAGTTCAAGGGTGAGACTTGGAGCCATTATATATATATATATATATATCACCAAAACACTTTTCTTCCGTTGAAGATAAGAATTGGGTTGCACTCCGGAGACGGTTCAGAAATCCGTTATTTATTGCTTATAATTACAAAATTTTCTTACAGGAACAAACAGAACCCCTACGCGTTTCGGTCTCGCAGAGACCTTGCTCACCGTGAGCAAGGTCTCTTGTTGCAGTTGGACAATGTCAGAGAATTAGACAAGACTGGGGTTTTGTAGCTTGTGTCCGGTTGTGTGTATATCTGGTGATGTGTATAGACAAAAGCCTCTGGATCTAGGGTTGTCCTTGTCCACAAGTTTGTGTAGCCAACTGTTTGTAGAGCTAGTATCATGTGTGTGACCTGGCTCTCTTTGTTTATTGCAACTGCTGAGACCAGTAACACGGTGGCCGGGCAACATATAGGTTCTTCATTCAGTCTGTTATCGTGCAGACTTGGTTCATGTCCTTCAGACCATCACCTCTCTCCCGTAATTCCGACTGGCCCTCAAGACCTGACTGTACGAATAAGCCTCCGGGACCTGCAAACACCTGCATACCCTATCGGGTGATTAGCCAAGCTTTATTAATCCTGATTGATTGATGGAGCTCTATGGTCCAATACTATTTGGTCCTGTCCACGTGTGGTCCTTGTAATCTGTAGTACTGGCAGTATCCGGCCCTTGAAGTCTGCGGTCCTGGGAGTCAGTGGTTATTTCAGTCCATGTTGATTGTAATCTCTGATTCCGGTGGTTTCTGGTCCTTACAGCAGGTGGTCCTGGCATGGGGTGGTTGTTTCAATATAGATGCCGTTGTAGCCTTTAGTCCTGGCAGGAAGTGGTCCTTGTTGTCTACGGTGCTGGCTGCGTGTGGACCTCTTCTCTGCGTTTATGATATCACAAGAACCTATTGATGGCAATATTGGACCATATATAGAGGTACTGCTTTACTTTTCATGAGTAAATGGTAGATGGAACAATGGTCTATGGTGAGGGCCAGTGGAACTATGTGATTCGGGGCAGCAGCTTATAACGATTCATTATAGATTTGCCAAATTTGCCACATAATTTGTAGATTTCGCAAAAAGTTTTGTTTCTGGTTCAATTGTATCAAAGTAATATTACCAGTAACATACTGTGCCCTATGAAACATGGGTTTATACTTCTTTATTTTGTGCAACAAAAACATTCAAATATGTGCTGTTGTGTGGTATAGCTCAGCCACAATGTTTTAATTTGCCTATAATTTTAGCTGCACTCGATAGATCTGCACCAAATTTCACACTCGCTTAGCATAGCCAGCTAGGGGCCGGTATGCCAAAAAAAAGCGTTTTTCCATGAAAAGGAAAAAAATTAAGATGGAGGCGTCAACAAAAATGTGTTTTCCCTGATAGCTTACAAATAAAAAGTTGTTATCCTCTATGGCAAAAACCGCTGAGCTGAGTTACACCAAACTTGTCATGAAAGTAGAACTTTACACATAGTGTGTTTTTGCTAATTTGTTCTAAATCCGTAGAGAAGTTTTTGAGAAAAACGAGACTCAAGATTCAGCATACCTGTGATGGCGCCTGTAGTCCACGGTCTAGTTGTTGAGCCACTAACTAGGAGCACTAACCTAGATGTGAAGAGCCCGGAACATAGGTTTCACAGCTGTGGGTAATAAGTGACATTTTGTGTTTGTTAAGTCTGCAATCTCTAGAAAAAAAAGACCATGGACTACTACAACGTTTGGGTGCCACATAAAATTTAAAAACCCAACTTTCCACACATAAAATTACACACATACGTGTGCCCTCTCACTACATATACTCTATATGGGACACTGATATGGAACTATGGAACTCAATTTCTTTTAAGGAGTGCTGAGTCACCATCCTCTCCGGCGAGACCGCAGACCCGGCACGCCTTCCGTCTAGAGTTGTGCTTCACATGAAGTCCGTGGATATCCACTGACAATTTTACTTCTTGAAGAGCATTTTGAGTTTCTAATTGGTTGAGCGCCGAGGTAACCTTTCATCACAATTAAACATACATTTTTCTAGGCAACAGGAGATTCATCAACAATTTTGAAAAGAGCAGGTGGTCTGAGCACTTGACTGAGGAAGAGACTGCTCATTTCCAAAGACCACATGGTAGAGAAGACACAACCAGACGTGAAAGGACCAGCATCAGCAGGTACTGCGTCAGATCAAAAGGTGTGAAGCACAGAGCACGCCACACCACAAACTAGTTGCGAGTGAGCCGGTCGCTCTGTCTTGCTCATGTGAGACCGTAATTGACCCCTAAGCGGGTCAATTTGAATCACAAGGTAGAATCCTACTTTGTTACTCAAGATGCGACTTACTACTAGATTTTTCAGTACATAGTGAAGAATCAGTCACGCTGTAGTGTAGGTAATTCTTTTTTGGTCCTGATGAATTGTCAATAGACCCCTTGGGGGCTGGAGTAGGCAAGAAACATGGTGGCCTCACTTTTCAGTACTTAATCATGACTGCTCTCTAGGACCACTGCATTCCACGCGAGCAATACTGGTTTTAATTAGATTAGCGAGCTTCACCAGTAAAATGTACCTAAACCCAGCATCACTAAACCTATTTTAATCTCCCTTTTCACCACACTACTTTCTACACCCCACATACCCGCACCCATCACACAGCATAACAAAAAGATCTCCAGCAAAGAGCCCCTTCGCGGGTGCCCGTCGGGCATTGCAGCGCGGGCCCGACGAGGAGCATGCCCAGATGTTGAAGCATGGCACCTCTCAGGGTGGGTGAGAGGGCACTTGCTCCTATTGGAGTGCATTCCACTGACCTGACAGATTATTACTATCAATACTTTGTCTAAGGAAACTGCACACTCTTACATTTAGGTCTCTTCGGTTATAGTCACTAGCAACAAATGGTGGCCATTTCCAGATAATTACGAGACATTAAAATAAAATTAATATGGGTGGATAGTAAGAAATGTAAACGTATTGTGACGTTTGGCATCAAAATTAATTCAAAAACAACAATTGATGGACAGAATGCAGAACAATGTCGTACATTCACCCCAGTACAGAGATCTGGGCCTAAATCCATCGTTTTTTTGCTCACCATGCCATTCCAGTTTGGACCCAGCCATATGCAAATCAGTCTTGACCCTGCGCCCAATGGGAACAGTCCAGCCCGAACTGCCAGGCCAGGTCCTCCCTGGACTGGAAACAAGCATCCTAGGACCGGTTTCGGGCTTTTAGCCCTCATCAGCCAGGATAGCTTGACTCCAGTGGCATGGAGAGCACGGGACCCACGTCTGGGCATACCCGTCCCACTCGGGGTGACAAATGCAAAAACAACAATTGATGGACAGAATGCAGAACAATGTCGTACATTCACCCCAGTATAGAGATCTGGGCCTAAATCCATCGTTTTTGCTCACCATGCCATTCCAGTTTGGACCCAGCCATATGCAAATCAGTCTTGACCCTGCGCCCAATGGGAACAGTCCAGCCCGAACTGCCAGGCCAGGTCCTCCCTGGACTGGAAACAAGAATCCTAGGACCGGTTTCGGGCTTTCAGCCCTCATCAGCCAGGATAGCTTGACTCCAGTGGCATGGAGAGCACGGGACCCATGTCTGGGCATACCCGTCCCACTCGGGGTGACAAATGCAAAAACAACATTAATTCGACATCGAGACAGATTGAAGAATGTGAAACATACGGGGTGCTGAACAGCGAAATATAAGATAAACTGAGTAAAAACCCTTCAGTAACAGCCGTTCTTTTGTTCTCTCTGTTTACCAGGCTGTCCTGCAGACGCCCTCCCTTCCCCTCCCCTCAGACTCCCTCCCATCCGCCCCTTTTTGCTTTCAGGAACAATGTTAACCAAGGAGCGAGGGTTTCTCAACCCACACAGACTTCCGAGTTCTGCATCTATTCTGTCGGGAAAGGGAGAGAACCAGGGGCCAGGCAGAGGCACCCGCGGTTTGGATCGTCGCCGCCTGGGCCTCTTCCCTGTTCCTAAAGCAGGAGACAGGCAGGCAGAGTTTTCAAGTGCCGAGCAGCTCAGGCTGGTCCATGAAGCTGCAGAGCATTGCTATGGAGACGGGAAGCTGCGCGGTGATGGAGGACAGGACACTGATCAGATGTGTGTTTATCAGCCACGTGAGCTCCACAGGGCGCTCCACAGTCGTGACCGCCCAGAGAGAATAGTACGTCACAAGGTGCAGGCTGGAAGGCCGGGAATGCTGGAGCGGAGTCAGTAAAGTGCTGGAAGGTTGATAGAATAGAAGAGACAGCCAAAAACATGGCGGGTTGGTATACCTCTGAAACGACAAAGGCAGCCAATCACATCGCAAGGTGGTGCCTCTGAAAGGTCGACAGGGCTGTAGAGTGAGTCACATATCAGCATGGTGCCTCTCAAATGTCTACAGGGCTGGAAAGAGTCAGTCACATATCAGGCTGAAGCCTCTAAAAGGCCGGAAGGGCCTGGGTTATTTACAAGTCAGGTTGGTTTCCTTGAAAGGCCAGAAGGGTTTGTGACAAAGGCAGACTCTTCAGGAATATAATACTGAACGAAAGGAAAGGCTGTGACTTTCAGTGCGCGTTAGGCCAGTGTTGCTAAAAGGCTGAGAGGGCTGGGAAGAAGTCAGCCCCATATCAGCCCAGTACTTCTGAAAGGTGCGTAGGGCTGGAGAAGAGTCAGTCACATGTAAAACTAGTGTCTTGGAAAGGCAAATGAGAGTTCATGTAAGTTAACAACGGGATGAGGGGAGTGGCTAGAGGACAGTAAACGATGTTAGATAGCACAAAGAGGTTATGTAGAAGGAGGAGTTTGTGATCTGTGATGAGCGCTGGGGCGGCTCCTCGGCTAAGGCAGAGGAGCGTCGCAGTGGAAAAAGGAAAAATAAAATGATAATGTCATTATCCTTTTATTTTTTGTAGCTATGGGACTGGGTTAGGGCGGGGCAGGGCAGGGCTGGTGGCACAGGGAGGAGGAGTGGTTTGTGCACAATAAGTGCGCATGACGGTTTGGTCGGCCATCTTGGGACGGCTAAACAGTCATGCGCACTTTGCATGTTCTCCACCAGGCTGTAATGCACAGCCTGGGTGGAGGACATGCCCAGGCTCATATTCCCCATCTGAGCGCTGAACCACAGCACTCAGAACAATCACAACACTGCTGTCATTGTGACAGTTGTATCGTGATTGGCTTAGGGGAGCCTGTGTGCTTCCTGCTACTTCCGGACTTAGAGTCAGGAAGAGAAAGGGAGGGACGGCAGAAGAGGTAAGTGTTTTTTTAAATATTTTGTATTTTTCAACCCCGCCGCCACCCCCGTTCCCCATCAGCTGCCACTGGATGAGCGGTGAGTCAAACACAGGAGCGCAGATAGGCTAGAAAAGGTGAGCTATTGTTAGACCCCAAGGAATGGTTCAACAGAAGGCGAGATTGCGATTTGAGGTTTGTTCTGAGATATAGTACAGCGTAAGGCAGACAGGGATGAGGCAGAAGAGGCAACACTCAGACACATTTAGGCATGCAGAGGATGGACTGCAAGGAGAGGATCATTCATTACAAAGGAATGAGAGAGGATAATCACTAGCTATTAAGTCAAGGTTGTTTTTCGTGCAGGGTTTTAGGAGTGTGGTGGGAATAGGCTTTTGAGACAGGAAGCGGTCTCAGGAGCTATAAAGAGTAGAATGTAAGGTTGAGACTTGTTACCTGTAGGCAAAGGATATATATCTATATATGTTACTGCTTCTTTGGGTGTTTTGTTTGGCTGTTTATTCTGCCGATGCAGCCTATCCTTTTTGGTTATATAGATTTAGAAGATTATTTTGATTCTTTGAACTTCATACTTGGAGGCCTATTTACAAAGAATTGGCGTAGAGCAGCGCCGCAAGTAATTTTGCAAATGCTACCCTACGCCAATTCGAAAGGGGAGGAATACACCGTATTTACAAGATATGGTGCCGTATTTACAAGATACGGTGCATTTCTGCCCTTTCAGCCAGCGCTGGTGCACACTTAGCAGCCGTGCACCAATGCAGGGACCCTTGCACCATGGTGCAAGGGTGTCTGTGTTGTTTGCATCATTGTTTTTGTGCAGGAAGGGACACCTTCCAGCACAAAGACAATAATTGGAGGTGTTTTCTTCTTTCCATATGTGCTGCAGAATGCAGCACACATGGAAAGAGCAAAAACAAGAAAACATAATGTTATTTCTCCTAGTTACGCCACCTCTGGGGAGGTGCAGGGTTTTAACGTATTCCCAGATTTATGCCATTTGTAAATCTGGGAAAGTGTCAAAACCTATGGGCATTTCTTGAGAACACCCACTGCAACGCCCATGGCATGCCTCCCTGATGCAGTATAAGGCAATGCAGCGACTTGTGCTGCGTTGCTTTACACCGTATCTACAAGGCCAGAAAAAGCCACGCAGGGCGGCTTTACGTGGCCTTGTAGATAAGGCTAAGCACTGTGTGCCGCCGGAACGTCACTAAAAGTGACGTGCGCCCCCACGCACGGGGCTTGTAAGTATATCCCTAGATTTTTTGCATTATGAGGCACGGAGATGATGTGGTATGTCTGGAGAGCTGGTCCCTTATAATTTGTCTGGTACGATATGGAGGATTTCTGTAATAATCACTGCCGTTTTTGTGCATTATTTTTTCACAACATTTGGTCATGAGCTACTGGGAGAATCGCAGCCAAATGCAAAGCTTCATTCTGTGCCCCATGACCATGGATGAGGGACACTGTAGGCACTGTCAGCAGGGAAGCAAGAGTTGATTGTGTTCTTGTAACAAAGAAAAAAATGTTTGCAGCCTTACCAGATGCCTCTGATGTCACAGGCATGGAAAGCGTATGTCAGGTCCCTACATACTTGTATAGGTCATATGGAGGCACCATACTTGTCAGACCTGTTTACTGATGTACATGCCATTTGCGACGTCACAGTCAGTGAATGCATGAGTGGACTTGTTTTCAAATTTCCAAGCTGGTTGCTATGTCATCGTCAGAATGTGTGACCTGGCCCTGTTTACAAACTGAACAGACCATGTGACATGCTCTAAAAACAAAATGTATGTGTGAGGCCTGTTTACAGCCTACACGCAGTTTGTGGTGTCATGAACAGGAATGTCGAGTCAGGCCTTCCTACCAACTTGCATTCTGTAATGCCACAGACAGTATGAGTTCGTTTTGCTTGCAAGCTTACACAGTTTGTGATGTCACCGGCAGGGATTACATGAATTGAACTCGTTTTACAGACTTGCAAGCTGGTTGTGACGTCATAGCCTGAATGCGTGAGATGGGCATGTCTAGGCACTTGCAAACCATTGGAGGGGCCGTAGAAGGCAAATGCAGATGTCAGACTTGTTTACAAACTTACATGGTGTTTGTAATGCCATAGAAAACGAACATATGATTGCAGCCTGTAACTAGGTCAAACTGTGACGTCACAGAGAAGCAATGCTTGAACGTACATGCAGGGCCTACTTCCGTCATAGGCAGGAAGTGTATGCGTCAAGCCTGTCTACAGACTGATAATCAGGGACGGACAGACCTTTTATTCCACCGGACATTTCCCAGGTGGATTGCAGCCCATGGAGGCCGGTTTGAAAGCCCAGAGCCGCTCTTCGTGCCTATGTTACATTCCCCAGCTGGGACGGAGAAGAGAGGAGAGACGAAGGGATGGATGGAGGGAGAGAGGTTCCTCGAAGAGACGAAGCACTCCGGGGTTGGTTTGAGCATTTTTTCAGGACTGATTTTGGTTCCCCAGTCCAGCCATGCTGATAAACTGTCAGCCCGCGTCACGGATTAATAAAATGAATGCGGGCCTACTTACAGGCTGTCAATTTGTCATTGACGGGGAATGAACACGGCTTGGTTATTTTTCTAACTAACAAACTGTGACATCACGCAAATGCTTCGCGAGAATACAGACGGTTTACATCTTCCAATCTATTACAAAGATGTAGTTTCGAGGCTGTGATAGGCTGGTTGGTATGTTATTTTGCTGTTATTTATAATTCACATCTGGCTCGTGCTGCGGCCTGTAAGCGCCTGGGGGTCGCGGATCCCTCGGTGTTGTGGCCCGCTAAGAGGGTTTGAGAGGCTGGGCTGCCACACTGCGCATGCGCTGCCTGCAGCGCCTCGTGCCCCTGCTGGTTAGTTAGCACGTGGGCAGGGAGTAAACAGGACATGCTGGCGCGGGCGAAGGAGATTCGGTGGGCCACAGCGGATGCTCGCCTTGGTGGGGGAGGGGTAGGCCTAGGCTAGATTGGCATGGTGTATGCTGCGTGTGGTGCTCAGAGCGGGCCTGTAGGGTGGCAGTTAGGCTAAGGTGCAGGATTAGATGGGTGGAAACAAGGGGGAGTCTAAATTCAGATCCGTTCACAGTCTTACAGTCCACCATTGACATCACAGAGAAGATATGTATGTTTATCTGTTTACTGGATGACAAGCACCCTGTGAAGTCATAAACTCGAATGTATAAACCATCCCTCTATACATGAGTACAAACCGCCTGTGACGTCAATGAAACGAAAATATAAACCAGTCCTGCATGCAGACTACAATCTGCATTTGAACTCACACAGGGAACGCACGAGACCGGCCTGTTCACAGGATGACAACCACCCTGTGAAGTCATAGATTCGAAAATATTTAAAAAAACACTCGTTTTTACAGATTATAACATGCACGAGACGTCATAGAAACTAAGGTATAAATCCTTTTTTGCATAATTCCAAACTGCCTGTGATACTATAGTCAGGGAAAGGTATGAGTCTGCTCTGTTTATGAAATTATGAAGTCACTGAAAGGGAATGTACGAGACAGGCCGACTCTATCCTCATAGATGAGTCAACCTGTTTACAGGATTAAACGCTGCCCATGACGTCATAGGCCGATTATGTATACGTCGGACGTGGTTCCAGGCATACAAGCTGTTTTCTTGATGTCGTAACCAGGGCATAGAAGAGCTGGTACTTTTTAAAGGCTGACAGCCTATTGATGATGACACAAACCTGGATCTTGTGAACGAACCGGCACCGGCTGACCCACTGGATGTTTTTCATGAAATAGGTTAAAGTGTTGTCAAATGTTGTATTGCGTTGCTATCGTTGGCAGTAATTCCACCAACCCGCATCTTTTCAAGGTTACTAGCTTCCTCTAAACTGAGCAAGGAAACGGATTCAGCCCCGTTTACAGCTGTACCTGTCGTTGTCATGACATAGGCAGGCATGCAAAGTCAATAACCTATTTACAAACTTTCGGATTTTGTGTGATGCCATAGGCAGGAGTCATCAGTCCTGCCTGCTGACAGGCTCGCTAGCTCTGTTTTATGAATTCGTCAGGGTATGTAAGATCTAACCGGTTTACATAGGTGTGCCCTTTTTGTGACGTCATTCACAAGAATTCCTCCAGTCTGTTCTGTTTTCGCACCTTCAGCTTTGACTTCAGTCATTAATTTTTTAGGTCGAGCTTCAAGTAGCGCGCAGCTTCAAGTAGCGCGCAAGCGTTGCTCTGCGAGACTTTAAGTTAGGGCTTTTGAAAGCTGACCAGACGCTCGTGCGTCATGGCCTTTTCCCTGCGGTTACGCGCGCGGCAGACATCTGTTTCCAATTATCGTGCTCAGACGCGGGCGCGATAATTGGAAACACATGCTGGCCGTGCGGGGAAAAGGCCATGACGCACGAGCGTCTGGTCAGCTTTCAAAAGCCCAGGCTGCCGCGCTCGCTCGCCCCCGCTCCTCTCTTGTGTTGGCCTGCCTCTGCTCGTTTTAAGGGTTCTGTTTTTCTTTTGTTTACTTCGTGCATGACAGGTCACGAGGTTTTTTGCAGTGCCGTCACTTAATCTGCTTATTGCTCTATGCTGGCGTCGTATTTGTTTCTGTTATTTGTTGATGGTTCTTAAGGACCCCAGTGCCATTCACGAGCTGCTTTAGATACTTGCAGGACGTTCAAACAACATGAGAAAGAAACGGCGCCACTACTTATTTAGCGGCACTTGCATTGCACATTTAATATCTCTTTATACCACTTTCGTGAACCTAAAGCGATCCCCTGGCCGGTCAGGTGAGAGGATACCAAGTCTGTTTTGGATGGTTGGAAAATATCTGTTTGCAGTGTGGCAAGTGTTGAGTGTCATCCCTGCGGGTCTGGGGGTGATCCACTCATGTTGCTGCTCAGTAAAGCTGAAGCCTTTGAAGCAGACAGGGCCGCATATAGATGCAAGCCACCTTCCATTTGTCTGACGTGTATTTAAAAATGCCTCGCCTGCTCCTACTTTGGGTGAGCCCTCACTGATGCATCATGGCAGAACATATATGCGGTGCCCTGCAAAGATCCTCTGCAAAGAAAGAGAGGGTAAACGCTGCAAAAACCAACAGGTGAGAAAAGAAGGAGTTTATCTTGAACCAAAGACCCGAGCTAGAGCTTTAAATAGAGTTCTTGGACGGTAAAGAAAAAATCTGAAAGGGTGCAGATCACTGTGGCAAACCCTACCAATAGTGCGACCACCTCATTCTAGGTCATTTCGAACACTGTCTCCAGTCCTAAACTTTTCAGCTACAAGTCATTGATTTGAGATGTATTAGTTTAATTAATTCAGTCGAAGCAATACAAGACTTCAAGTCGAATACATTAGACTATCCTACGTAAACGTGGGACACGAAAGAGATGATCTGGAGGGAGGCGGTCACCCTACCTCCCAAAATGAAATCCATATAGAAATGATTAGCATGTGCCTGGCTGATATAATTATTTGGTGTTCTATGCACAGTTTGGTTCTGCATTTCTGGAGTGGCGGGCGGGGGGGCATTGAAATAAGTCTTTGGTGTCTAATAACTGTGTTGAATGATATATGAGAATAGTTTGGATTGTTGCAATAGGATGTGAGGCAGTCACGTTCCAGCCCTATATCTCTAGACCATAGAAAGAAGAGGCTCTTTTAATGGGATTAATCGTTTAAGTGCCAGACCATAGTGCCACTGCCTTTACTCATACTGCCATGACTGTATGAGTGAGAATCCTATGTGAAGAAACAATAATGGTGGAGTTGTACGTTCAGATATCGCACATGCCCAGGGTCACCGGAATTATGTGGTAGTACATGACCAAATTAACATGGATGATTGACTAAATTATGAGGCATAATGCAGCACATTGTGTGTAGTATTATTTTGCTTTTTTGCCATTTTAACTCGTATTAAAATTGTCTGCACAAAGATTGCACCTCATTAGTTCGAGTATAGCAACTGATTACAGCAATTAGCAACTGTAAGGTGACCAGTTAAGATTTGCAGAGAGTCTGTCACTACGAGGCATGTGTTTTTTATTTTTTGGGGGTGGGGAAATTTTGCTCCATATGAGCAAGAAACATTTTTCTAAAGTGCAAATTATGTAGCAGATGGTGGCTTATGTGGCAAATACAGCTGTTCCGTAATGATGTGAAAAACGCAGCAGAGGCAGAATTTTTAAATTTCAGTGGCCCTGCACGAGCCGTACCATGGACACCACAGGCACATGTGAGACCTGCTCTTCTGTCCATTTCATTTATTTAGGGGTGCATACATTGATGAGTGTACCCTCTCCTTGTCCATGCATTTCCAAAACAATTAACTTCCTGGGCCTATATTATAGAATAGAGTGCACTGCCATGACCTGTGCCACAACATACCTTTAACTGCGGTTGTTGGGCACAGGTGGCAACGTGGGCTTCTTTTGAAAGGGGGGCAGAGACCACCCCCTCTGCAGGCGGGTGCATTGAGTGACTGTCACTCAGCACCACCACAGCGTCACTCAGCACCACCACAGGATCAATCACCTTGACCACAGCATCACTCAGCACCACCACAGCATCACTCAGCACCACCACAGCATCACTCAGGAATACCACAGCATCACTCAGGAACACCAGAGCATCGCTCAGGAACACAACAGCATCGCTCAGGAACACCACAGCATCACTCAGGAACACCACAGCATCACTATGCGCTACCACAGCATCACTATGCGCTACCACAGCATCACTCTGCAGCTCCACAGCATCACTCTGCAGCGCCACAGCATCACTCTGCAGTGCCACAGCGTCACTCTGCAGCGCCACAGCATCAATCTGCATCACCAGAGCATCAGTCAGCACCACCACAGCATCACTCAGGGCCACCACAGCATCACTCAGGGCCAGCACAGCATCACACAACGCCACCGCTGAATAACTCAGGGCCAGCACAGCATCACTCAACGACACCACAGCATCACTCAGTGCTTCTTACACTTTTTAATTACAACTTCTCAGCATGCTGCACAGCAGCCACACTTCTCTACAGAACAGCTTAAAAACATTAGCAAAGTCAATAGCTCTACCTAAACACTTATAAGACCCCCCAAAGCATAGCCAATAGGTCTCGCCTTTGGGACATTATAAGTGTTTAGTTATCCAGCACAATATCCTTCATTAAACAACATCAAGTGTTGCATGGCAAATCACTTATAAGGTCCCAAAAGCGAGACCTATTGGCTATGCCAATGCTTGTTTAAATCAGCTCTGTTTACAGGCTGGCCAACCGCAGCCAAGGAATAAGGAAACCGAGACGTATGTCACTTTACAGGCTTCAAGCGGTCTGTGATGTCAGTGAGAATTGCATGGTCCAGTTCTACGTTGGGTTTACAAGCTGTTTGTGATGTCATACAAAGCACGTCTATTAGCTCAACGCGTCTGCAGATTCTAAAAGCGATGCCCTAGACAGAGTGCGCGAGCTGGGCTTGGTTACAGGGGCACGAGCCATGTGAAATGTCACAAAAGGAATATGTCAGTTTGGCCTGTTTGCATGCACAGAGACCAGTAGCAGGAGTTCACATGGCTCAGATGCAAGCAAGGATGACCCCAAGGATGCTATTGATAACCCGTTATATTTGGGGTGCAGTGTGCCCCGCAGCCTCCTGGGCCCCGGTGCCTCTCCAATCGCTGCACTATTGATAGCAACGCCGATGCACAGAACATTTGAGATGCTACTTACAGCCTCACCTATAGTTTGTGACGTCACTGATGTTTGAATTATATGCTCTTTGTGATGCCATAGAGACGGGATGTGCGAGTCGCGCCTATTTTCAAGTGCACAGCTGTATGTAATGCCCGAGACCGAATTTGTGAGCTGGGATTGTTTACATACTACAGGCTGTTTGTGAGGTTATAGACATGCAATGTATGAGTTAGACCTGTTTACATACTTACAGGCTGTTTGTGATGTTATAGTCAAGGAATGTATGAGTTATTCCTGTTTGCATACTTACAGGCTGTTTGTGATGTTACAGTCATGGAATGTATGAGTTATACCTGTACATACTAACAGGCTGTTTGTGATGCTATAGACATGCCAATGTATAAGTTAGACCTGTTTACATACTTACAGGCTGTTTGTGATGTTATAGTCAAGGAATGTATGAGTTAGACCTGTTTATATACTACAGGCTGTTTGTGATGCTATAGACATGAAATGTATGAGTTAGACCTGTTTACATACTACAGGCTGTTTGTGATGCTATAGACATGCAATGTATGAGTTAGACCTGTTTACATACTTACAGGCTGTTTGTGATGTTATAGACATGCAATGTATGAGTGATACATGTTAACATACTCACAGACTGTTTGCGATGTTATAGTCATGGAATGTATGAGTTAGATGTGTTTACATGCAGGCTGCTTGTGATGTTATAGACATGGAATGTATGAGTTAGACTTGTTTACATACATACAGGCTGTCTGTGATGTTATAGTAAAGTAATGTATGAGTTAGGCATGTTTACATACGTGCCAGCTGTTTGTGATGTTATAGTCATGGAATGTGTGAGTTAGGTCTTTTTACATACTTACAGGCTGTGTGCGGTGTTATAGTCATGCAATGTATAAATTAGGCGTGTTTATAGTCATGGAATGTATCAGTCGACGTGTGCACATTCTTACAAGCTCCTTGTTATGTCTTGGTGAGAGAACCATGCCGACATAGTTAAAGGCTGCATTTGATTTCCTATACATGAAATGCATACATCTAACCTTCTTTTCTTTCCACACATTCAGGTAGTATGAATCTGCCTGTTTCCATATTTTAAGATGGCTTGGGTGTCTTAATCAATTGGTGCCTGAGATGGACTTGCTTATTTTCCTATTCGCTGCTTGTGATGTCTTTCATGGACAAGGATAATTTGATTGATTTGAACATTTGTATAGCGCACAAATACCCAAGGGCATCTAGGCGCTGGTGGGACCCAGAAGGTTGCCGATGAGAAAAGTAATGAGCAGATTTTAGTTGGCAAAGAGGCATGTTTTTAGTGATTTTCTAAAAGATAGCAGCATTGGGCTGTTTTTTATGTCAGCCGGAAGCGAGTTCCATGTTTTAACTGTCCCCAAGATAAAACGTCTTCCACCCAGCGAACTTTCTTGAATCTGGGGGTCTGTAGGAATTTGCTATGTGACGGTCTTAGATTTCAGGGGGGCACATTCCAGATCAGATGCTGCTTCAGATATTGAGGACCAACACCGTGCAATGCCTTAAATGCTAAGCATTGGGATTTAAATGTAATCCTTTTTAGGTCGAGCCTCGAGTAGCGCGCAAGCGCTGCTAGGCGAAGACTTTATGTAAGGGGGTTTGAAAAGCTGACCAGACGCTCGTGCGTCGTGGCCTTTTCGGGCGGTTACGCGCGCCGCAGACATGTGTTTCCCATTATCGTGCCCAGACGCGGGCGCGATAATTGGAAACACATGCCGGGAAAGGCCATGACGCATGAGCGTCTGGTCAGCTGGAGCAGGCTGCCGCGCTCGCTCGCCCTCGTTTTTCATCCTGCATGCATGCGCTGTAATTTTACTAATCATCTTTGCCGCTTTTACTTTACCGGATTCTGGCGTTCGCCTTCCTGACAAAACGCTGACTGGCAAGTGCTGCCCCTCGCTCTACATTGAAAGTCTCTGTGAGGGTTCTTGTTTATGAGTCTGGTCATTACATCATAGTTGCCGTGGTTACTCTAACAGAGCAATACATTTCCGGGACTCCATTTGGTCAGCGATATAACCAGAGCTGAAAAAGCTGTCCAAACGACAACAACATCGCATCATAATGCTAAGTAAAAGGTTTTATGCTTATAGCATTGTATGTGGAGATCCGCTCTCGCCTCTTCTGGGAGGGAAGGCGGGGTTGGGGCTCGCTCCAGCATCACTCGGTGCTCCGGTCCACTCCTGCCCCCTGGGCCGGACCAACATCTCGAGGAGTCAACCTGCACCCTAACATGTCGCTAAGAAGCATAGTAGAAAGGTTAGGATTGGTCGCAGAGGAGCATCTGTGCCCCAAACACCAGGAGAAGCTAAAGCTGTTCTGTGAAGAGGATCACACACTCCTGTGTTTGATCTGCCGAGAGTCCAAGGAGCACGAGAAACATACACCCCGCCCCATAGAGGATACTGCCCGGGAGCATAAGGTGAGCACATGGTAGATCTACGAACACAGAAACGATCGGGTTTGAACCAAAAATAGTCACGAGGCTAAAAAGAAAAGTAGGCCACGTTAGGAGTTCCCAAACTTTTGCAAACAATTGCTTGGCAATTTGTGGTGGAAAAAGTGCTAAACCAAGAGTTCTCTCACAGCCATCCTTGCACTCTTTCCTTTCAGCTCTTCTCATTTCTTTACCTCCACCGTCACTTCCTATCACCCTCTTTCCTTCGGCTTCTGTCATCCTCCTCCGCTTGCCTTGACTCCTTTCCGTGGCGTCTGTGAACTCACACGGACCTCCGCAGCCGGGGCTGTCCACTCCCAGCATTAATAAAGAGAGCCACAACAACAACATCGCATCATAATGGCAAGTAAAATGTTTTATGCTTATAGCATTGTATGTGGAGATCCACTCTCGCCTCTTCGGGGAGGGAAGGCGTGGTTGAGGCTCGCTCACTCCTACATTGACAGACACTGGCAAACATCCTTGAAGCGGTTCTCAATCACGCAGGGGCAACTGCGGATTGATTAATTGGACCGCGTGATAATGACTTCCGTGTCAGGCCCACAGTGTTGTCAACTGCAGTCTTTTTGACTGCCCTGAAATATGAGCTTTTGCTCTGTTGCTAGCAGTCTAGTGATGAATTTATTAGGCCCAGGGGAAGCTGTTACAGACACCATGGCGAGGCTGTAACAGTTTTCTCTCATCATATTTTTCCTGTTTGATGGGCCAAAGATATGTGTATGGGTCTTTATATGACTGATGTGCTGTACATCATGCACTGATATACTGCAGTGAACATCACTGAAAAGATGGAAAACCATTACAGGTTAAGAGGGATGACTGTTGCTTCTTTACAGTGAAACCACACAGAACAGGCTGGCTGATGATCAATGAATAACTCTGATTACGACACATAATATTCCTGCACTGGGTTTGAGAGTCGTAAACCAGGATGCTGCAAGCTGAAAGCAATCGCAGGTCGGAAACAAGGGAAACCTTTATTAGAATGTATTTCACCGAAGAGTAAAATGAAATGTTCCCTGAAAATTGTTCCAGCAACATTTGTCCCAAAACAGTAGCCAAATATTGCAGATTGTTAATATTTACACCAAGTCTTACTTTAAATTTGCATAATTAAATAAGTACGGCAACTGAATCAGAAATAATCAGCATTCTCCATGCATTCAGAAAAATTGACTTTACATTCTGGTTCAGTATCACTTAACCCAGACCCCACTAGTAGCACGATTGGGATAGATAAAAGATGCCCCAGACAAGTTGATAGATTTGTGGCAGAGGCGCTATTGCTTGTAAGACGTAGAAGAGCTGTTGCAAAATTTCCGAACTGTGTCCCCATGTTGTCCCCATCATTGTTGCCCTTATGATTATCTCTATCTAAACCCCTGTGAATGCCCCTGCTATCATCAATCAATCAATCAATCAGGATTTGTAGAATGGGGCTGCATCACCCGTGAGGGTCTAGAGGAGCCTCCACAATTGTTGCCTTAAATGGTCACTTGTGTTAAAAGCCTCCATTTCCAGTGGCACCCTCCCCATCAGTACCAAATTTGAGGATCATGACCCATGTGAATATTGGCCATGACATCTCACGTTATTGTGGATGAGATCTCGGACACCTGCAATCCAGCGGCCATTTTGAGTGTGGCCCTTTAAATATCTCACCCAATAAACTACAGGTTGATTGGCTTTCTGAGTTCTCCACTAAGAGTAGTGCTGCCCCAGTTGGAAAGAAGAAACTTACCTGATGGTTCTTCCTTGGGTCCCATTTCCCATCCTGTTAGTCTGGATTTCCCCCTTTCGATCCTGAACCTGTAATCTAACAAGCATGTGCAATGCAATAGGTCTCGCATTTGCGAGAGTTTGAGCTATTGGCATTGTAAATGACAATGCCATTTACTTATGTGTTGGTTTTTAAAACATATATAAAGGCATTGTTATTTGCAATGCCAATAGCTTAAACTCTCGCAAATGCGAGACCTATTGCATTGCAAATGCTTGTTTCAACTGGGAGCCAGTGCTCTGTTCTCAGACCATAGGAGACCGGCTGAAATTTAGGAATATCCAGCAGCAATCTGGATGCTGCATTTTGAAGACGCTGTAGCTTATGTAAGTACTGCGTTTGGATGCTCACGTGAAGAGCATTGCCATAATTCAGTCTGGACAGGGCTAATGCAGTCATAAGTGTTTTTAGGGTGTCAGGCGGTATGAAAGGGCGAACTTTCCTGATTATTTTTAAAATGAAGAAGATTGTAGAAGTAAGAGTACTGATCTGATATTTGAAGGTCAGACTGTCATCAAATATAAAACCTAGGTTTTTCACCTTCTTGACTGGGACTGGAAGATCTCCCAAACTAGAAGGCCACCATCTAGGTGGCCAAAAGGAGGTATCTGCACCCAACAAGAGGACCTCCGTCTTTCCGCCGTTCAGTTTTAGACAATTGGAACTCATCCACTGGTTAACTTGGGTCATACAGCAGTTGAATTGATCTGCAGTCTCTTCCACATCACTGGAGATTGACACCACTAGCTGGGTATCATCCGCATAAGAGACAACTGAGAAGCCAAACTGCCTGATAATTTTAGCCAGAGGGGTTACATAGAGATTGAACAATGTAGGGCTTAAAGAAGAGCCCTGTGGCACCCAGCATGGGAGCATGAATTGCTCGGATGAGAAAGCTCCTGTCTGTACTGATTGCACCCTATTAGATAGAAATGATTTAACCAGTTTAAGGGCGGTGTCTCTTATCCCCAACTCTGATAACCTGTTGGCCAGTATATCATGGTTCACTGTGTCGAAGCCTGCCGATAATTCTAATAAAATCAGGGCAGCCTTACCACCAGTGTCCATAATAGATCTTAGCTTGAATCCCGTTAGTTACAAGCTGTTTGGGATACCATAAGGTTGGAGGCGGAGGGAGTATATGAATCGATAGGTTTACATGTTTACAGGGTGTATGTGATGTCATAGACAGGGATTGTATGACTTGCACTGTTTGCAGGTTTGCAAGATGTTTTCGATGTCATAGACATAAACAAGAATGACTCGGACTGTTTACAAGTTTAAAAGGCGTTAGTGATGTCATAGACAGGAATGTATGGATCAGATGTTTGCAGGTGTACAAGATGTTTCTGATGTCATTGAATGGCTTCTGTGACTTGGACTGTTTGCTGGTGTTCAAGTTGTTTGTGACGCCATGGACCAGATTGTATGACTCGGATGTTTGCAGGTTTACAAGATGTTTGTGATGTCATAGAAAGGATTGTGTGGCTCGGGCTGTTTGCAGGTGTACAGAATGTTTGTGATGTCATAGAAAGGATTGTGTGACTCGGATGTTTGCAGGTTTACAAGATGTTTGTGATGTCATAGACAGGAATTATGACTCAGACTGTTTGCAGGTTTACAAGATGCCTGTGACGTCAAAGACAGGGATTGTATGACTCTGGCTTTTCGCATGTTTAAAAGAAGTTTGTGATGTCCTAGACGGGGAATGTATGACCCCTAGCAGATTTGTAAGCTGTTTGTGAAGTCATGGGGAGGAAATGCATAAGTCTGGCCTGTTTACAGACTAACAAGCCTGTGATGTCAGAGAGAGAATGTATGGCATCAAAACAATCAGCATGATGTAAACAAACCCGTCATAAGCTTTTTTGTAAACAAAAGGTAGAAACGAAGATAGATGGTTTCAATTAACGTATTGCCCCCCTCGGTGACTTTCACATATTTTATCGGAAAGTAATATTCATTTAAATTTGAGGGTGGCAGATTGTCTCAAGGAAGTCGGTGAAGGCACGTTACGGACGGCTTCTGTACTACAGGGAGAACAGTCAAGCCTCACAAAACCGAGAAATAGAGGTGTGGCAGCAAGGTGCCTAGTGGGAAGATGGGCTTTCCCAATATATGTCTTTGGTCATGGACAAGACAGTCAAGAAACGATTCTCACTAAGTGGTTGGTGTACTGCAGGCCCCAGAAAGATCACCCAAAAGCACAGCCGTTGAGATCTCTAGGCACCCAGCAAAGCTCCTCCGGGCCCAGTGTAGAGTCCTGTCCCTCAGGTCCCCTGACCGCAGAAGTCTCTTCTTCTGTGGAAGACCACGTTGACTGGCTGCCCAGCCAGGTCCATTGACCCAATCTCATGTATGAGTAGGGAAAGGCCTTGGGCTGAACTCTTTAGTCCAGCACCAGCTGGCCTCACTACCTCCGTATCCACACCTGACTGAAGTCTATAAAGCACACACAACGCCCACCCGGACAACAAAGGCCGAAGAGCACAAAATGGTGGTCCAACCACCAGACACTCATGGCACAATACATAAATTCATGAAACCAAAAGTGTTATGCCGGCCACCATCATCTCAAAGGTATGTAATCACAAAACGTGAAGGTAGATGGAAGTGCTGGATGGTTGAATACTCACACGTAGGCGTGGTAGATGAAAGCCCAGCCCCGGGGTCTCTCTAGAACGTTGTACAAGAAGTTCTGGAGCTTGCGGTAGAGTGCATTCCTCTTGGGGGGTCTTCCAGTCCCTGCCACTCCCCGGGGTTTGCTCAGGATGCCCCCTCGCTTGAGGTCGTCGGAGCCAGCGATGAGCAGGGCTCCATCCCTCGTGGAGTCTTGGGCCCCAGGGTCCAGTCCTACAAAGCCCACCTTCTTTTCCCCGGGGCCGGCAGGGCCTGAGTAGACCCCACCATTGCGTGACTTCTGGACCATCCTAGTGGGGAGGAGGGGTGAGGGGGGGGCTGGGTAAAGGAGAAGAGTTTAATGGGAGAGGTGGAGGCTAGTGTACAGGGAGGGTGAGTTGGAGAGGAAGGATTTGGGGAAATGGTGGTTGGATAACGAGAAGGGCATAGGAGGATGCAAAGGAAAATGATCTGGGGGGCTCACAGCAGGAGCTTGAAGAATAACAGAGGTAGTTATTATAGTGGTTATTGTTTGAGTGCACAGTTCTTGGCGCTACACCACAAGGGTGGTCGGTTACAGGGGAATGGATAAGGGATTAAAAGTAAATGTGCTGGAAAGGAGACGGACATAGCTGGATAGGGCCAGAGAAAGAAGCTGGGGGACGTGGGGGGTCAAGGCCAGTGGGTGGGGAGGATGGCTACTGCAAGGGCTAAGTATTAGGGTGGACTGGGGCTGAGGCGTAATAGATTTGGAAGGGGTAGTACCTGGGAACGATAGTGCCCGGGAGGGACTGGGGATAGGTGGGGGGTGTTTGTGGGTCGGGGGGCAGCTGGGAAGGACTGCCGGTGGGAAGAATAAAATCGGAGGGGTTTAGGGGCTGCTGGAAAGGGTGCTTAGGACAGGGTGGAAAGCATTGGGGACTAGTTGAAAGATGGGGTGGGTACGCACGGGGGTGCGAACGACGAAAGCGGAGTTCCCGTCTTCTAGTAACAATGGAGGCACGAGGCGGGGCGAGGGCAGGTGCGCGCGGGGCACAGATGGAGGGGTGGGATCCCCAGTGGAAGCTCGGCGTGCAGGTGCAGCTGAGAGATAAAGGGGTGAACGTGGCGTGGAACGGTAGGGACAATACAGGGGGTGAAGGAGCTGGCTGGGAGAAGGAAAGGGTGTCGGTAAGTTGGGATGGCGTATGTGGCAGAACGGATGCTACAATAGGGATGCAGCCCTTATGCAGGTAGCGGGGAGGGCTAGTCGAGGGACGGGGTCAGGACGCTCGCCTGTGCTGGGTGCAGTGGGGCTCCATACAGGGGAAGCGCGACCCTCCCGGGGCAGTCATGGCTGGGGGAGAGGGTCCGGGTGGGGGCCCGGGATGCTGCAGTGTTCCGCAGTGCTCAGCAGCCGCCGCCGCTCCTCAGCTCTCTCCGCCTCCTGCTCTCCGCCAGGCTTCCTCTGTCTGCTCCCCGCCCCCTCCTTGCCGAGCAAGGTTCCCCCCGCCCGCTGCCGGAGACTCCCCCTCCTGCTGTCCGAGACCCTTGATAGTGAATGAGTCCTGCCTATGCACGCGCACTTCATGAGGTGGAGGGTCCCACGGGCTGGCCATCCTCCCGCTTTAGAACATACATGCAGTAACCTGCCCCTGAGTAACCCCCGTCACATTCAACCACGCGCTTTCATTACCCCCAATATTCTCAATCACCCATACATTTACATATGTGTAGACGTCACCACATACTAACTCATATTTCACCCAGGGCCTGCATCACTACTCCTTCATTGGTACATTAGCACTACACGAGGCATCACGTGACCATGGATGAAGCCACATGCCTTGATTCATGACATTGCAGTAACCCCCTGCACACTGCACACATGACCTTATGTAACCGCCAGCATTTACTCACGACCCTACAATAAACACATATCTCCATTAACCCTATACAAGTACTCAGGATGATGAATGCGAATGCCACGTGTTAGCCCCCTATACAATTACCCATAACATCCCGAGATCCATATTTGTGTACCAATAGACTTCCCTGTAATAAGCCCCGTTTCATCCATTAACACCATATATTTATCATTTATCACAGTGAACTACACAGCGTATCGAACCAAAATAATATGATATAACATAACGTAGCATAACACATAACATACCGTAACATATAATAACGTAACGTGAAGTAACATAACATAACATTTAAACTGAACGCGCCAAGCCAACGGTAAGTTTTAACATGCTCCCCTTGATAGGCTGAAAGATACCCCTGTCTTTGCTGATGCTAAGGCCACTGTAATTGTGTAGCGAAGGAAGGACAAAATTAGACGTCAGGTGGCTAGAAAAAAACCTGTGACATCACATGGTATATTAAGGGAGGGCAGTGACACGCTGTTTTGCGTTTTAACTCACTTGGATAAGAAAGCAGTTGCAATGAAAGGATTCTTAAATAAAAGTGTATCCATTCTCCAGATGAAAGATTCGTTTAGTCTTGTTTGGAGGAACAGGGAAAACCACTTACTAACACTGTCTGACTCCTTCCTCACTCACAGGGTGGCATCGTTTGTGTACAGCACACAAGGGTTCACTGAACAGAAACCAAGCCTGCACGTGCACACTTCATGGAATAAAGGGTGAGCTCTTTATTCTGCGGGTCCCAGCTACGCTTGAGAACTGGGCTTCAGTTGTACGTGTACTCTCTGTCCACACAAGTGGCCACCAAAAGCCCTTAACACACGACAGCCTAGAACAGTATCTTTGTGTTACATATGTCTCATGTAAGTTTACACCTGTGTGCACTGTGTGATTCCAAACATCAAACCTTAAAAAAAGAGAAGCAACATGTTTTTTTTTTTTTTTTAGGTCAAGGGCACTTTTTACCTGGCTGCTCTGAAAGCAGGGCCTGTGGTGCAACATTCATCTCAACCAATAAGGAAACCAATATATCCATGACTAAGACCCCTGTTTGGACCACATTAAAATATGTCCGGATGTATCTCATGCTTCAGTCTAAGTTCCATCCCCGGTCCAGGAAGCGAGCTAGGCAGATGCCTCATTTCATTGGTATGAGACTAATTCCTCAATGCAGCCATCTACAACAACAAGCATTGGCAAAGCCAATAGGTCTTGTCTATGTGAGATCTATTTGGCTTGTCGATGTGTTTTTCAGCCATGTTGCACAGCAGCGCAGCTGCAGAGCAGCATGGCGATTTTTTTCCCAAAAAGTTCTGCGAGGCAGTGAATTCTGCACATATATATATATATATATATATATATATATATATATATATATAATGTATTCATTTATTTTGCTTTTAACCATGCAGCACAGCAGTCATGCAGCTGTACAACATGGCAAAGAAAACATTCCAAATCTCTCTATAATTTAGATTTATGTTTTACGCCATGCTCTACAGCTGTGTGGCTGTTGTGCAGCATAGTTAAAAGTTTAAAAAATAAAAAGTGCTATAACACAGCCAGCATTGACTTTGTGGTACCCAATATACTAAAACATTTGTATTAGCTTAGGCAGGGTGTTACAGGGTACAGTGTAGATCAAGAAAAGGGTTCCAGTGCTCCTGTTTGTATTGTGCGGGAAAGCAGTAATCTGTGTTTTTGTGTCACAGTGCTTTAGGGCGTGCGACCGGTGCCACTGCACCTGGAAGCGATTTTGTAGGTGCTGTATTTTCAAATTTTTTACTGGTTTAAAAGCGCCTTCTGCAGATTTCCGTTTGACCAGCAATGTTTAAATAACAGCGTTCACAGTTATGTCAAATGGCAGTTTTAACTCATAAGAAGATTAGCGCTGAGGGTTAATATGCCTGCTGCAAAGAGCGTGTAGTGCGTATTACAGAAATGTATTGTATTACAGAAATGTATTTTATTTGGATTATTGTTTGGGTTTCCGCTTTTGTCACAGAGATCCTTTTGTTACTTGCAGTTCATCGTGTACAATTCTAATGTAGCACAGTGAGCTATGATCCGTCATCAAATAGCTGCGTGCAAACTGCAAGGCATAGATTAATTTTATTTTATGCAATGTTTCGTTATGCAAATGTTGGTAAAAATGTTTTTTTTGTTTAGAAATACATTTGTATTAGTGAACCCAACTCCAAACACTATGCAACATGAGTCACAAATTCTCAAAACCCAGCACTTTTAAATATAGTGCCTACCAGTATGGATGGCATGTGACTCCTACACCCTGTAGTTCTCATTGTTTTATGCAGCATCTAGTATACAGTGATTTACACATGTTGCAACTGCATCTGCTGCACAAATGAGCATTGCTGTTTTTTGTGTTTCAGTTTGTAAACTTTGTTGTCAGTTGCATTTTGTAGTGATTGCTGTAACATGAATTTGGTGCTCATGAGCATGTAAAGGCAGGCTAAGGCTGTGAAAGGTAAAGTTTTGGATTTGTAAATCATTTTTATTGTATTAAAAATTCTGTAACCAGGAAAATGTGTGTGTGTGTATATATATATATGTATATATATATATATACACACACATATGTATATATATATATATATACACACACACACACATTTTCCTGAAGTTACAGAATTTTTATTACAATAAAAATGATTTACAAATCCAAAACTTTATAAATCAATATGTATATTACCTACTGGCGGACACCAGTAGGTAGTTATAGTCAGACCCCCAGGATATTGCGGCATGGATTAGCAAAGTTTGCTGCACAAGTATGGAGATTTTGTGGCATTTTTGTGGTACTTTATTTTGCAATTCGTTCAACAACAAACATAGAGATCTTATTTTTATGAGGTTTTTTACAACATGAAAGTTTACACCAAAGCACCATGTACAGTATTTATGCTGCCAGGTTTATTTACTGTGTATCATGCAGTATTTATGTTCACATTACTTTCAGCTTGAGCACTGTGCCATTGTTACTTATATATTTGTATCTCCTTAGTATGCAGTGTTTAATTTAAAAAAAAACAGAAGTTCCAGGGCTCTCGTCAGGAGCCCACTGAAGCTTGCACCACACTTTGCCATGCTGCCAGTGACAGTACCAGCACAACTATTAACCATCACACTTCTAGAAGTTTGACAATTCTGACTATTTCAGGCCCCCAAAGGGTTAAGAAAGGCTTGGGCGGCAGGTAATTTTCGTTTATAATGTATATTAGATTAATAATCAGCTTTTGTTCTGGTCATCTCTACATTAGCCAGACAGCACCACCTTGTGGCAGACTGTCACAAGCGCCGGTGCTGACAATTAAGTGCTGGTGCCAAGCACCGGAAACCACCGGCTCGAATTAAGCACTAGTAGTAGGTGAGATTATATCAGTGCATTGACATTCATTCTTCACTGCACCCTGACAGCAATGCCAATATGAACTAAGAGCTCAGACAGTTATGCGCATCCCCTGGGTGACTTGGGTCCGTATTATACATGAACAATGTTAAAATTTGGTAAATCAAACACAGGAGAGGATTTTGTAAAGAGCACATCCTGAAGTCGTGTATTTCGAGGTCCTCTTATATGTGATCATGAAGAAAAAGGAAGGAAAGTGAAAACAATTGCCTAGGATCGCACAATTTGGTGAAGGGGAGAACCCAGAATTAATACCAGGTTTTCTGGTTTCACATTGTGAAGTTCAGTCACTAGAGATATATGCTTTGCTTCCCCTAATTCCACCCTACCACAAACACCACCCTGCCAACCCTCCTGCCCTGACCACCACCCTGCTAGCATCAATGTGGCCCTCAGTCTCATCACAGACCAAACATTTTGGCCCTTAGGAAAATGTTTGCGAGTACCCTTGGTCTAAAGGCTGGCCAGACACAGTTATGTTTCAGCAATCTGATTGGCAAGTCTTCCAATAAATCAGGATATGTTTGTGTTAGTCCCATTCTGATTGGCTACTGTTAGGCAGTCAGAATAGCCCTGGAACAACCTTAAACTAGCCCCATGAAAGCTGGTAATTTTGCAGCAGTCTGTTGACGAATGAGGGATTCCGCATACTTTTTTTTGTCCGGGTCTGTGGAAGGTGGAAGAGTATCTCCTCAAAAAGGTACTTTTTCCTCTGGATTTGCTTCCATTTACCACAGGATAAAGCAAGTGCTAAAAGTTGGCCAGCCCCAATATCAACACACCACATCTTGGATGCATTAGAGGGGAGGCACTTTGCAGCAACCTCTGCAGGCTGCAGAATGTGCTGACTTCTTCGTTAGCGATCATTGTTTGGTGGTCCTGGAACAGAATACATAAACAGCATCGGTTGTGCTAATCTACTCCACAGTGCTATATTCTGTATGTAAAGTATACAAAAAAGTAATGGATGGAATGCTTGAACTAATCTCAGCCACTGGTAATTACTCTGGGGCGACTCCCAATCTGTTGTTACAAAATATAAACATTGGGCCTGATTCACATTGCCATTTTTGGCCATAAACATGTTTATGGTAAAAAAATAGCTACATTTACGCTTTTAAGGAAATTACAAATGGAATCCTGGCAGAGTGCAGAGAAATACGCAATAGTAAATCTCATTCAAGGGCAGAGGCAGGAAGTGGGCAAAACAAAGAGTGGTTAGCTTTGAAAGTTTGTATACACCCATAAACGTATATTTGAGCACATTACCAAACTGAAATTTAGCCCTTTTCAACCCAGGAAAAGGTTGAAGATTTACTCCCCTTTCAGGGATGCAAGAGAAATGGAGCACCCACAAATTGGGTGCAGCATTGGTGAAGGGTTTTCTCCACGAGGCAAACTGTTTTACCCGGAAGGCAAAGAAAAGCTGTAGCAAATTGTATAATTCCGCACAGGGAAAAATAGGCATCCAAAAAGAAGGAACATGAGAGAAGCAATCGTACGTGTGGAATCAATGGCTTTCCAGATGTCACATCTGTTTTGTGAACTGGGAAAAAGTGTAAAAATACATTCAGATGGAGTCACAGAACTCTGCTCGTACTTTTCTCAGTGAATCTGGACTATTTGGCTGCTACAAAACAGAACTTAACGGTGCATTTAGAAATGGTGCAAATAGCACACCCTTCAATATGAAATATGGTACCTAATGAATTTTATGCGCTGGTAAAATTTCCGTAATGCGGGCATAATCTTGCATAATTTTAGCAATTTTGAGTGACAATTACTATGTGAAATCCCCGAATTATGCCATTACAGCAGGTGACATATTTACACCACTGCAACATTTTAGCTCATGAGCACAAGAACAATGTGAACCATTTGAACGCGAGCCGCTGTTGGTCACAGCATTAGTGTCTTTTGCGCTTCTTTTTTATCGGGAATGTGTGTAAATATAAATATACCACTAAATGCCTCTTTTGTATTTTGCAGAATTTTTGCTGAATTTTGCATAGTTATACAAGAGCAAATTAATTGAATTTCACACACCTCAACAAACAATACTTTGGTTCACATTAGCACCACCATTCCAGATACAGAAACGCCAATGACCAAACATAAATAAAGTGCTCCTGTATCCAGTGGAAAATATTTGTCACTGGTCAATTGGAATTTCTATTAGAGTTGAAAAACTCCATAAAAAATAAATTTTATGCATAGAGCTCAAAACATCATATTGGCCCAAATGTAATTCTAGGCGGTATTATGACTGCAAGTGTTAAGCATTCCAAATTAAAGGAAGTTCGGTAAGTATCTGCCTCTGCTTTTAGCAGTTCTCCTCTTACAGACCCCCTTCTTTATCCAAGATTCCCCAGAAACTCGGGGTTGATATGTGTGACAGACCCCTGGTCACCGGAATACTACCTCACAGATGCAGGCCTGTGGGAAAGCACTCAGCGTGACTTAGCTGAACATATGGTTTCTTAATTCAGGGGAGAAAGTCTGAGGCCTGTTGCATCTGGTGCCGTTTTAGTTTGTCCCCAATCCTTCAATTTTGTGGGCACCTTTGTAAAAAGCGCAACCTTTTTGCTAAAGTGCTGATTTTGCTATTTAATCACAAATCATGAAATCGCGATATCCTGGAGGGTCTGCATATTTAGGGCCATGTTTCCATAGCAAAAGTGTTTTTTGACTTGCCTATATCTTTGGTGCAGTTTGACAAATTTTCCCAAAAAAGTGTGCCGGTGAATCTTTTTGTGCATGGAAAGTTTCGGGGTATTCCATCAAGCATGGGCCTAGAAAAATGGGGGTTAAAAAAACGTGCATTTCCCATGTTAATTCCCGTAAGAACTTTAGATACGGCTACAGCCCGAACTGCTGAACGGAATTACACCAAATTTGGCAGAAAGGTGGATATTGGTCCAGGGAAGTGCCTTTTTGTGATTTGGTGTAAATCTGTTCAGTAGATATTAATCGAAATCCAAATTTGTATATAGGGATGCGAAGGCTCTGGGAACACTCACGATCTTATGTTGACATCTGATTGGCTGCCAACGCTTCAAACCAGGAAGTGTTTGCAGCCATCAGAAAAAACATTAAAAAAATAAGAAAAGAGGGCATGGTAGGAATACCCTGACTCCCTATGCCCCTTTGGGTGGGGGGGGGGATTCCAGAGGGACCCCGCCAAGGCAAAATAAAATGTTTTTAAAAAACAAAGGGCAGCAGGAGCTCCAAAGCTTCTTTCGTAATCGGCACCCGAGTGGGCCAGGTCCCAGGGGCATTTTGAAAATAAAGAAGCCACCACCTCCTTGGTGCTTATGCATTGTTATTTGGGGGCCTCTCGGACCTGCCCCGGCGACCACCACCTCCTAGTGGCCATAAATAATTTGCAATGGTGGGCCAACTTCTTTTTTAAAAAACTGGGAGTGGGGCTGCACTGCCCCCCTCCCAGGCCATTCTCAGGGACCGTCACCTCCTCAGGCAGGCCCTAAAAACAAGAAAGGAGGTGGGCCATGTGGCCCCCCCTCCTGGAGCCATAGATGGCCCTGGGGATTTCAACCCTTCAGGGCAGGCTCCTACTGTGTCCCGGGGTACCTACCCCCGGGACATAGCTGTTTGCTGTGGCTTGGCAGGAGCGTCAGAGTGCTACCTCACACTACGGGTTGGGCGATGAAGTCCCCTTGGATGTGGAGGGTCTTTTGGGGCCAAGAGCACCTCCTGTTACCTCCAGTAAGTCCCACACAGTGGAATTGCTGAGAGCTGGTCGGATCTCCGCCCATTTCTCCACCATTATGCCAACATGCCTAGTAGTTAATAATAATTCACTTAAAAACCAAAGATTACAGGGATGTTATAGTTAGGAAATAGAATTTAAAAAACCTTAGAAATTCACTTAAAAATCCAAAGGTTACTGGGACGTTATAGTTAGGAAATGGAATCAGTGATGTCATCAGTGATGTCACTGACCATGTCATGAGTGATGTAATATGTGAGGTGATAAGCAGTGCATTGCAGGGCGTAAGTTATAGTTAGCTCAGGTAACTAAAACTGCTGAATTTCTATGGTTTTGTACCAGCGAAACCTGAGCCTAACTATAAAGTCCCTGTAACCTTTGTTTTTTTCAGTTAATTTCTAAGGTTTTTTGAAACTCCATTTCTTAATTATAACGTCCCTTTAACCTTTCATTTTTTAAGTGTATATATATATATATATATGATTAATTTGGATAATTTCCGGAATTCCAAGAAATTAATACTGCGGCACACCTCCAGACAGCATAAACAGTTTTATTTATGCACTTAGACGACGCGTTTCAGCGACAAGCCTTATCGATAAAGGCTTGTCGCCGAAACGCGTCGTCTAAGTGCATAAATAAAACTGTTTATGCTCTCTGGAGGTGTGCTGCAGTATTCATTTCTTGGAATTCCAGAAATTATCCAAATTAATCATTCAGAGACGGAGACTGCAGCCGTCGCGTGCACCGGTACCGTGGGAAGGAGAACGGCTGAAAGCAGTGGACTGGGGATTTGCATATATATATATATATCATGTGATCAAGGCCGCATGTCCGGCGGCCGAAACGCGTCATTTGGACCTTGATGCTTGAATAAACAAAAATTTACCTGCATACTTGCTTTTGGAGTCTGTGCCCTGGTGTTGCGCCGCTGCGGTTGGTAATACTTTGGGATTTCGCTGGAATATATATATATATATTCCATATGACAAAGCACACCACGCAATTTAAAACGCCGCTAGTGCGGCGGAAGAACTTTTTGCCGCTGTTACCCGAACGATGATCCCACTGAGCAAGGGCCATGAGAGCCTGAAACGCGTTTGGGGAAAATTTTAACTGGCAGGCTGTTGCTGTTTTCCCTGCTGTCTTGCCAATAAAGAAGTGAATTGCACGATTGTGTGTGGCGCCTCAAGCGTGGTGTGCTTTGTCATGTGAATATATATATTATCTACTGGCGGTCGCCAGTAGATAGTTATAGTTAGGACCTATTATCCATAGGAAATCCGCGACATTCTATTTGAAATAACGTTGGCGCCGGTTGACGAATCTTCGCGAAAGTTTCCAACTTGTTGGGGCGCTCCGCTCCGCTCCTACCCTGAAAGTCTCGGGTTGATTCGTCAAGCGGGGGCCGAGAAAAAAGGGGGGTCCCAAAACACGTTTTCCCCATTCATTTTTCCATAGGAACCTTTAGTCGCAGCTACTGAACTGCTGAACGGAATTACACCAAATTTGGCAAAGAGGTAGCCCTTGGTTCAGACTGGTGCCTTTTGCTTAAATGGTGTAAATCCGTTCAGTAGTTCCTGAGAAATTCACAAGTAAAGTCACATATATATCTATGGCCGAGTAGGGTCCGCGTACCCTCCCGATCACGAGCTGCATGCTAATTGGCTGTCAGCTGGCTGTCAACATTCCGATTCAGGAAGTGTTGGCAGCCATTTTGTCCCTCGGTAGAACCGAGGGACAGAAACAAGTGCGCAAAGCGCACAAAGGGGGCAGGGTAGAAACACCTTAACCCCTAGGCCTGCTCAGGGGGTCCCACAAGGACCCCCTGGGCAAAAAAAAGCATTAAAAAAAATAAATAAATCGGCAGGATGCGCTCAGGGTGCGCGGATCCTGTCGAAAAATGTTAATTTGCCCCCGGGTGGGCCAAGTCCCGGGGGCATGGTGGGGGGGGTTAAATTTATGTATGGGGGCCTCTAAGGGGCCCCCAAGCCCCGGGGACCGCCACCCCCCGGGGCTTTAACAAAAAATGGTGTGGGAGGGCTCTTTGCCCTCCCGCTGCCCCGGGGACCGCCACCTCCCCGGGGCTTCTGTTTTATTTATTTTTTACCTGTGTGGGGGCTCCAGCCCCCACACGCCCCGAGGGCCGCCACCTCCCCGGGGCACTAAAAATTAAAAATGGGGGTCCGTTTTGGACCCCGAAGCCCGGGGACCACCACCTCCCGGGGCTTTGAAAATGTGGGGAGGGGGGCCGCGCGGCCCCCTCCTGGAGCCAGTGATGGCCCTGGGGACCGCCACCCCCAGGGCCAGCTCCTGCAGTGTCCCGGGGTGCCTACCCCGGGACACTGCTGTTTGCAATGACAGGACGGGAGCCTCGCGGCTCCCGTCCTGTCATTACAAACTTGCTTTGGATATTGGAAGAGAGAGCAGGAAACCTGCTCTCGCTCCAATATCCAAAGCTGATTGCTTTCCACATGGGGAGCAGCATGTTAGCTGCTCCCCATGTGGAAAGCAATGCCGGCTCGCGCAGGAGGCGGGGAGCCGGCTGGGACTGTGGGGGGATTGGGGACCTCCCCCACAGTCCCCAACCAGAGGCCAGGCCCCGGGGGATGGGGTCCCCGGGGCCATAAGTGGGCAAGGGAAGGGGGGCTACGCAGCCCCCCTCCCATAAAAAAAAATAGAAAAAAAAAAGACCGGCATCGTGCCGGAGGCCCCGCCCCCTCCCTGCAGTACTCTGCAAGCGCGCCCCTGGCGCGTTTGCAGAGAGGAACGAATTCCCCTTGAATACTGGGGGTCCCTGGGGGCCAACTAGCCCACCAGGAACCTCCAGTATGCGCCAGGGGCTGCGTTGCAGAGACGTGTACAGAGGCCACGCCCCTTTTACACCTCTCTGCAACGCAGCTCTGTGGCGCTTTTTGGAGGTATATGGTGGGCTAGTTGGACTCCAGGGACCCTCAGGATTCAAGGGGACTTAATCCCCCAACTTAAAACGCGCCACGGGGCGCGTTTGCACAGTGGTGAAGGGAGGGGCGGGGCTTCAGGTGACATGTGTGCAAACAGGCCCCGTGGCGCGTTTTAAGATGGGGAATAAATTCCTTTTCAATCCTGAGGGTCCCTAGGGGCCAACTAGCCCACCAGGTACCTCCAGTAAGCACCACGGAGCTGCGTTGCAGAGTGTTGTAAAAGGGGCGTGGCCTCTGAACACCTCTCTGCAACGCAGCCCCCTGGCGCATACTGGAGGTACCTGGTGGGCTAGTTGGCCCCTAGGGACCCTCAGGATTGAGGAGGAATTAATTGTCCAACTTAAAACGCGCCACAGGGCGTGTTTGCAGACATGTCACCTTAGGCCCCACCCACTTCCTTCACCATTGTGCAAATATTCCTCTAAAATCAGCCGAACTACGAATTCCGATTTACTCACCTGTTATCAGGAGAGACCTCAGTGCTGCATCTTTCAGCCCAGTACTGATCCTGAAAAGTAATTTTAACCGTACTTACCAGTAACTTGAATTTCCTTCCATAGGATATCATTGCCTGCTTTTTGCTGAAAAAGTTTCTAAGTGTCGATTTTTGAAACATACAAATATTCCTCTAAAATCAGACGAAATACGAATTCCGATTTACTCACCTGTTATCAGGAGAGAACCCAGTGCTGCATCTTTTAGCCCAGCACTGACCCTGAAAAGTAATTCTAACCGTACTTAACAGTAACTTGAATTTCCTTCCATAGGCTAACATTGACTGGTTTCACTTGGAAATTCTTCTAAGTGTGGAGTTTTGGAACTTTATAATATTCCTCTTAAATCAGCCGAAATACGAATTCCGATTTACTCACCTGTTATCAGGAGAGACCTCAGTGCTGCATCTTTCAGCCCAGTACTGATCCTGAAAAGTAATTTTAACCGTACTTACCAGTAACTTGAATTTCCTTCCATAGGATATCATTCACTGGTTTCACTTGGAAATTCTTCTAAGTGTGGAGTTTTGGAACTTTATAATATTCCTCTAAAATCAGCCGAAATACGAATTCCGATTTACTCACCTGTTATCAGGAGAGACCTCAGTGCTGCATCTTTCAGCCCAGTACTGATCCTGAAAAGTAATTTTAACCGTACTTACCAGTAACTTGAATTTCCTTCCATAGGATATCATTGCCTGCTTTTTGCTGAAAAAGTTTCTAAGTGTCGATTTTTGAAACATACAAATATTCCTCTAAAATCAGACGAAATACGAATTCCGATTTACTCACCTGTTATCAGGAGAGAACCCAGTGCTGCATCTTTTAGCCCAGCACTGACCCTGAAAAGTAATTCTAACCGTACTTAACAGTAACTTGAATTTCCTTCCATAGGCTAACATTGACTGGTTTCACTTGGAAATTCTTCTAAGTGTGGAGTTTTGGAACTTTATAATATTCCTCTTAAATCAGCCGAAATACGAATTCCGATTTACTCACCTGTTATCAGGAGAGACCTCAGTGCTGCATCTTTCAGCCCAGTACTGATCCTGAAAAGTAATTTTAACCGTACTTACCAGTAACTTGAATTTCCTTCCATAGGATATCATTGCCTGCTTTTTGCTGAAAAAGTTTCTAAGTGTCGATTTTTGAAACATACAAATATTCCTCTAAAATCAGACGAAATACGAATTCCGATTTACTCACCTGTTATCAGGAGAGAACCCAGTGCTGCATCTTTTAGCCCAGCACTGACCCTGAAAAGTAATTCTAACCGTACTTAACAGTAACTTGAATTTCCTTCCATAGGCTAACATTGACTGGTTTCACTTGGAAATTCTTCTAAGTGTGGAGTTTTGGAACTTTATAATATTTCTCTAAAATCAGCCGAACTATGAATTCCGATTTACTCACCTGTTATCAGGAGAGAACCCAGTGCTGCATCTTTTAGCCCAGCACTGACCCTGAAAAGTAATTCTAACCGTACTTACCAGTAACTTGAATTTCCTTCCATAGGAATCCATTGTCTGGTTTTCAGCAGAAAAGTTTCAAAGTGTCGATTTTCACAAACTACAAATATTCCTTAAAAATCGCATGTGTGACTTAAACGCATTCTTTCAACTGTTTACAGGAGATGCGCCAGTGCTGGTTCCAGGATCCACCACTGAGTAAGAAAAAGTAACGATAACACTACTTACCTGCTAAGTGAATTTCCTCCCATAGGATAACATTGGTGATTCTATATGAAAAAGTTTCTGTCAACTTTTAAAATACAATAATATTCCTTAAAAATCACTACTGTAACCAAAACGCTTTTACTCAACTGTTTACAGGAGATGTCCCAGGACTGAATCTAGGATCCAGTCCTGTGGTTAGAAAAGTAATCCATAAAGTAACTAATTGCATTTAACTAGAAATTCACATTGAGCTCAATGTTGCTTTGTTTTTGAAATTGTGTTGCCCATTGCAACAACTGTAACTACTGTACTTAAAAGTCTATTGCCTATTTGCAAAGTATTTAAACTAAAGTAATTCATT
Source organism: Calotriton arnoldi (assembly GCA_963921515.1). Classification (NCBI taxonomy): domain Eukaryota; kingdom Metazoa; phylum Chordata; class Amphibia; order Caudata; family Salamandridae; genus Calotriton; species Calotriton arnoldi. Next base: position 82,221 of record CAWUFW010017649.1, on the reverse strand, counting down.
CTGAGAAAGTATATTTTGTAATGTAATGTATAATGTAATTACAATGTAATTTAAAAATAAAATATCTAAAAATAAATAGTTTAAAAAAATGTTGTAAATCAGTATCAAAAAAATAAATATAACAATTAATACATTTAAAAATTGTCATTTACAAAACCTTTGAAATTCACTGAAAAAACCATAGGTTTCAGACACGTTATAGTTAGGAATTAGCATTTAAAAACCTTTGAAATTCACTGAAAAAACCATAGGTTTCAGACACGTTATAGTTAGGAATTAGCATTTAAAAAACCTTTGAAATTCACTGAAAAAACCATAGGTTTCAGGCACGTTATAGTTAGAAATTAGCATTTAAAAAACCTTAGAAATTCACTGAAAAAACCATAAGGTTTTAGGGACAGTTATAGTTAGTTGGACATTGCACTCGTACAAAACCCGTGAAATTCCCCCGTTATAGTTAGTTCAGGTAACTATAACTCGCGCCCCGCAATGCACTGCTGATGACGTCACATTTTACATCACTCATGACATGGTCAGTGACATCACTGATGACATCACTGATGACATCTCAAATGACATCACTGATGACATCATCCATGTGAGAATTTAATGCACCTCCTCACACCCTAATATAACCTTTGATACACCCACTCTAAATTACAGACTGCCATTCTCAAAACCATAGACACTCCAACACCAATAACTACATACCCACTCACTGATTCTTAGGTCTACACACACACATCCACTCACTCACCCGTACAGTCACTCATACTTATGGTCACTCAGTACAGGACTATCATATGCACTCATACTCCTATATAGACACTCAAACACCGCCACTCATCCATAGAGGTACTCACACACCTAGTCAGTCATGCAAATAATTAAACACACTGCCATTTACTCACCTATACAGTTATACACACACCAGCTCACTTACTCATACAAATACTAGCACATTCTTACGCTCTTATACAATCACTGATACAAGCACACACTCATCCATACAGTCACTCTCACAATCACACACTCTCGCTTATAGCTATTTATATACTCCAACACACATATATACTGCCTTTCACATATGTAGTTACTCACACATGTATCACTGGGACATACATTCACTCACTAACACACTCTTACACACACTTACCCACCCATACAGTCTATCACAGATGCACTCTTGAAACCATCCACCCAGTGAATAACCCACTCACACATCTATGCACAGAGTCGCACACACCCCACCCACACAAACACTCAGGCACCCATACAGATACTCAGACAACCAATCAATAACTCATATAGACACTCATGTAGCTATTCACAAACCCATGCACCACTTACACAGCAACAGACAGACGGATACAGACATTCACCCAGTTTAGTCACTAACCCATGCATTCAGTAAGATACGTTTAATCACTCACTTATCGAGTTAGTCACGCACCTACTAAATCATCCATACAGACACTTATACACCCACTCATTCTTCAATAGGCCTTTCCCTATATATATTAAAAATATTTAAACTTTACAGAAACACACAGTCACTGGATGATGTCATCAGTGATGTCATTTGAGATGTCATCAGTGATGTCATCAGTGATGTCACTGACCATGTCATGAGTGAAGTAATATGTGACGTCATCAGCAGTGCATTGCGGGGGCGCGAGTTATAGTTACCTGAACTAACTATAACGGGGGAATATATATATATATCCAAACAATCGTTAATACCAGTAGAAGAAAAACGATGTCCAAGCCACTTTATCCTTGCCAGCGTGTTTTTTATTTTCACTGCCCAGTCACTCGACGCGTTTCGGAGGAAGACCTCCTTGGTCACGGTCATTATATATATATAATTTTTTCTTTTTTTCCCTTTTTTGTGTGTAATCAATATGTCCTTGATGCCAGATTGTCCTTGTGCGACTGCACCTGTTGCACAAATAGAAAGAGTGACATAAAATTGTGTGTGTAAAAGGTAAGGACAGGAGAAAAAGAAGCTTGCTAAAGTGTTATGAAATAGCACTGATGAGGATTTGTTGTTGTTTCCAAAGAACACAGCGGCGTAGGTTAGAGGTGATAATGCAAGGATGTCAAATATGTTTTAATGAAAAAGTGCTCCGTGGCAGAGGTAGTGTGTCCTGAGTTGTAATGGTGTTAATTTAATATGCAGACGTATTTTAGTGGGGAACAACAAATTATTATTGTATATTGATCTTTTTTTTGGCGTAAGGTAGTACATGTAATGTAATTAAGGCGCACTGAGTAATGTTGTATAGGCTAGGCCTGGAAAAGCAAAAAGCGAGAGCCATGTTTGTGTTGCTTATGTGATTTCGTAAGTCTCAACGGGGCCTGAAAGAGCATATATTTTTGACTGTTGTACATGGTGGAAGAACATGAAGGAATCAATGTAATTGTTGTAAGAGCGTGTGGTGAGGTGTAAGTAGACACAGTGTCGGACAAAGTGTTAAAAGAACCTAAACGCAGATTGTGAAGCTTTGTAGTTGGAAATGCAGAAGTGGAGGAGGTTGGGGGGCTTAGACCCATGGGTGGGTGGAGGAGGGATTCTCAGAGTGCCGCTAAGATCGGGGTGTCTGTTTCTTTACAAGTAGCAGGAAGGTAAATGTAAACTGGCACATTTGTGCATGAAAGCACAAAGGCCTGCAGCCAGTAGGCTTGCTGCCTGAATGGAAGTTAGGACTTTGTAAAAGCATGGGGGGGGTGAGGGAATGAGGTGAGTCTAGGGACAGAAGAAGAATGTGTAGATGGGGGAAATGAAGATGTGGTTTATGCTCATTGTGTTTGTGTTGAGAATGGTGCCACTGTACTTGCTGCTCAACTGTAATGTCCGGTCTGTTAAGGGTACTGCAGAATGACCGATAAAGAGAGAGGTGTGTTGTTGCTGTGTCTGCCCCTAAGCAGGGTGAAAAGTTGTGGTGTTAGTAAACAATAGCCATAAAAGAGCATTCTTTGTATTTTAACATGGAATTAGGGTCAACATGTATATTTTGGTGTAGGCAGTGTGTGGTATCCTCTAGTGCAAGTAATGCAATTGTATTCTGTTTGCCTGTTTAAAATGTAAACTGAAGCTTTAGTGTAGGTTTAAAGTTTCCATTAGTTCTTATTGGCCAGGTGTCACTGCACTTTATGTCTGAAAATAAAGTAAGCTCCTGGAATTGCATGTTCAAAGGATAGGGAAGAAAGAGGTGGTTTGAGGTGCTTAGAAGAGCAGTAATGTTATGTTCTTGTTTGTGAAGAATGACCTTGCCTCTTTGCCTATGCTGAACTGGTCTAGGTGTAATTTTCAGACACTGGGACACGTTTAACAGCGCCTGCACTGTTGTCTGCTTTAATTCGAAGCAGCAACATGCAGGCGGGAAGGGTTTTTAAAATTTCTTTTCACCTCCAGCTGGGCCAAAGATAAAGGCCAAGGTTAAGGGGCCATCAGGCCTCCTTTTGTCTCAATCTGATCCTGGCTGGGTGTGGTCTGGAGGCTCACACTTAGATGCAAATGGAAAGGAGGGGAAAGAAAGATTCACAGCTTGTTATCACTTCACTGGTGCTTAAGAGAAGCATGCTTTTGACCAGGGCCGGCTTTAATACTGGTGACGCCCTGTGCGACAATGTCTGTTGGCGCCCCCCCCCCCAGTGACCACCTCTGTCATGGATTCCATCACTTGCACCCTTTAACAGTGCCCCTCAAGTCTCCATAACCACTGTCTCTCAGAATCATTTAGTTTAATAGCACCACTCATACCAGTGTAAGGTGTCAGAGCACTTTACATCACACACACATTGCACAGAGACAATCATGTGTGTAAATCAGTGTATAGGAAATGTTACATCAGACAGGACTGCAAGGTGTAGTGTAAGAGTGACATGTCATCGATACTGGTAGGCAATCTAGTTTAAGAGTCTTTATTCTGGAAAAGCACACATTTAAAATGTAAAACATAACATCATTGTTAGGGGCTCTTTTTAATAATAATAATTGTTTTCTACCCAAATAAACCCTTCTGGCAAGATTAGGATAATGAAAGACTGGGCACAAAAAATATAGCTCTAACATATACCTTGCAGTTTTCATGCAGCTCTTTGAGGACAGTTAATAGCTCAATGTTCTATATTAGGATTTTGACATGTAAATGACAAGTAACAAAAGGATCTCTCTTACAGATGCAGAATCCCACTGACCTATTTACATTATATGCACTTAGTTGTCTGCATGGTACAGTTCTTAGCAGCAGGCATTTTAACCCTCTGCGCTACCTTAGGATGAGTCAAAACTTCCGCTAGACAAACCTCCAGTCTCTTTCCAGGAAGACAATTAATCACTGCAGTTATCTTGACATTTTAATTGATGCCTCAAAATTGCTGGAGGCCAGGCACACAGCAGCAGGTGCTTTTAAAATAATAATATAATTGCAAAAATGACGCCCCCACCCCAAGTCAGCGCCTGGTGCGGTGGCACCGATCGCACCGCCCTAGATCCGGTCCTGCTTTTGACATTGTTCAGTCCCTGTATATGAGAGAAATACATGAACTGTAAGAATATCAGATGTGTTGGTCTGTCCCAGTATTTGCACAAATAATAATGTAAATATAACTATTTTCTTTCTCTTATAGTGCTACTCTTCCCAGGGCAGGGTGTCAGAGCACTTTACATAACATACATTGACAATTAATCATGTAAGTATGTAAATCAATGTACAAGATATTTGTTGCATAAAACAGTGAGGGTTACAAGGTGTAGGAGTCACATGTCCTTCCTAGCTCACTGTGCTATGTTAGAAGGATTACAATTTATTAACTGCAAGTAACAAAAGGATCTCTGTGTTAAAAGCAGTAGCCCACTTACCTATCTACATAAAATTAAAATCTGTCATCTGCATGTTGCAGAATGTGTTATTTAAGGGTTATGTTACAGCCTCATAAACTGGAGCATTTAGAGGGGCACGAGCAGGCTCCATGGGATAAGTAATCTGCATTCCTCTTTCCTATAAACGCTCTCATTTGGAAGGCAGAGAAAGAAAAGTAAACACCAAGCTCCCTCAGAAGACACAGCTTGACATTTGGCCTCTGTCTTTTAATGCCCAGCAAATGTGACAAGATAAGAACAAGATTCAAAGGCCTGTTTATAGAAAGTGAGTTTGTGGAAGAATACAGTAAACAAGGTTTGGGCAACGGGAGGGACAAACTCAAGCTGGAGAGCCTAAAGCAAATAAAAAGCCAGAAAACTTGAGTTACAAAACACGAAGCAAATGATAAGCAATGTGTGGAATGCATTCCTAGGTCAGCTTTCTGAATGTCCCCAAGATGTCTTTAGCAAACCAGACAGCTGCAGTGTCTGGTAGGCTGCGACCTAAAAATGTCACCAGGTAACCCTTAGAAAGTGTCTGCAACAGCACTGAATCACTTGAGGGTGCATTTCTTTGGGTAGCTTTTATTCTCCTGGAGCAATCAACAACATTGTTTGGATTGAAAACTGGAAATTCTACAGCAGTGGAAGAAAAAAGTGGCAAATGTGGTAAATCCATAATTATCTAGAAAATGCAGGAACTGCACAATCATGTTTTTCTAGTGGCTTCTGTTAAGGTCTAATTCTTTCAGGTGCCTCTCCTCCTGGACATATGCACCACAGGCTCAGAGTCTGAAGAATTGTGGCTACTAGGGACAGTTAATTGCAGAATGTAAAGCATGTATGTGTGTGTGTGTGCACTTGTATGCATGTGTGCATGTTTGTGTGTGCATGTGTGCACTTGTATGCAGGTGTGCATGTTTGTGTTTGCATATGTGTGTATGTGTGTGTGTGAGTGTGTGTTCAAGAGACCCTAGCACTCCAAACTAGCACATTAGTGCTGTTAGCATCAATTCTTTTCAGAAAGCCTGGAGTAAATTAGGCAATGCTCTGCACCTTTTACCCCATTCCCAACATTCTGCAATAGATCCACAATTCTTATTGACATAAACATTGATTCATCAAACTAACAGCTGGATTGACATCATGAACATGATGGAGCACTAGGCCCTGAAAGGCAATCTCTTAGTCAAGTATTTAAAGATTTTTCCCCATTGGTCGTATGGACTTTTATTATCTGACATTAAGCATTGAAAGGGAGTAAACATCAAAAAATATTTCTAACTTGTGAAGCCAATGTGAATCCACAGCAAGGACCAGGAATCACAGAATATAGTTAAAGAGTTTTTAATTTGGCCTGCCCATCAATCCAGTATATACGCAAACCAAGAATAAATTAAATAAATGCAACAATACAATGGGCAAGCTAAAGAATCTCAGTTGGATAAGGCGCAACAGAATAACATAGAATTGTAATAATCACAATTGTATAAACAAAGATTAAAGCAAACAGGTGTTCCATGAAGAAACATGGAAAAGGAAGTTTTCCCCTCCAAGTCTAGATCAAATGTAGGTCATCTTCCAAAGCCTCCTAAATCGGGAGCATAAAAGGGAACGAAGGTGTCAGCATGAGCAGACTTCAGTAGAAGTCTAGGAAACAGGAAAAATGTCTTTAGCATAAAGCTTCAAACTTGCAAGAATAGGGCAAATAGAGAGGTCTGTACCCCTCCAAGTCTAAAAGGAATCCGCTCTACCTTCAACTATGAGAACACCAATTTAAAAGTAACAAGAGATTCAAAACATTCTTCTCTCTTTCACACCACCAGGGACCAATCAGGTCAATACTTGAGTGCATCTGCAACATCAGTTCAAGTTCACACCGTATCGAACTGCAGCTTCGGTTCTCAACCTTGAACATCTTGCCATCCTGGTACACGATGAACAGAAGGCCTCTTTCGACCATTGTTTCTCCACGTTCACTGCCAAGTTTCCCTTCAGGCCTCCCTATCTGCCATCTGATACAGACAATGAGCCTTTCTCTAGCTAACAAATATCATGATAATAAACCTGCAAGGAAAGAAGAAAACATGCGGGCTTAGCCACTTGCATGTGAACTGAGGCCTGTAGTCAGGCTAACTTTAGTTAAGCATGTAATGTGCACTTCAAATACATGGCTATACATGCATGTGTAACTTTATGAATAAATGCAAAATGTAATTAAAAAGAATACATGTTTACATATGCAACTATAACTTTCAAAATACATACAATATAGTTTATGTGTAAGTATGTAATGTGAATAAGAAATACATGCTTTCATTGTTTAAACTAAATATTAGTGCACACGTTTATAAACCTCTAGTCTCCACAGTAAACGCATTCTGTAATGCGTTTAAATGCTTGACACACGTTAAGGAAGTTAAGGCACACAGTGAATATAATGTCAAGTGTGTAGTAATGTTTAGTTTGCACTTTTGTGACGTGCAAGGAGGGCGTCTAAATTATGCTTCACCAAACCATTCAACCACAGATTACATCCCCTAGTCTGTAGGCTTATGAAAAGAGTAAGGAGAGGATATTACAGATAGCCATTATGGCTCTTAGATGCCCTGTTTACTTCTTGTTCCAGTTGTTGCAGGGGCTAGCAAAGGGAAAGCAGTTCCTAAGGACCAGTTAGCAGCAGCATCTACTACGCCTGGTCACACCTAAATGACTTCTATGCTCTTTGTAGAGATGATTACTAATTTGCCAGAACAGCTTCACTGGGACCATAGGGTTAGATCAAGGGCCCCGGCAGCGTGGCTTATGCAGCTGTGGATCTGTGAGCGCCAGGACTGGTCTTTTACTTACAAATGGTCAAGATTAATTCAAGCACCCACCACTTTATTTTCTAAGTGAGACTCCCTAAGTGCAATGGGTATGCCCAGACGTGGGTCCAGTGCTCAGTGTGATATTGAGCTTAAGCTGCATCTCACTGATGAGGCTCAAAAAGCTGAAATTGGAATGGGATTGCTGGTGTTCCCCTCTGGACTTGTACTGGCAGGTTAAATGGACTGGAAAGCACCAGAAGTATTTACCAGAGGGTGAGATCAGTTCGAGCAACCCACCCATCTCTTTTTTGTGTTTCTTCAGGCTTGGCTCTTAACACCCAGTGAGAGTCTGTCTTTCAATCCCGGATGTCCCTGACCTCCCATCTGACTCAACATCTTTATGGAAATAATCAACGGATTCTCCCTGGCCCTCAATCCTCTAAACTACCTCTCCTAGCTCTTGGTTTTGTACACAATGTATCAACTACTGAAAGGGAGCAGGAAGGTGTGCATGTCCCTGCAGTCTTCCTGGGTAGAGGTGCAGTAACACACCAGCATTGGGACTGGAAATACATGGCCATGTGACCCGGCTTCGGTGCAATAGATCAAATACTCAGTTGTCACAGACAGCAGAGCTATCCTCCACCTTTCACAGTCAACAAACCTATCCCCTGCTTACCTCAGAGCTAGCCTCCACTTGCGTTAGACTGCAGAGCTATCTCTCATAGGCTATAGACAGCAAAGCTAAGCCTTATTCTGCTAATTTATCCTTAGCTGGGTGCATACAGTTTTTCCGTCTGTTTGTCAGTTCTATCTGTATCCATCCTTCCATCCATCCATCCCAACCAGTCTGGATCAGCCAGCCTAAAGAATAGGGGCTCTCTGCGAACAGGAACGCAGAAAGTAGGAAGCTTGGTGCAATGGAACCGAAGAGATGTTACTATTGGGCAAGAAAACAATGGGACAGACAAAGCCATACAAAGGCGCGGGGGCATATGGGCTCTCTTGCACTGTGCCATTAGGGTAGGAAATAGCAGATACAAGAAAGTGACTGTTTGAAGTGCCAAAGCTTGTCACTTAGCAACTTTGTATATTTCCGAAAACTGTGCCATCTTCACTAAGTCTAAAACTGGCAACGTTCTTTATAAATTTAACGGAAGCCAAAATGGAGGTCTTTGCTACAGCTGGAACCATTGCACCGGTGCATATGCTCATGAGTGCATTGCTGTGTAGTTGCAGCTTACTGGGTGTTCAGCGAGCCCCGTACTTCTCCCTCCTTCCTGGATGGTGGATGTCCCAGGGCAGGACCCCTGGGAATGGAGAAGTTTGCAGCTCTTAGAGTGGCAGCCATTGTCTTTCCTCGCTGTCACTCAGAGCTAAAAGCCATGAGTCACAGCAAGGAAAATGATTCACTACAGCTGGATTCTAGAAGGATTCTCAGCTGGAGTGAGTAAGACTGGGGTAATGGGAAACAAACTCGGAAAACTTCAAACCATCTTCAAGAAGGGAGAAGCTTTCTACCATCACTCGTCACCTATCCCTACACAAGGATGCTAAACTCAGGATGAACAGAAACAGGCGAAGAAGAGGAGAAATCAGGGCAGCATCGAATCAAGTCAAACCTAACTTAGGAACAGCACATCCCAGACAAGAAACTGAAGAGTCACAAACTCTTCACAACAACAAAGACAGCACACAACCCCTTACGTCATTTCCACGGGCACGCAATCCATTGGCAATAACACCTGACTATCATAGTTGACACCAGCAAGATGGAGGGCTTCAAGAGGACCTCACTGGTATAGCCCACAACATAACTGTCACTTTTTCATTGGTAATGTTGTTGGGTCACAAGATCTACCCCCACTCTGCTACACAGTTTTATAGGTAAACCCTACAGTCTGCAAACCTCATCTTCCACATATATGCGTGCTAGGCGAAGGTTGAATGCCCAATGCTCCACCGGAGAGCTTTTGTCAGTTAATTCCACAACTTTATACACCATTCTTTCACAAGAAACTAAAGCACCAAGAGGCCAAAGAAGTGGTGAACCTCCCAGTTTGGGGAGGCGCACCCGGTTAGATCTCCTTAGCACCGGGATATAATGATTGTTGCTCCTGTTTCAGAGAAAAAGAGTACGCACAGGTGTTTCTCTCTTTCTATTTAATATGACAAGTTAGGTTCATCTAGATTCAGAGTGTAATGAGAAAGACAACCCTGCCAGAGAAATTTCAATAACCACACTTCCCTGCACATGAATAATGGATGACTTTTGTCGACAAATTTACTGTTTTCTCCAATAGAAATGCAGCGGTTCTGGCAGGATTTTCAATAAAGATGGAAGCTCAGGTCCACCAAAGCCTGCCGAACTCCAAGGCGGGTGCTATCCTCATAAACATGAGGGTGGGCTCATGGATCAAACAAATGATGCAACTGCACGGAGCACTCTCGGGGCCAATGATTCCTTTATTCAGCAAACGCGTTTGGGCTTTTGCATTTGTCAATGCTTTGTAATAATGAAGTCGGCAGCATGAATTCTTAACAGTTCTTTAAAAGTCCTGTGGATAGCTCCTATTGGAGAATGCAAGTATGGAAAAAAAAGAGGACTCGCCCTCTCAGCCCAATGCTTGTTTTTCAGGCACCATGTCAGCGTGTAATTCAACATAGCCACCATATAGGAGTGCCAGCGTGATCTTATTTACCATTGATGAAAGTCATTGATTGTCACATATTCCATTAATCCTAAAACAGGAGAAACACAGCTGGTACACTGATTTCCAGGCCCAACGCACATACAATTGATAGAGAGAGAGAGAGAGAGAGAGAGAGAGAGAGATCTTTATAGAGATACATATATTCTTTAACAATTTTTGGTTAATAGGAATAACGCCCAGTGCTAAAATCTCAGTACACCGGTCCCCACCAGTGCAGTAATTAATAATACAGAAATAACAGTACTGAGATATTCAAAATCCCACAATGCACATTCTTTCATAGGTTTTCTTATATTCTTTATTTATTGGATCACTTGTTGTGTCTCTTTATACAGCAAATACAGCCTATAGCCAAAACGTATTTCACACACACTGGGCTTCTTCAGGGCGTATCAAATTTATTGGGTTTGAACGTTGTGTCACAGCGTGCACCAGGATTAATTTTCAGTCCTTGCAGATAAATTCCCCATTATACAGTTTCTGCGTCTCTCCTCAACAGCGTCCTCCCTCCTTTGCAATTTCAATGCACTGTGGCACAACATTCGAACCCAGTTAATTTGATGCAGAGACAAAAGTGATCCAATAAAGAAAGATTTAAAAAAAAACTACGAAAGAATGTGCATTGTGTGATTTTGAATATCTCAGTACTGTTATTTTTGTAATATATATATTTATGTGGACCCTCACCCAGCCCCTGGAAATAGTAGACACAAACAGCTGTTGGTATTATGTACTGTCAGCACATAAATCTTATGTATCAGAGTAATGGTAATTATTATGGTAACTTCAGCAGTCATTATATAAAACAAAATGAACATTAGGAAATTGGAAAGTATTACAAATCACACATCCCTACTTCACCTAATAGATTAGTCTAATCCCTACCTTACACTTAAATATACGTTATTAACCTCATGGTCATTTTATTGAGGAACCTGTTTGTAATCTCCCTATTTTAGCTCAAGCCATTTGACTTTCCCCATTTGACTTTTCCCTTATACTTCATAAAGCCGTTGGCCCTGCAATCGGAGAGTGGTGCTCCACTGTTTCCCCTCTTGCACTCAGTCTCAATAGAAGCCCTTCCTAAATTCTTGGGTCTCTTTATACTTTTCTCCTCAATGAGAGAAGAACTGTGCCATAACTACAACGAAGTGGTGCATTGTGCACTCTCCCTGCGCTGGTGTATTTACTCCAGCCATGTACCATTGCAGATACCATAGTGCAAGGTGTCTGCATTCTGGCCAACATTTTTTTTTCTGTAGTAAGGGGTGCCTTCCTGCACAAAAACTCTGCTGGAATGTGGTTTCCTCTTTGAACGTGTGCTTCAGAATGCAGCACATATACAGGTGATGTGGTAGCTATGTGTGACGTTGCTGGACCGCTATACATGAAACTAGCTTGATGACTTCCATTATGCTAAATTATGTTCCCAATAATGAACTCTCCCGTTACCCGACTCTGTCATGTAATTGGCTGCTCATCATTGAGAAATAATGCAATGCTGATTTCGGGAATTGTCTTTCTTCTACTTGGGGCTTTTGCACTGCATGTTTTGTTGTTTCCTATGTGAAAATCAATAAAACAAAGTTAAAAATACAGATGAAAAGACGTGGAGAAATAAAAATATTTCTCCTTGTTATGCCAGCCTCTGGAACAGTGCTGGATTTTGGTGTAAATTCATGTTTACAACTCATTGTAGATATGGATTTGCATCAAAATCCATGGGTGGATGCACAGGAATGCCCATGCTCCACCCATGGAATGCCCTCTTGACACAAAGAAACACAAGGCAGCACATTCCGCTGCGTTACATTACATTTGATAAGAGAGGCGTTGGTTTGTAAATACCAAGCTGGATTTTGCGTCAGGTCTGCAATCAAAAAGTAACGCAAACCCAACAAAAATCTTTGTATTTCTGGGCCATAGTTTCTAAGCCTTCAATACATGAAGGTGAATATGTTGTTTGTAATTATTGTGCTTTTTTACTTGCAGTACATACAAGATCAGTTTTTAAAAAATAATCTCTTGCTGATTCCAATACTAAATCTTGCTTTGAAAACAATGAGAATCAAAATACAAAGATTGTCTAGCTGATAATTTTTGTGCTGCTTTCCATTAGCAACCTAAGACCAAACTTCTGAATGAATTGATCTACATAATTTATTATGTCAATTCAGTTTGTAATTTTTGGAATTATTCAAGTAATTCATTTTTAGACAGATCAAGATAACACATCTTTCTTACATCTAAACATAACGCAAAACATAATAACACAGTTATTAAAACACAAACAACAAATTAATTTCTTGTGACAACACAAATAGCAAAAACAAATTTGGAAATAAGGCCAGTCAACTTTTTAACAGCAACCCTATTCAAAAGTTAATTGCCAGGTTTTAAACCGCATTCAGGGGTTGCCTCCCAAAGGGAATAAGAATTCAAGCCAACTGGGTCACGTATTCAATGATGATTTCCCTATAAGGCTGTCTTTATCTTTCAAAAGCTTGTTTTTCCCTTGGGTAATAGATGCCAACGCGTTTCAAGTCCATAAGCAATTTAGAGGACTATTTTCAGGGCAAGGACTGGGAATGTCTACAAAAACAAAAATAATAGGGAGGATATTTAATATGTTGCCCTTCCTTTTCTGATACATCGAATATAAAAATAAATAACACTCAGTACCTGCTGGAATCGTCTTTTTTCGTTAGTGTTGAAGCGCTCATGTTGCCGACCATCGGGTCTGGAAACACAAACGTATTCATTTTACCACTGGTTTACATTTAAGAGAACACAGAAGAGTTGTAATCCGTAAACGGTGTAAGAAGTACATGGACTTACTATTAGTCTGTATTTAAACATGTTAAGCGTCTTCCATTCGATTTTAACGGCATGTTCTCTTCGGACGACTTTCCGGTTAATACGAAGATGTTAGTTTTCTGTAACAACACACGAGTGTTTTAATTTCCGCCCTGGGTTACAATGTTGCAAACATGAGTCGTGGTAGCGCTCACTTACTTGAAGAAACGGAGCGTGAAACTGATTCGCCTACACCCTCCCGGCGTATGGCTACATTGAGTCAAAACGTTCAGCGCGGCGACATCTTCTTTCTAATATACTTCCGGGTTGGGAGGAAGATCTTCACCGTCTCGATGGAGACTGGTTCTTGTAGTTCCAAGTTAGAAAATGTAATCTTACATCCGGCAGAACTGTTAAAGACTTTCCATCTGTTCCTGTCACAATCACTGCTCGGAATCTTAGCAGAACTACAATTTATTCAGTGTTTCGGTTTGCACCCTATTCATGTTCTTGAGATCTCAGACAATTCATTGAGGCCTGTATTGGCAGAGTTAAATTTGAGTATTAGAGACGCTTCCTTCTGTAATAATTGAGCCTCACTGTCACCCCCTCTAGGATTTTGTTTGTTGACGTTCAAAACTGTCCATTTAAAGTCTTTCTCAGTGTGATTAGCCTGAATGAAATGGCTAACCAATGGAGCATTTTGAACATTGGTCCGGATTCTTGAGCGATGTTGGAGGATTCGCACTCTAACTTTTTGGCTAGTTTTACCTGTGTAGATTTCTTTACAGGCACAAACAATTGCATAAACAACATTCTTTGTCTTACAATTTGAAAAGGTTCTATGGGTCCATTTAACTCCATTATGCTCGAATGACATTCCTTCAATAGTAGAGTCACAAGAGACACAATTTCCACATTTATGGTGGCCTTGAGGTGGTTTTAACTTCCATAGGGACAAAAGGTCGTGTTTCTTGGAAGGTGTTTGGATTTCCGTCCGGACAAGTTGCTGTCCAATACTGGTGTCCTTTTTCATAGCAAACATTGGTTGATCAAACGGGCATTCCAAATTGCTCTAGAAGGTGCCAATTTTTTAAAGGATAAGGAAATGTGGTTGATAAAATGAGTCCTGCAAATTGTTAAATGGGAGAATTTATGAAAATGCAAAAAGATGCACCCTACCCTTCCCCCCTCCCTCCCCTTCCTTTCCCTCCCTCCCCTTTATCCATCCATCCATCCATCCTTCCTTCCCTCCCTCCCCTTTATCCATCCATCCATCCTTCCTTCCTTCCTTCCCTCCCCCCCTTCATCCATCCATCCATCTATCCTTCCTTCCTTCCTTCCTTTCTTCCTTCCCTCCCTCCCCTTTATCCATCCTTCCTTCCTACCTTCCTTCTCTTCCTCCCCTTTATCCATCCATCTATCCATCCTTCCTTCCTTCCATCCCTCATTCCTTCCTTCCCTCCCTCTCCTTTAGCCATCCATCCTTTCTTCCTTCCCTCGCCATTATCCATCCATCCTTCCTTCCTTCCTTCCCTCCCCTTTAACCATCCATCCTTCCTTCCTTCCCTCCCTCCCCTTTATCCATCCATCCATCCTTCCTTCCCTCCCTCCTCTTTATCCATCCATCCTTCCTTCCATCCTTCCTTCCATCCATCCTTCCATCCTTCCTTCCATCCATCCATCCTTCCATCCATCCAGCCATCCATCCTTTCTTCCTTACCTCCCTCCCCTTTATCCATCCAGCCATCCCTCCTTCCTTCCTTCCTTCCTTCCCTCCCTCCCTCTCCTTTATCCATCCTTCCTTCCTTCCTTCCTTCCCTCCCTCCCCTTTATCCACCCATCCTTCCCTCCCTCCCTCCCTCCCTCCCCTTTATCCATCCAACATTCCATCCTTCCTTCCCTCCCTCCTCTTTATCCATCCATCCTTCCTTCCTTCCATCCATCCTTCCATCCATCCATCCATCCTTCCATCCATCCATCCATCCAGCCATTCATCCTTCCTTCCTTTCTTCCTTACCTCCCTCCCCTTTATCCATCCATCCTTCCATCCATCCATCCTTCCATCTTTCCTTCCATCCTTCCTTCCTTCCCTCCTTCCCTCCACCACTTTATCCAGCCATCCTTCCTTCCCTCCCTCCACTTTATCCATCCAACCTTCCTTCCTTCCCTCCTTCCTTTCTTCCCTCCCCTTTATCATCCATCTTTCCTTCCCCCCTCCCCTTTATCCATCCTTCCTTCCCTCCCTTCCCTTTATCCATCCATCCATCCTTCCTTCCCTCTCTCCCCTTTATCCATCTATCCATCCATCCCTCCCTCCCCTTTATCCATCCATCCATCCTTCCCTCCCTCCCCTTTATCCATCCACCCTTACCTCCTTCTATCCCCCCTTTATCCATCCATCCTTCCTTCCTTCTTTCCCCTTTATCCATCCATCCTTCCCTCCTTCCCTCCCTCCCCTTTATCCATCCATCCATCCATCCATCCTTCCTTCCTTCCTCCCTCCCCTTTATCCTTCCTTCCTTCCTTCCTTCCTTCCTCCCTCCCTCCTCTTTATCCTTCCGCCCTCCCCTTTATCCTTCCTTCCTTCCATCCCTCTTTCCTCTCTCCCCTTTATCCATCCATCCTTCCTTCCTTTCTCCCCTTTATCCTTCCTTCCTTCCTCCTCCCTCCCGCCCCTTTATCCTTCCTTCCTTCCTCCCTCCCCTTTATCCTTCCGCCCTCCCCTTTACCCTTCTTTCCTTCCTTCCTCCCTCCCTCCCTCCCCTTTATCCTTCCTCCCTTCCTTCCTTTCCCCCTCCCCTTTCTCCTTCCTTCTTTCCTTCCTTCCTCCTTCCTTCCTCCCCTTTATCCTTCCTTCCTTCCTCCCTCCCCTTTATCCTTCCTTCCTTCACTCCTGGAGAAGTGTGGCTCAATGGTTAGAGCGGCAGACCCTGATCTGACCCGGGACCAGGGTTCAATTCCCGCCTCGGCGGGTCTTGGGCTCAACTTCCTCGGACCTGATAATTCTCGCCTCGGTGCCTATTGTAATCATGGGTCCCACTCTGCAACTCTGGGCAATAGCTTGCTTAATCTCCACAACGGCCCCACCAGCGCTGGGATGCCTGGCTTCACCTTGGGGGTGCCCAGGAGTGGACATTTCACAAGGAAAAGCCAGGAAGGGTTCCACAGCGGTATGCGTTCAGCGCCAGGATGCCTCAGGGTAGCAGTGCACTTTACAAGTACAAATTCATTTCATTCATTTCCTTCCTCCCTCCCCTTTGTCCGTCCTTCCTTCCTTCCTTTATCCTTCCTTCCTTCCTCCCTCCCCTTTATCTATCCTTCCTTCCTTCCTTCCTTCCTGCCTTCCTTCCGTCCTCCTTCCTTCCTTCTTCCCCTTTATCCTTCCTTCCTTCCTTCCCTCCCCTTTTTGTTTCCTTCCTCTCTCTTCCCTTCTTTGTTCCAGCCTAACTTCTTTCCTTCCTTCTTTCCTAATTGCATACATCTGTTGATAGAGCAGTACTAGTTCTCAGTCCTCAGTATACAGGTTGCACTCAATCAAATCTCCCAAAACCTGGAAAAAACAACATGAATGGAGCTTTCAAGAATGAATTCAATGCCTCACAGTGCCCCTAATGCATTACTCCTCCATAGTTCGAAGAAAATTATATTTCCACTAAGAACATTTTGTGCACAGTACATGAAATTAATTACAGACATTATCCCATTCTGAAACACTGAGCCATAGCAGAACTACTGTGCCCGGAGAAGTGCGGACATCCAAATGTTGTGTTATTGTGATAAACAAATACTGCCCTCAAATGTACCCTCCCCAAAACAAAATCGTCTCTTAGTCATAGTGCCACTCTGCAGCTGGACAGCACCCCTCAACAGCCGGCCATGGATTTGTGCTTCTCAAAATATTGGACCAAATCTAAGAATATCAGATATTGTGCCAGACACAGGTTCCAACTATCAGATACAGGTGTCCCATGCCATCTTATGCACACTTACTGGCCTTGCACGATGCTCTGTGTCCACAGGACACTCAAAGGTATTCACAAAGGTAATTTACACTTGCGAGTAATTTGCACCTGACATATCTCCATCACCTGAACCCGGGGGAGGGGGGGGGCACATTTACGAGTATAAGTTACTACAGCCAAAAAAGAGCAGTTGCAATTTCAGCACCACACGGCCAACCACTGACATTGCAAACCCCTCCCATAGAAAATGATGGAGGCAAAGACGTAAAATAGAACATCATGGGAAATAATAGTAAATTAAAAAATGTATTTAGACTGTTTAAAAATATGCATAAATAAGAGGTGGAGAGTTTTAGTTTTGTAAATTGCATTTCGTAGCAGGTAAGTATGTACCACTCTAGTACTACTTGATGTACTACAAAATGCAGGTTCTGACTCGAAGCCCATGTGTCCAGTCCTTTCCTTTTACGAACCATTGTAGTCAAGTGTGCTAGCATAGCTGGCACAACTGAAATCAAATTGTGAATACAAATCACACTATGGACTGATTTGTTAAACAAAAATGTAATATTGCAAACACAATATCTTGTCATCATGAAGTAATCTGGCAACCCTCTACCTAATACTGCCAAAAACTGACAGAGCCATCACAGGACAGAACACTTGCAGAATTTCACCATCACAATCGTTGAGCAGGACATGACTTTCCCCTCAAACTTCAGAAAGCTGTTGGGTCTGTAGTCGGAGAGTGGTGCTCCACTGTGTCCCCACTTGCACCCAGTCTCAATGGAAGCCCATCCTAAATTCTTGGGTCTCTTTATACCTTTCTCCTCAATGAGAGAAGAACTGTGCCATAACTACAAAGAAGGGGTGCTGGTGCATTTACTCCAGCCATGTGCCGATGCAGACACTCTTGCGCCATAGTGCATTCTGGTCAACATAGTTTTCCTGTAGTAAGGGGTGACTTTCTGCACAAAAACTCTGCTGAAATGTGATTTCCTCTTTGAATGTGTGCTTCAGAATGCAGCACATATACAGGTGATGTGGCAGCCAAGTGTGACGTTGCAAGACCTCTATACATGAAACTAGCTAGATGACTTCGATTATGCTAAATTATGTTCCCAATAATGTACTCCCAACAAAATATCTTGTCAACATGAAGTAATCTGGCAACCCTCTACCTAATACTGCCCAAAACAGACAGAGCCATCACAGGGCAGAACACTTGCAGAATTTCACCATCACAATCGCTGAGCTGTACAGTCGCTGAGCAGCACAATCGTTTCATTGCCCTCACAGCACACAGCACACTGCAACTTGCAAATATTAGTGTGAATATATAGGATGGGGCAGCCTCCTCTTCTGCGAAAGTGTGCTGAACCTAGCCTGTCATTTACCAATTTACTGAGCCCTTCCATCTTAGCTACATATGTTATACTATTTGTATTTAAGGTTATGATTTATATTATGTACCAAACATTAATTATATTTTTTGTACGGAATGTGATACTTAATGTATGGAGTTTGATAAGCCCTGGATGTCTGACACCGTGCTTACAACAGGGGATTAAATGCACTTTTTGTACAATACCTTAAATAGAGGAAAACACTAATAACATAGATAAAAAATAACAACATATGATACACCAAGGCAATATGAAACATTCACAATCACAAAGTTAAAAAACGTATAATGTTGCTCATTTAGCACAATACTGAGCTGAGAGGTAAAACCCGGGCTTTACCTTCCAAATTAGCAGTTTTGGTGGTATAAATGAGGCATGAAAATTGGTAACGCTATTGTCACATGCATTTTGCACGTTTTACTTCCATATTTGCCGCAAGTACGTGCAGGTGGCAAGGGCGGGGCAGTGGCGGCTCGCACAGGTAAGGGCGGTGGGGGGGTGCAGGGGCAGAGTTTGGTGGGGGGTGGTGAAAGTCGACATACGATGGGATAAGTAATATTAAATAAATAAAACCACTTACTTTACGCTCCCCGCATCGCCGAGTTGGCGATGCGGCGAGCGCAAAGTAAGTGGTTTTATTATTTATTCAATATTACTTATCCCGTCGTCTGTCGACTTCCACCACCACCCACCCCGCCCCGCCCACCCTACCGCTCTTACCTGTGCGAGCCGCCACTGGGGCGGGGAAGATTTAGCATGCTCAATTTGACCTTGCCACAGATGTGGTTAAAAATGTACCATGGTAAGTGCCTTATACCGAACAGTAATCTGGATATAGCCCCCCTCTCATAAATAATCATATATTACATGAAGGGGTGGCCTTCACAAATGTGTGTATGCATGTATATAAATAAGTGATTTAACTGTTTCTGGAAAGAATGCACCATGAGAGCTACTTTAATAAATTAAACTAAAAAACATCAGGTTTGATCAGATCACTGAAAAACAGAGGAACAAATACGTATCCCTAAAATCATTGATTTTGTGAAGTATATGAAAATAATCAATGTGCTAGTAAGCGATAACGGAAGGTATCTGGATGTAGACACCACATATCCCATGATTTCAATTGTTTTTGATTTTGATTTTGAATTATTTTGATTATGTTGGCTATACTTATGTCCACAGATATTACTAAAGTGGGTTATGAATAATCCTTGATTCGAAGGGACACACCCCAAACCTACAGAATCAAGGTAGGACAGAAGGGGCATATATGGGATCAGAGGACCTGAAGAAAGCCGTACAGACCCTTGTGAGGGCTAATAGAACCGGCTGAAACATGTTGACGAGTATGCAGTTAGGAGGGGTGAGGGGCTACTAATAATCCCTATCACCACCATCCAATTTTTCTCTTTTTTAATCCTGGCTGGATAGTCCAGGAATAAAGCTTAGAGGCGGATATACCCAAGCTAGTTTTAGATATCACAATCTGCACATTTAGCTTATTGATCCCTTTATTTTCATGTTTGTATTGTCTTTCCCTTCCCTTTGCTCCACCCCAGGCGTTGATCTGCGCAGGGGTGTCAGTTAGCAAGCCCTATGATGAAGCATGCCACAACTTGTGGGTGAGGGCAGTTTTTTCGCATCTAGCACATGTCACTTAAACTAAATAAGTGTGGGATCTAACATTCCTACCTCTCTTTTGTGTGTATAAAAATGTACCATATCAGCAGTTTTACTATCAAACTCATAATGGGTACAAACAGCAATATATGCAGATACCAGGTATGTGGTACTTTAAAAAAAAAAGGCAATATATATTATGGAAGACAAATTAAAATGGGTACCAGTAATACACTGCAAATACTTTTCACATGGAAAAATGTAGTATTTTTTTGGCTTGTAATCAGGTTCATTTCAAAATTTAAATGGGACATAACAAAGGAAATTAAAATAATCAGATTGATTTAACCTTGAATGCAGTACATAAACTTTATTGTGCCTTGATTTATTTGCCCCTATGGAAATGTTTGTTTCACTCACAATGCGGGATTATGAGTCGCTGCTTAGGATGGTTCTCTGAGATTTGGAAATTCTTGCAATGTTTAGTTTCTAAAGGAAACAAATATTTTATGTGTAGAAAATATTGTTATTCTGTAGCCTTATCCTTTCATACATACTCCAGTACACAAATGTCATTGTCACTGTACTCCAGTTTAAAAAAATGTGCTCACTGTACAGTCGGAGTCAGAAAAATAAAACTGAAGATTAACGTTAGCATAATTAGCAGTTGTTTTTCAGAACAAAATATCTTACAATTTACAGTCTGTCTTTGAACATACAGTAAACGCTAATCGAAGAAAAGCAATGCATCAGGCACCTTAGTTCCGGCGCTACTGAGGGGGTCTAATTGTTAACATTTATAGTTTTAAGTGACTAATTTTTTTAAAAATGACTGAGGATATTTTACAGTGTTTTCACGGATACTATAAATCACTAGTTAGTGTTTATACATTTTAGTGCCGCAACAAATGGTTGCCGGCAGTGTTTTTCCAATATTTACAAATTATATTTACAGATAACATGTTTGGTGTAGCAGGACCATCTTTAACGTATCAAGCGTGATCTACATAGGAGTTTTAAATTTTTTTAGATCTAACTTGACAGCGCAGCTGTTGCCAGATCTTATGTGATCATTAGAAAAAGAGTTTCAAGAACCAGAATTGTGAGAGTCTTAGGCCAGGCCCACATGATAATCTTTGTGTCTAAAAGTTTTTGATTGGGCAGAATATGTCTATTGCCACTGAAAAAGAGAGCATGTTTTGCCTTTTAGGAAAGCTTACACTTATCAGTGTTTATCTATTTTGGTGCCACAAAGATTACCAGACAGTCTTTTTACAATCTTTACAAAACACATTCAGCAATAACATGTTTGTTGTAGAATGAACATTGTAGGATATTTGCCCTTTCTGCAGGGTCACCCCTGATTTTTCCCCTATATTTTTACTGGCTGTAGAACCCTGTGCACTTTGCCCCTACTAAACAGTGATAAAGTGCCTGTGCTCTCCCTTTCAACATAGTGAAATTGCCAATGTCTAATCGGCATATTTAACTCAGCTATAAGTCTCTCATATATGTATAAGTATACCCAGGGTTTGCACGTTAAATATCACTAATGGACCTTAGCACCCATTTTGTCCTGACAGTGCAAACATGAATGCAATCCTACCATTTCTGCATGGCTGATGCAGTTTTAAACTGCAAATCCACCTGTCAAAATAACCCCTTTTGACATGTCAAACACTTCCTTTTAAATATTTTTAAGTTACCATTATGAGGGCCTTATTGCCCATAAGTCGGGGAGCATGGTCTTTAAAAGTAGGACATGTAGGTATTTAATGATAAACATGTCTGCACAGTGAAAAAAAGTATCAAAAGCTATTTTTACTGTAGCAAGGCTTGATGTTCCATAGGAAACACAAGGTTACATTATTACATTTAAAAATGCTAATTCCAGTTAGAAAACAGCTAGAAAAATATTTAAACAATTTTTAATAGTTACTAAAAATCCAATTAAATAGTGAAGTAAGATTCTTTATCAATATTAAGGAAAAGACACTATTAGAAAGTTACCCTTTCACTGCCTAAAGCCTCTAGAGGCCTCTAGCATTTGCTCTCCAACTTCTGCCACCCAGGAATTACCATTTGAATAGGTGTGAAATGCTTCCCAGCAGCAAACAATAGGCTGACCTCAATGGGCAGAAATAACTCCCCGAGAACATGACAGCATATGCAGGGTGGAGCTGTGAGTGTCCTTTTTGACATTACAGCATCAGACACTACTGAAGTGTTGAATCCTGCTTGACAAGTCGGCTGGGTTTTAACATATAACACTTGGGGAGCACTCTAAAGGGCGAGAAAAGGGCGCAAGACAATTCTGGTGTATTCACTGCTTCAAACTGGATTTTAGTGTTAGATGTGACAGGACACTATGATTATCATAGTACATTCCCCACACACACACCTAGCCCTCAGAACCCAAATTAATTGTGGCCGAAGACATCCACCATCTTCAAAATGACCAAAGTGGGTAGGTTGTCACAGGAACATTTACCCTATTAGTTAGGGCATGCCCAGGAAGCATTCCTACCCATTAGCTGATGCCAGGCATAAATGTGGCATCTACAAGACATACTACAGAATACGTTTGGAGAGATGAAAGATCAGAAGAGGGTTGAATCTGCTGTCTGAGACCTAAGAAGAATCCTAAAGGGCTCAACCTGCTCTCCCTCATGTACCTAGGGTGAAGAAGTGGACTCCAAGGTTCATAAGGGTGACCTCTAACCCTGGGCATAATACTTTTCTACGCTCACGAAGCATGCAAAGTTTGTGCTACTACACACTACGTAGCAGAGTGAATAACTGTGCTAATAAACGTAGTAGCAGGAGTATAATAAACTCCTTCAAACGCTTTGATAAAACAATTTTTTATGCTAAAAAGCATATAACCAATTCACAAAAATGAATTTTGACAATAAAATATCAAGCAATGAGAGAGGTGATGATTTTGGAGTTCCCCTAACCTAGGGGAGGACCAAGCAGATGCCTTGAACACAAAAAGCATATCATGTGAACGATTCAATGGTGGTCCCTTCCTCCTAGGACCACCCCAAGCACAGTTATGGGCAAAATACAATCCCAACCAAAGGCCCTGCAAAGCATTATGGGACGAGATTAGCAGTGGGCAGTGAATATTATAGTGTCCAATATCAAAATAATTCTACAAAGAGCTGCAGTTCAACTAGTCGTTACTAGGTGTCGTCCCTCACGAGTCAAATGCAAAAGCTTCATGAAAGGTTTTCAATACTTTTGCATTTCACTCTTGAGGGACGACACCTAGTAACGACTAGTTGAACTGCAGCTCTTTGTAGAATTATTTTGATATTGGACACTATAATATTCACTGCCCACTGCTAATCTCGTCCCATAATGCTTTGCAGGGCCTTTGGTTGGGATTGTATTTTTGCCAATAACTGTGCTTGGGGTGGTCCTAAGAGGATGGGACCACCACCACCTAATCATTCAATAAGATGTGCTTTTTGTTTTCAAGACATCTGCTTGGTTCTCTCCCTAAGTTAGCGAGAATACCAAAATCATCACCTCTCTCACTGCTTGTTAACTTTTTGTTTTCACTTTAGTGAAATGACTATATGCAATTTTAGCATATAAAGACAGAGATATTTATTTTATCTTAACTTGCACTGTACAAGTTTGCTTTTGGTAATTATTGTACAGTGCAGTCAAGCACACAGCTACACTTTGCATAGCTACACTCAGGCTTAATAATAAACTCCTTCAAATGCTTTGATAAAGCAATTTTTTATGCTAAAAAGCATATAACCAATTCACAAAAATGAATTTTGACAATAAAATATCAAGCAATGAGAGAGGTGATGATTTTGGAGTCCCCCTAACCTAGGGGAGGACCAAGCAGATGCCTTGAACACAAAAAGCATATCATGTGAACGATTCAATGGTGGTCCCTTCCTCCTAGGACCACCCCAAGCACAGTTATGGGCAAAAATACAATCCCAACCAAAGGCCCTGCAAAGCATTATGGGACGAGATTAGCAGTGGGCAGTGAATATTATAGTGTCCAATATCAAAATAATTCTACAAAGAGCTGCAGTTCAACTAGTCGTTACTAGGTGTCGTCCCTCACGAGTCAAATGCAAAAGCTTCATGAAAGGTTTTCAATACTTTTGCATTTCACTCTTGAGGGACGACACCTAGTAACGACTAGTTGAACTGCAGCTCTTTGTAGAATTATTTTGATATTGGACACTATAATGTTCACTGCCCACTGCTAATCTCGTCCCATAATGCTTTGCAGGGCCTTTGGTTGGGATTGTATTTTTGCCCATAACTGTGCTTGGGGTGGTCCTAGGAGGAATCGTTCAATAAGATGTGCTTTTTGTTTTCAAGACATCTGCTTGGTTGTTGGTTCTCTCCCTAAGTTAGTGAGGATACCAAAATCATCACCTCTCTCACTGCTTGTTAACTTTTTGTTTTCACTTTAGTGAAATAACTATATGCATTTGTAGCATATAAAGACAGAGATATTTATTTTATCTTAACTTGCACTGTACAAGTTTGCTTTTGGTAATTATTGTACAGTGCAGTCAAGCACACAGCTACGCACTACGCAATTTACATAGCTACGTGTAGTTGAAGTTGTACTTCACGTAGCTACGGGCTTAGTGACCTCCTGTTTAAAGCTACAAGGGCACAACAAGCTACTACAGGCCTTTTCCTGCAACTGCCCAGCTGAGCGGTGGCAACTGGACTGGTAGTGGACCCTGCTGCTTGGTCTCATCCTGACACCCTGCTGGTCTCTAATTAGCCTCCACTGCGGTCCTGGGGGTCTTTAGAAGTGTACTCCTGCTGTGGATTGGTCCTCAAAGGACGCAAGTTAGAAGGTAAAATCTTTGACCAGGACAAACCTGGTTGGTGTATCCGGCCTGGGCTCTGTCATGATCAGCGTAAAATTGTGTCTAGGTCTTGTTCTACCACGGGGATTGACTATCATTGGTACATTGTGCTTCTTGGAGCTATTTTTACTTACATTTTTAAAAAAATTCATATCCGTTGTTCTCCGTATTGGATTTTTGTCATTTTGTTTTAGAATTTTATTGTGTTGCATTTCAATTTTATTACTGTCTTGTCACTGCATAAATTCTTTACACATTGCCCTAACTTGAGCCTGTCTGTTCTGTTCCATAGCTACCAGTAGGTTGATCTCAAGTTAATGTAGTGACTTTGAGGGTTCACCCTAACAAGGGTTGTTATTGTTCCAGGTGGTGGCTAGTTACCCACCCAAAAAAATAATCCAGTTTCAATCAACCATCTCATAGCATGAGATGATGTTCATGGGAGGTTTCACATTTTTTCCAAGACTGGCTTGGCAGCTGAGCTGTTGCCAAATCTTTTGTCATCACCAGAAAACATTTTAAGAAGCACTACTTCAGCCTCTTGCTGAGCTTCCTCTCTACAAGCTTTTCCTTCGGCACAAGGAAAGTGTTTCTACTGAAAAAAGTGCTTGTGTTGCCTATAATGAAATCTTATTCTTAATACAGAAGAAGCTTTACACTGTGATAATCATTGTTAGGCCTTTATGGGAGTTTTTCTATGCAGGTTTCCCCCTAATGTAGTAGTGTTCGTATTTGTAATTTTATGACTGTATGACTAATGGCTGCCTTGTGGGATAGTTTACGCTTAACACTGTAGGCATGAGTTGGTTGTTGGGACAAGCCAATGATGAAATCGAGTCATGAACCCCCACTAAATGTGAGGCCCACCTGGATAGATTTCTTTAGTCTTATTTATCAAAAAGGCACGCAGCACAGCAAGTCACCTTGCACTGCGCTGTGTAACAGGGAAAGGGCAGGAACGCACCGTATTTAACATAATACGGCACATTCCTGCCTTTTCCCAGCGCTGAAGCAAAGTGTGCTGTCTAGCTCAAACACAGGAACTCTTGTGCCATTGTGCAAGGATGCCTGCGTTGTAAGCAGGATTGTTTTTGTGCAGGAGGGGGCACCTTCCTGCACAAAAACAATCTCCTAAGGTATTTTCCTCCGTCTATGTGTGCTGCACAATGCAGCACACATAGAAAGAGGAAAAAAACAGGAGAAATAAACATATTTCTCCTCGTTATGCCTCACCTGGGGAGACATTGTAGTTTGGCGCATTCCCAGGTCTACCACTTATGGTAAATTTGGGACTGCATAGAAATCCATTGGTGGTGCGTGGGAACACCCAGGCGCCACCCTTGGAATGCCTGGAGTATCGCAATGCTGTGATTCGCACTGTGTTGCATTACTTTGGATTTATCAAGCCACTCGAGGCCATGCAAGGTGGCCTTGTGTGGCTTGATAAATCGCATTTTGTAGTTTCGTCGTGCTTGCAACCCATTGCACGGTGCAAAACCAACGCAACTACAGGGGTAATTTGTAGATATGAAGACCCTTAAGCTGATCCCTGAAAGCAGTAGACACTCACAGCACTTGGTGCTTATAATGATTAGTTATTATGTACAATCAGCACAGGAACTATTTATAATGAATAATGATAAAAACTACTACTATTATTTCCCTAGCCATCATATAAAATGAATTTTAGAAAAACCCAAAGCATTCTATATCGCTCATTTATACTGTCTACATTAATTAGTTTAAACCCTACCTATCTTTATACTTATATTACTGTCAGCGTCCCAATTATAGCTTTGGGTAAATACTTAGGACCATCTATTTCTATACTTATTCCATATAATTATCCCTACAAACCTCCGAGAAGCTTCATAGATGGTTTTCAGCTCTCTAGCATTCTACCAAAGCAGCCAGTCCTTGTTTCTAACCCTCCCTAATTCACTGGTCTCTTTATGCCTTCTTCCTCAGTGACTCTCCTCGGAGAGGGGGTGGGAATTATGAGTGCAGCGTCTTGCATCTATATTGCTGCATGAACAATGCCTCAGAGACATATCCGAAAGGCAGGCACTCATATCAAAATACGTTTCCTTCCACATTAGCTTTGTGCTTGGCCAGATGACCCTGCAATGTTGCTTACTGTATGTGGCTTCCTAAACATCAGAAAGGAAGATTTTTCTCATTTCTACATTTTCATTAATTTTGTTAGCACAACGAATGTCAGCCTTTTAATATAATAATATGGCAGGAAGCTAGATCTTGGTCTGCTGATTGTGCTTTTTATGAATTGGTGTAAATCTTTTCAGTAGTTTTTTTTAGAAATTAAGGGTAAAAAATATTTGTATATCTGAAGGTTAGGTCCACAAGAGTCTCAAGAGACTCTTGAGGGTGTGCCAATTCAAAAACAAAGCATTCTGATTGGCCCAGGGAGCTTTTTTTCCTTGGGCCAATTCGCTGCCGCAGGAGTCAGATTCCAACGGGCGTGAGTGCTCTGATTGGCTGCCAGCAACATCAGAAAAATGTTGCTGGCAGTCTTTACAGGACTCAGGGGCTTAGTCCCCTGTCCTGAAGTAGTACATTAAAAAAAATATAAGGGAACTGGGTAGGGATAACCTGCCTCCCTAGGTACCATGTGGGGGACCCAGAGGGATCACCCCTGGGGCCAAAATCAAAAACAAATTGGCAGTTTCTACCACGATCCCGTAAGACTCCCACGGGATCCATAAAAATGCTAGCCCAAGGCAGGTTCCTTAATTAAGGAGAGGTGGGGTGCGTCACCAAACCCCGAGCCATTATAGGCCCTAGGGAGCCCACCCCAGGGGCTGCATTTATAAAGGGGAGGGGGTGTGAGGGCCCCCCTCCCCGAGCCATTATAGGCCCCGGGGAGCCCATTTGGAATAAACAGGCATTGATAAAGGGATTGCTGAAACGCGTCTGCCTCTCTTCAATAATAAATTAGTGCAACATTGTCCCGCTAGTGCCCGACTTTCCTTTTGGGATTGTTAAATAAATATTGCGTGAGTTTCACCCTCATGGGTGGTGCACCTGTCCTGGAGTTCGGCGACTTTGGTGAAACTCTGTGAAACGGAATATATATATTTCCTAAGTTTCTACGTTTTTAGTGGAGAGGGGCCTAATGTTGAACACTCACCAACACCACTGTCACTCTAAAACTGCTCTCCTTATGTGACTGTTTTTCTAGCAGAGTTTTTAAGCATAGGATTAGCACAGTGCCATCACAACGAGCTAGAAAAGTGACAAAGCCTTTTGCCATTTTTACATCAAAGTCTTTAAGCATAACATCTGCTAGTGCCATCCATGCAGAGCTGAAAAAAACCAAAAGCACATTACCATTTCAGGTTGAGTATTACAGTTTTGGATTGGTAAAATACTATCCAAGTCAGTCTGGAAGAATAAAAGCAACCCCTGACGGAGGGGCGTGGTCTGGCGTCAGCCAAGATGGTGGCGTAACCATTTTGCTCCGGCCCTCGCCTTCGTCCGCTATATCCGCGATTGATCCGATAGCCGGACTGAGGAGACAGCCGGCGCCGTGCTCCCGACTCCATTCTGAAGTGGAGGAGGTGTCCCCGACCCAGGACGGTGCAGTGGCCCGTGTGCTGCGTCGAGAGGCCTGCCCGGCGACTGCGGAGGAGCTCCGGACGGCGAGGGGGCGGAGTCTCGTCAGAGCGCTGACTGCCTTTGGGCCGCCCAGCACGGGATCTCTGCCACGCGAGATCCGCTGCCTGGGGCCTGTGATCATTACGCCAGCAGCATCCTCTCCTCGGAGTGCAGCACAACGGGCTCAGCCGCTGCTACTGGTGCCAATCCTTGGGCCTCACTGATTGCCGAGCAGCGCACCACGACAGAGTATCCTGTGGTCTGCGCTGTCTGTGGGCTACCGGCGCTGGGCTCCCCAGGGTCTCCCATCTACCTGGGTGAGCTCGCTGGTGGCTCCAACGCTACGCTGGTGTGGCCTGCAATTTCGCACGGAGCGGGGGTGATTGGAGGTGGGGCCCACCCTGCGTGTTTTGTGGGGGCCGCGGTGGCATCTGCGGGGGGCCCCCCCGTTGTATTTACTGACGACGCTGGGAATGGACAGATCGGCCCTCAGGGGGTGTAGTGCGAGACTTTTCCAGTAGTGGCCCGCCACCTGGGGTCAAAGGTGGTTGGTACGTTAGGGGCGTGGCTCCATGGGCCATGTGGAAAGCGTGTTGCTGGTTACGAAGACCCCATGATGATCCTCCTGCAGTGTGCCGGTTCGTCCCCACGTGGTCACACCGCAACGCATAATTGAGGTGAGGCTTGCCTAAGGGGAGAAACGGAGGGCCCACCCTGGGCGATTTAGGAGTCCCTACCGGCCCTGTACTTTGCAGGAGATGACGAGGGTTCAGCGCTTGGGCGGCACAGTGACTATACTTGGGCTGCATTGTGCGGCGGGGGACTGGTCCTGAGCGGTGAGGATCCTTCAAGCGTGGGGTGCAGCGTTTCCACCTAGGTGTCCCCTTGTCAGATCTCCTTTGGATTGCATCGCGGAGTTCATCTGTGCGGCGAGCCAGTTGTGCAGCTTGTATCGTGGCAAAGGACAGGGGGAGCGATTGCACCTGACTTGCAGGCCTACAAACTTTGGAGCCCAGAGGTCAGTTCCAGGAGTGACACGCAGTTTGTCGGTGCGGAGGTGACGGGGCTCATTGTCCTCTGATAGCGCGTCTTTGATCATGACCAAGCCAAAAGGGGCCCACGCAGCTGTGCAGACGAATAAGTTAGACAAGTATGCTGTTTCACGCCAACTTACGCACGAGGAAGGGGCGACGGCAGGGAAATCGGCCGGAGAAGAGCCGTCCCTTGGGTCAATTTTGTCGGCGATCCAGACCTTGGGTGCGACCTTGGAGACCAAAATTGATAAGGTTACCATTGAGATGAACTTGATGAGGCGGACATGCGGAAAACCTCGGAAAGAGTCACAGCGAAGGAAGAAAATGTAAGGGGGCTCCAGTCTGTGACGCGCAAGCTGGAGGAGCATGTACAGAACCTGTTGCATCAACACAAGCTAATGGTGCTGAGGTTGGCTGACTAAGAAGGACGGGCCCGCCGCAACAACATCAGGGTGGTGGGAGTGCCTGAAGGGGCAGAAGGCCAGTGCATGGATCTTTTTATTGAAGACCTTATCCTGAATCGCCTCAAGCCTAAGGGACTGTCTACTCTATTTACGGTGGAGAGAGCGCACAGGGCCACGATCCCAAAGCCGAAACCCGGGGCGCCTCCTCGGACGATCATTGTGCGAGTCCTTAATTTTAGAGACCGGGATGTCATTCTACAGGCGGCTAGAACATGTGGGAACCTACCCTTTGAGAACTCAACAGTAAGGTTTTTCCCGGATTTCACGTTGAGAGTGCAGCAGGAGAGGCGCACGTTCGACAGGGTGAAACGAGCCCTTCGCGATAAGGGGATAAAATACATGATATTTTTTCCGGCCAAACTCAAAGTCATAGACAATGACAAGTCCTTGTTCTTTTCATCACCTGCGGAGGTCCAACAATGGCTGGATGGGGGCTCCCATCGGTCATTCAATCGTCGCACTGAAGAGGACTGGCGCGGGAGTCGCCTCCGCACTCTGGAATCTCCACCTCGACGCAGAGAGGGGGAAAGGTCTCTATCCAGGTCCAGGAGCTCCCGGTCAGGAAGCCCCGTGAGCGAAGCACAATCTCCCGGGAAGTAAGACTCAGGACTCTCTGTTGAGTATTGCTGTATACTTTTGGGGACTTCAGGGATTGTCTTTTAGGCCCGCTATTGGGGCTCATGATCCTGCGGGGTACAAGATTGGGACACGTCCGGATGGGACAATGTGTGGTGTGTGCCAGCGATATGAGGTGTTGAGGGGTGGGGCGGGAGGCCCGGGAGGTGGCGCCATTCAGTGGTGGTGTCAGACAGCCCTACTCTACTTTCTGGTTTATTGGGGCGACAGGCGCTCTGCTATTGGGGATGTGGGTAGTTCTAGACCTACAGGGCAGGGTTGCAGGGTGGGGGGCTATCGTTCTGGGTCTCTTTAGTTTATGTATGGTTCTCTGTTTGATTCTTGCTTCAGATGTAATGCTGCAACATTTGTGTCAGATGATGATCTTCTGCGGGGTGGGTCCTTCTGCACGTGGGGGGTCTCTACTTGCTGGGTGGAGGGTGGGGCTGGTATTGTCTGACTGCATGGCTACACGACCTAGTAAAAAACTGACCATCCTCTCCTGGAATGTTAATGGCCTGGGGGACAAGATTAAACGTACTATGGTTCTTCAGTATTTGCACAGACACTCCCCAGATATAGTCCTACTTCAGGAGATGCACCTCCGAGGGAATAAGTACTTGGCCCTTAATAGGTATGGTTATACATTACAGGCACATGCCGGCTTTACGTCCGGGTCTAGGGGCGCGGCTATACTCATCAAAAATGTGATCCCTCTAGTGATACAGCGCACATGGTGTGACCAATTGGATCGCTATGCGGCTCTGTCAGGAACTTGGAAGGGGCAGGTGGTAAACATATGTTCAGTGTACATTTCCCCGCGACTACACGAAATCACGTTCCCTGACCTCAGCCAGCTTCTATTGGATTTCCCGCCCGGACTATTGCTCTTGGGAGGGGACATGAATGATACTCTTACGCCTGAAATAGATAGAGAGATTCTCCCCTCTGGGGTAAAGGGGCCTCGTCCATTGCTTTCTTTCGCATGGGCTTTAGGACTGGTGGTTCTTTGGAGATGCCACAATCCCAGAACTAGACAATATACTCATATTTCTGCGGCACGTGGCAGTGGGGCTCGGCTGGACTATATTTTCACACATACTACCGCTGCGGGGCTTTTTCGGAGTGGGTGCCATAAGGCAAAAGGAATCTCCGACCACTCACCAGTAGAGGTGCAACTACACGGGCCAGTCTGCGATTGGTCTCTTCCCCCAAGACTAGACCACTTTATGTTTCGGGACCAGGAATTTTGAGAGCGTTTCGAGGAACGCACGGAACTATATTTTGTGGAAAATGTGGGCTCCGTTAGCTCCGCCGGTATCCTCTGGGAAGCGTACAAGGTGGTGGCAAGGGATTTTGTGCAGGTGGCGCGCGGTGCTCAACGCAAAGAAAACCAATTTCAATGTGAAGAACTTGAACAGGAAATACTCGCCTTGGAGCGCACCATAATCGAAAATACCGGGGAGGTCGGTGGGCTCAAGCACTCCCTCAAAGTTAAAGAACGATCCCTACGATTCCTTGCAGAAAATGCGGCTCGGGCTCACGCGATTGCCACACAGCGCAGAGTGTATGATCTGGTGGACAAAGCCAACAAATTGATTGCTTGGCTGGAACGCAGGGACAGGAGTCGTAACTGGGTGTCCGAGATTCGGTCTGAGGAAGGGACGCAGGGTGCTACGGGGGCCGCCCTAACGGAAAGTTTTGCCACATATTTTGAAAACGTTTACCAATCTCAATCCACAGTGGGGGAACCGGAATGCAATGACTTTCTGCGTGACATTTCTCTTCCGACCCTAGGTTCGGAGGACAGGGAAGCGCTCGATTCGGACTTCCACTTGGAGGAAGTGGAGAATGCCATGAGAGACTTGCAATCAGGGAAGGCGGCGGCCCCGAATGCGCTCCCCACTGAAA
Organism: Calotriton arnoldi; assembly: GCA_963921515.1. Taxonomy (NCBI): domain Eukaryota; kingdom Metazoa; phylum Chordata; class Amphibia; order Caudata; family Salamandridae; genus Calotriton; species Calotriton arnoldi. The sequence goes on along the minus strand of CAWUFW010017649.1, from coordinate 49,530 downwards.
TGTTTAAATGTGTGGCGGGCAAGTTGGCTCCGTACATGTTTGAAATGTTTAAGGAAGGGTCCGAAGTGGGGCGACTTCCGGAAGATATGAGAATGGCTACTATTGTGGTTCTTCTTAAAAAAGGAAAACCGCATGACCTCTGCTGCTCCTACAGACCCATATCCCTTTTAAATTTCGAAGCTAAGGTCTTAGCCAAAATTATCGCGAACCAGTTAGGCCCGGTTTTGCAATCCTTGATTCACCCGGATCAATCGGGATTTATGCCCCATAGGAGTACGAGGTTAAATCTGAGACGCTTATATGGAGTCATGTATATGACTCGAAGGCCGCCAGATGTCCCCACCGCCCTCCTCTCTCTAGATGCGAGGATGGCGTTTGATAGTATTGAATGGCCGTACCTTTTTGCTGTATTGGGGAAGGTGGGCATCGGCCCGCGGCTGCAACGGTGGATCCGGTTGTTATACACTGCCCAGATGGCCAGAGTCCGGGTTAACGGGGTTATCTCCAGAGCCTTTGCATTGCACAGGGGGACACGACAGGGGTGTCCTCTGTCCCCGATGCTCTTTGCGCTGGCACTCCAGCCTCTGGCGGTATGGATTAGGAAGGACCCGGTGGTGAGGGGGATCAATTTAGGGGGGGCTGGGAAGAGCGCATTTCACTATACACGGACGATATTCTTCTGTACGCACACCGGCCTTGGCAAACATTCCATCGGCTTATTCATATAATACGATACTTTGGTTCCTACTCTGGCTATCGTATCAACTGGGACAAGTCCTTGGCCTTTTCTATAGCCGGAGAACCTCCGGTTCTGACGTCCGCATGTTCGGAGATGGGGCTCCAGGAAAAATTCAAATACCTGGGCATCTGGATTACTAAGACCGAAGCGGAGTTTACACAATTGAACCTTCAGGGGCAGCTTTCCAGGTTGCGAGAGGACATAACGCACTGGAGGGGGCTCCCCATTTCCCTTATGGGACGGGCAGTCCTCTTCAAGATGATGGCCCTTCCGCGACTACTATACGTCGTTCAAAACACTCCTTATCGCATCCCGGATTCCATTTTTCACGCGATCGACTATGAGCTACGCCTGTTATTGTGGGGGGGGGGGAGCCCCAGTATTGCGCTTAAGAAATTACAGAAGGGGATGTACGAAGGGGGGCTCACGGTCCCGGATCTCAGAAAATACTACTGGGCTGCCCATCTTATCAACGTCAATGGTTGGGTCTTCTCCCCAATTGAGGAACCAGCATATAGAGTGGACCGACTGGCCTTGGGTGCGAGCAGTCACTTGGGGGAATTATATCATAAGGGGGGGGTTCAGCACATCTGCCGCCACATACTAAAACGGTTGTTGATATTTGGCATAGAGCAACTAGGATGACGGGGTGGGAACGGAAGCTCACTGAACAGACCCCGCTATGGGAGGGGGACTTCCTGAAAGAAGTTCACAGAATGCAGGGGTTCTGGAGGTGGAGCCTCATAGGCATTGACGTGCTCGGGGATGTCTGGAGAGGTGGTAAAATGGTAACCTTCGATAGTCTGCGAGAGGGCTTCCAAATGGCTGAAGGTGAATTCCTTCGCTACCGACAGTTGCGCTCGGCGCTTCACTGCCACGTGAAAGAAGGGACTGTGCTCCCAGAATATTCCCCACTAGAGGATAGGCTTCTCCTGGACCCCATGATTCAGAAGGCGGTGTCGCTTACGTACAAGAAACTGGTTAACAATACTTCGGACTGTCTGGGTCCTTTGCGGGAGGCCTGGGAAACAGATGTGGGTCTGCTAGAAGACGATGACTGGGCGGAGGCCCTCCAGTGCCCCAGGGAAATAGCCATCAGAGCGCGATTTCGACTTGTCCAGCTTCGCATCCTTCACAGATCATATGCCTCGAGAATGGTACAGGTCCGTATTAGGGGTGGGGGCTCAGAGGAATGCGTCAGGGGATGCGGAGAGAGGGTTTCGTTCTTTCATATTTTGTGGTCCTGCCCCAAGATTCAGAAATACTGGAAGGGTGTCGCCCGTGTGATGGAGGCGGTAGCGGGTGCACCGGTCCCGCTAGAGTCCAGATGGCACATCCTCGGTGTCACGGGTGAGATTACGTGGCCGAAGTGGACCAAATTGTGGCTGGTTCTGGCTGGGGGGGGGTTGCTAAGAGGAACATTGCACGCGCATGGGGGGCAACGGAACCTCCGACAGTGGCTGCATGGCTATGCGATATGGATTGGTGTCATAGTGCGGAACAGGTGGTGTATCAAAGCCGGGGCTGCCCTCGCAAGTCGGAGAAAATATGGGGGCCTTGGGCAGTAAATAGGGGTCTGTGATGGGACTTGTGGGGAGCTTTGACTCGGTGGGGGAGGTGAGGAAAGGCAGAGAGAGTGGGAATTTGTCAGTTTTTTCTTAAATAGAATTAGGAGTGATCTGATCTATAGGAAAACAGAGAGATCTGTCACATCTGAAGGTTAGGTGGTCTCAACTTTTTATTATTCTGAGATTTGATGTAGATAATATTAGCACCTGCCTTTAGTGAGAATAAGTGAGGATGAAAGGAAGAAACCATGAAAGAAGTAAAAGAAACTAAAAATTATATAAGAGTGGAGAATGAAGAGAGTAGAAATACAGGAATTATATGAATAACTGGTGGAAAGAAAATGACAACGAAAGAAGTAAGACAGTTAAGGGATGAGGCCACAAAAAAAATGAAGGGAACAAGTGGGTGAATATTAAAGAGAGAAACCGAAAGAGGACAAAGAGATAGGAGAAAGAAGAGAGGGAAGGGAAGGAAATGAGAGAAGAAAGACAGTGAAAGAAGTGAGAGCTAATAAAAAGAAAAACGGGGAGAGGTAGAAAAGAAGAGCAGTGTAGTGAGGAAGAGAAGAGAGAAAAAGAAAGCAAAAGGGAGAAAAAGATGTTAAGAGGAATAAAGACGAACATGAAAGGATAATAAATACAAAAGGTAATGGCGGTAAAGAGGGGAAAGAAGCAAATGAAGAGAGAAAAGCTAAAAATGGAAAGATGGAAATGAAACCAAGAAAAAAGCAATAATAATAATAAAAATAACAACGATAATAATAGTGATAATAATAATAGCCATTCTTCCCAGTTTTTCTTCTTTTACTGATTTTTAAACTTGCCTACAGAAAACCATGGGCCACATGTATCAACCAATTTTGTGTTCACAAACGGCCTGATTCGCAGAATCGGCCCATTTGTGAACGCAAAAAAGGCTTTTTACATGTATCAAACCCTATTTTGCGATTCAGTAACCTGTTACCGAATCGCAAAATGGGTTTGCGATTCGGTATTTGGACGGGGCGTCTTTAGAGCGTCCCTTCCAAATAGCGAATCGCAGCGGTATGTATGAATGCTTTGTGACTGTGAGTGCGGTTGCAAAACATTTGCAATTTACCACCAACTTTGGGAATGGTAGCAAAAACGTTTTTTAAGAGCAGGCAGTGGTGCAGCGGACCACTGCCTGCTCTTAAAAAATGAAAATAAAACGTTTAATTTTTGTTTTTTAAATGCAAACCGTGTCCTTTAAGGAAAACGGTCTGCATTTTAAAAAAAATGCTTGCTTTATTTACAAGCAATCACGGACATGGTGGTCTGCTGACCCCAGCATGCCACCATCCCCATGATTTTAGCAATTCCTAGGGGGTCGCAAATTGCGACCTCCCTCATTAATATTTATAAGGTAGGTCGATTTGCGAGCCCCTACAAATCGCTAAATGAAACTCTTGGAGTTTCATATATTTGGAATAGTGATTACCTAATTGCAATTCACTGAAAACCGCAATTGGGTAATCGGCTCTTCCAAATCTTGATACATGTGGCCCCTAATTTCCTGGGCTGTCCTTATTTTTACAAATGGGAAAAATTGAAAGCGGGACTTCTTTAGGTGGCTTTTGATGTTGTCCATCATAAATGTTATACCAATAGCTGTTCAAATTGACAGCCTGGTATTTAACATGGGAGGAGTTTCCCTTGTGAAGCTTAAACAGCTGACAATGTTCTCGCGCTACCGTGCTAAAGTTTACGATGGTTGTACTGTTAATTTGTATGTGGTGTTCAAATAATGCAGCAGGGTAGAGTAAATTATGCAGCAGGGCTGAGTATATTATGCAGCAAGAAAAGGCAAATTATGTGGCGTAATGAAGCACATTTTGTGATTGTATTACTTTGATATTGTGTCCTTTTTACACTGTCTGGGCACTGGCTGCACTTCATTAATACCAGTTTAACACCCAAATATAACAATAAGCAACAGAAAGGTGACCAGTCAATCTTTGCAAAGGGCCTTCCACTGCACAGCAACATGTGTTGCTGCATTTTTAGTAACTTTTGAACCGTTTGAGCTAGAAACAATGTTATATTGTTAACATCTGCAGATTATGCAGCAGATGATGGATTATGAAGCAAATACGGCAAAAAGCGCAGCAACCTCACAATCGCATAATTTAAGTGACCCAGCGTATCTCAGATCTACTATCTGATAAATAGGGATCCCTACAGACTTGGTAATTATTTTCTTTGTCTTGTAAAAACAAAACTCTGGGACGATTCACAAACAAAGGTGTAAAATACGGTTTGAGCTCTACGAACTCGCTTGATCATACTATTACACTTTTTTGTTCTTCACAAAACAGGCGAAATGGTATGCCTGGAAAACCATGCAAGGCTCAGCTTCCACATGTACCATTGTACCACTGATGTGACTTTTTTAAATTGCCAGTTCCCCCATGCCATACAATTCCACAGAGAGGGAAGGGAAGTTGAAAGTGCAAAAGCAAAGTCGTATTCTCTTCTTTCTCAATGGGAACATTTTTCCCCTGTAAAGAAAGCCCTTTCATTACATCCATTCCAAATCTTGGGGTGATCTGTTCCCTTCCCATCCTTTTTTAAATATTTTTTTATTGCCATTTTCAGTGCATTGTGCAACAAAAAACATACATTCTTCATAGACATCTCCTCTTTGAAGTTACAACAGGTCAGAGGTCGTGCTTTGGCAAGTTACAGGGTGCATGCAAGGAAGTTTAAGGCAGGGGCATTTTCAAGCAGAATTTCTCTGGGAAGGACGCGAACTGCAGTATTTTTTCTGAGCACAATGGGAAGGGTGTGCCCACATTCCAATGTCAGTACAGTGCATCAAGGTAGAGTTTACCATTACGGCGTTGTCTCAATCCCAATGGTGCGCAGGGCCGTTTCTAGGTGTTTTGCCGCCCTAGGCGAGAATTGAAAAATGCCGCCCCCTCCCTTTTACTTTATTTGCAATTTGGACCAGTGTGTCTGTCAGTGTGTCATTGTGTGTGCGCGCGTGTGCGTGTGGGCTTCGGTGTCTGGAAAAGAGTTTGTGTATGTGTGGGGGTGTGTGCGCGCGATTGTGGGTGTGTCTGCGTGAATGTGTGCTTAGGTGTCTACAGAAAGGTTGTGTGCGTGTGGTTTGCTTAGGTGTCTCTGTGGGGAGTCGTGTGTGTTTGGATGTCAATAGGGAGTTCGTGTGTGTGTGTTTGAATGCGTGTGTCTAGATAGGGAGATCGTGTGTGTGTGTCTATATAGGGCCTCTGAACCCCCGCGCCAATGCTCCTGCTGCACTAATGGAGGCTACGGCTCTGGTCGGTGCATCCAATTAACGAAGGAACTGAGATTAGAGAAGGTTTAAACCTGGATCATCGCTCTGGGCCCACAGCAATGGAGTACTGTTGCTGCAGCACCTGGCCTCGCGCTGGCTGCATTAGGGACAAGGGTACGTTTTCGGGTCCAAGGTGCATGAATGTGCATAGTACCAGCATTGGCAACCTACCCCACCCCTCCAACATAACATGCATGCTTATAAATAATCACACAACACATTTCTTGTTTGGGTAAAAATTGCTGCAGGTTTATTACATACACCGTTATGTAATATGGTGGGTTATCTTACGGGCGATCCAAGGGCAGGCAACCGTCTGGGCCGCCTGCCCGCCTGATGAGCCAAGCAGCACTGGGGCGAACCCCATCTGTGCTGCCACTTCTGGTGATCCTCTTCCCGGATCACGTGACACATGGTTCCTTATTACTCACGCCCCTTTCAGGGCGGAGCGTAGCATAGCAAACCCCCCGGTTGTTCAGGCCCACAACCGCCCGAAGGACTAACGGGGCGCCGACACGGTTTTCTAGGAACCTCCCATGAGGCTCCTAGGATTTGGCTCTGGCACCCTCCATGGTGCCGCGCAGAGGTACCCTTCTGTACCCCTCTGCTTCCAGATCGCCCTGTAACTCCGCCTGCAACGAAAAAGACAACATTACAACATTCTCTGCCTCCTGCTTGCCACGAACCACGCCGGGTAAGCGGTAGGGTGGGAGACGGCGTGTCCGGGCGCGCGAAAGAGGACGACAAGATGGTGGGGGAGGCCTATATACCCCTCCCCTGTCCTCGCGCCCCGGACGTGATTCTCGCCTGTCGCGCTGCGACCAGGCTTGGGGGACTCCTCCCTGAGTCCCTGCCCCTAAGGGGGGTGTGGGGTGCCCAGCTGGCACTAGAGGGCTGCCCTCTTTAGTGGCCCCCTGCGGGGGCCTCGGACAGCCGCATAGTACCAGCATTGGCAACCTACCCCACCCCTCCAACATAACATGCATGCTTATAAATAATCACACAACACATTTCTTGTTTGGGTAAAAATTGCTGCAGGTTTATTACATACACCGTTATGTAATATGGTGGGTTATCTTACGGGCGATCCAAGGGCAGGCAACCGTCTGGGCCGCCTGCCCGCCTGATGAGCCAAGCAGCACTGGGGCGAACCCCATCTGTGCTGCCACTTCTGGTGATCCTCTTCCCGGATCACGTGACACATGGTTCCTTATTACTCACGCCCCTTTCAGGGCGGAGCGTAGCATAGCAAACCCCCCGGTTGTTCAGGCCCACAACCGCCCGAAGGACTAACGGGGCGCCGACACGGTTTTCTAGGAACCTCCCATGAGGCTCCTAGGATTTGGCTCTGGCACCCACCATGGTGCCGCGCAGAGGTACCCTTCTGTACCCCTCTGCTTCCAGATCGCCCTGTAACTCCGCCACAGCTCTGGAGGTGGCCACCGTCGCCGCCAGAGCCCCCACCAAAAGCTCCTTTCTTACCTGCAACCTCTCATTTCCAGGCCTCCTGCAAAGCTAGGGAAGAGATCCCTCCCCCTGGTGATAGATGAACCCCATCTGTATCACCCTAGACCTTGCCGATAGCCTGGATCAGCTAGTGTCTAATGCAACACAAAGGCCCTTCTGCCCTGTGAATTTGTGCCAACTATCCACCCTCCTGTGGGAAAATTCCACTACTTCACATACATAACTCAGCCCCGTGCCAACTCTGGGCGGGGCAGATCAGATTCCCTGGCTCACATTGCCCCATGGATTTGCTGAGCTCACCTAGCTGCCGTCCTACTAGGACGGTGTGTCTAGCGCACCTGTGTCCCCACTTAAGGGACAGCTGCCCGCTTGTTGGGAGACCGCTCCCACACCCACCTGCCTACTTCTGGCTATTCGGGCGAGAAGGATTATACTTTAACCTTTGCACCGTCCATTTGCTTTCTAACTCATGATGCACAGGAATGTCCATAACTAGACGTGTGTGACGATGAGCCAGGGTGCCCTCCTGCCCTTGCCGTGCATCCCTTATTTCTTATGGGAATTTCGCCAGCTCAGCTCCCTTCGTGGTGGACCCCCTAGGGATACCAGCTAGAGAATCCGTGTGATTGATGCAGTGCGCACTGGCTGCCATATGGTGCCTAACTTTAAGGATTGGCTAAGTCCTACTTTGCCCTTCCTCCCAGAATATTCCCGAATAGGAGGGGGGGTTCACACTGCTCTCCTTGCCTTTTGTGCTTGGCACCTTGTTCCCCCTTTCTTGGGGACGCAGCACAATGTGTTAGCTGACAGCACCCCTGCCCAGTTAGGCTAATATAGCTACCCGGGCAGGGCATTTGACCTTAACTGCAGGAAAAGTCGACAGGCTAGAACCCTCCCTGCGAGAGCCCCCGGATATGGGGGCAGGGGTGTTCACACTGCCCACCCCAGGGCAACCCCAGCGGTGGAAAATTACCTGTTCAGTTAACCCGCTCCCACACTAGACCCGCTGGTAGCAAGTTCAGCCTAACCTGTGCCCTGCATCCCTTATTCCTTATGGGAATTTCGCCTGCTCAGCTCCCTCTGAGGTGAAAACCCCTAGGCATACCGGCTAGTTAACCTGTCGGCTTCAATACAGTTGTGCCCTGTCTGCAATCTGGTGCCTAACTTTCCGTATTGACTAAGTCCTACCTTCGCCCCATTGTTCCCCGGTAGGAGGGGGTCACGCTGCCCACCCTGTGCAGCGGAAAAATGTCCTGCCCCATTAAATGTAATTTTTTGAATCCTGGACATGCCAAAAGTTCTTTGACCTAGTCGCCTTTTGTGCTTGACACCCTGTTATCGGGACAGGAGCACCTATGTTGGCTGACAGCGTCCCCACCCAGCGTTGCTAGTATAGCTAACCGGGCGCAGCATTCGAGCTTAACTGCAGCAACATGTCACCTTCCTAGGTACGGGGGTTCACTTACTTCGCCCCGTTGACAAGACAATTTGCACAAGCCCCTTTGATTGCTAAACCCTGGTGAACACTTATTGGCGTCAGATCTGGTTTGAAACAATATATGTATTGTGCCCACTATTGGCGACGCCTCACCCTTTCGTGTACTGACGCCTACGCAGCGCACCCCGCCTGCTTAACTGCCGTCGGATCCCAGATGCCAGTACCTGCTAACCATCTCCGACCCTGGATGCTTAAACCCGCAAGTGTCGGAATCCCAGATTCCCAGTTTCATTTTGGCTGCAGTACACCTTCAGTGGTCGGGCACCATGCCCCCCAGGTTTTATGGGGACATACCTACAGAGCTGAGACTAACATGGCATTAAGTCCACGCTCAATCGTGCGGAATAATAATTCTCTGCCCTGGCAAGTTAGCATAGTTAACTTGTTCCTTCCTGTGTGGTGTGGCCTTTCTTAACCTTAAAGACCTGTCTGCGTATTTGCCATGGTACAGCACGTGTCCGCTACTTAGCCTGCATGTCCCATGCTCAGGATTGAGTGATCCGGTAATCCACCCGACGCAGCCCAAGCCCCCGGGCAAAACCCATCACTGTCACTCACAACTTCAGCGAGACGGCAGGCGTCGAGAAACGCGATCATGGGCACCAACCATGGCTATTCTCGCCTCAATGCCGAGAGTAGGGCATGCCGCATGGGACCTCGCAGGTCAGGGGACAGGTCCAACAGGGGACCGGCGCAGCGCTTGGGACCTCGCCAATCTAGTGCGAGTCACCATGGCGATCGTCGCGCAACTGTGTTAATTTTAAAATCAAATGATTCAATTACGGGGGCCTGCCTAAAAGCCCAGATAAGTTAACATTGGCCCATACGGGGATCGCACCCGAGACCTGGGTGTAACCAGCACCACGCTCCCGCCAACAGAGCTAATCAGCCTCGAATGCGAACCCTCCCCCCGCATCTCCTGCCCTGGGCCGCAAGGCCACTTTCTCGCGGCCCCTCCGCACGCGACAGCTGCAGAGCTGTAGCGGGGACACATGCTGCGTACCCCAGACATGGGACCAAGCTGGTATGCGGAGGGTAGGGTTTGGGATTATACCGGCTGACATACTTAGGCTGGCGATGCCACTTCTACGCAGCCCCAGCGCCCACAACTGCTGCAAAGTTGTTGCAGAGGATCAGTCTAATGCCCCAGGCAGGGGACATGAAGCGGTTCAGGGGGTGGACGCTGCACAGGCAGGCTCACCTCCCCAAATGTTACATATGCCCGGCGCAGCTCCAGATGCGACTCCCGACGGCGGTACATACCAGTTCAATACTCACAAATGCTGGTACTTTCCCAGTCCAAGAATCGCACCCTTTCTCCACGCACTCAGGTCTCCCCCACCGCGCCCGAGCTCATCTTGCACATTTCCCAGATACAATAATAATGGCCCACCGTGCCCCGTCGTGCCTACATGCAAGCGGGCCCTGACCTGACCAACCGCCCGGTCATGCAGGATGCGCAAATTCACCCGCTTCTACAGCGCTGCCCCAGCGTAGCCACCCGTCTATGAGGCGAGCACACACCTGACCAGGGCCCGGAGGAGGCTCAGTCTGGACCTGCAGCCCTCGGAGTGACGACGCCTCAGTTAGGGTCGGTACCGCGCGCTAGTGTGCCGCAATTAATTAACTGACTAGCCCCTCCCAGCCCGGCCGGCGAAGGACGCGCAAGCCGCTACCTCCCACCCGAACAGGGCCATCTGCGATCCAGCACCTTCCGCGGTGCTTTAGGCTGATCGCGCTGCCACCCTGGAGGGTGAGACATTTGCAGTTACACAAACTACTCCAATCATGACTGCCGTCACCAAATCAACCACAGGCATATGATTCGCTAGGTAACATGGCACAACTTATGTAGATGCTGGGAATTGAACCCGGGCCCCTGATACCGCAGCCGCCGACCCGGCCCAACACTACACAAACGAGTCAGAAAACCCAGGCAGCCTCAACACCCGACCCACTCTCCAGGCGGCTAGTCGGCCCAAGCAAAGGCCCCTCCTGGCCCGCATTCACTATGCTTAAAATTACTGCGGCTGAGGTGCGCCTCATCTTCCATCCCCTTAGCGCATGGTGAGGCACACCCCCACGGTACCTGGAGGCAGGAGCCACGCGGGCTACTAGGTCTCACACACAGACCGCTAAAGTTTTCACCCAGCAATAATCACGCACTCTCGGCTAGGAAACTCGATTTCAAAACATCCCCGCATCGACAAAAGATCTCACCCTCAGCAGCGCCTGAATTTTTGGGCATGAATGAATATAGCACTTCCGCCGTGCCCGTTCAATCCTGAACTAGGCGCTCGCTCGAAATCATGCCGTTATACTGCCGTTCTATCTTGCGCAGCCTCCACCAGCAGGTATTGGAGCGCTCTACATGGGCAACTGTTACAACACACCACGGCATTGGTCACATCAGTTTAGATAGACCCAGGCTTTTGTGACTCGCCCCGCATCACGGAATGGTGAGCCAAATGCCGAGACTCCTAACTTGCTTTTCCCCCGCTCCAAAATGGGTACTACGTTTCTGAGCGGTATTCGCTGTTTGTTCAAACATGAACGCGACACCACCAGACCACTGCCCCACAACACCGCCTCGGAGTTGCAACTCCCACGCAGAAAGGGGCGCTGCTATACACACAGCGTCAAGCACCAGCTTCCCCAAACAGCCACCCAACAACCTGCCTGCCCCATCCTAGGCGCGTAGCAAACAGGCCTCCAGATCTACCCCTGGCCGAAGGCCCCTCACTAATGCACAGCAACGTGACCGCAGGCAGTGGGCTGGAATTCTCGCGGTGGTTGGCGCAGACATGGATACCAGAGAGAGGTTGTGCTAGGTGTGTAGCGCCTCCGAGACGGTGTACCGTGCATCCATCCCCACCCTAAAGCTCTCTCGTGCAGGCGGCACTAGGCTCTGCTTGAAAAGTCTGGCATAAAAGGGGGAGGTGGGGGCTACACGTTCTGCCTAAGCTAATACAGCGCCCGTGCTAATTGGGGCGGCTGACTTTCAAGGACGCGCCAATAGTCCAGCCCGCGGTGCTCCATCACCACCAATGAGCCCCATTTTGGAGACGATGCTCCCACAACGACGTTGGCCCACGGGACATAGCGTTCCCAGCGAGGTAGGCCGCGGGCTCAGCCACAAGCCAAGACCCAACCCTCCCACGCATGGCGCTGCTCGTACCGTTACCGCTAGGCCACCGTCACGCTCAGTGGGGAGGCACCAGGGCGGCCACCGGGACCCGTCCCGCGGAATGTCCGGCAATTCGGCTGCGCATCAGCCGCCTCCCCCGCCCACATCGCTGCATCCTCCCGCAACGCGTATTGGCCGAGCCTAATCCTGGAAGACATGCGGGCCGGTGAGCAGATACCCGCAGCGCACGCAACCCCCGTACCGGCGCTGAGGACCGCTTGTTGAAATCACCAGTCCTGCCCCCAGAACCCACAACCATCCCCGCATGCCCAGGCCAGGGCGCGACTCTCCCCAAGCCCTACCGGGCCGGGACTCTTAGGCCCACCCCAAACACAACCTTCAAAGCACAAACCCACATTGCGGCCAGGTATAGCGGGGTGGCCGAGGGAGCATTATAGTCCAATTTAGTCGACTTAAGTTGCGCAAAAAACCAAGGTTATCGGAGCGCTTCCCGAGCACATATGCGTTACACGAGGCAGAAACCTCGTTCCCCAGAGTCAGCAGCTCTCACCGTGGGGCTACGTTCTCACCCGCAACCACGAGCAACGAAACAAAACGCCCCCACCAACCCCGCAAAAAGTATCGGGCATCGGGAACAAGTAGGCAGCGAAACAAGAAAACATGCTAAACTGCTCAAGTCCCCCGCTGAGAGGAATGGGAGATACCCGTCCGAACGAACCATGACGCGATGGGATCAACCTGGTTGCATGCGCGCCTCTGCTCCCATGCACCCTACTCAAGGCGTGGAAGGGTTCAGATGTATGTTGGGTACATCAGCAGGTAGGCGGGTCGGCGGCACTCCGGAGGCCGCAGCCACCGCACCCAAATCGACGAAGGAAACACAAATAGCCCTCACAAATCCCTTCATAAACAATTCCTAGGAAGGGAGCTGCACAAGGAAAACTTTGCATGCAGCTGGGGGAGCCGCACCAGTACCGGACGCAGAGGACACACTGGAGCGTGGGCAAAGAGCTCCACGCAGGGGATCGAGCAGCGCTACCTGCTGTGACAATGAATCATCACCGCGCCCTGCAGAAACACTGCATCCTATAATGGAAAGTGCAGCAGGTATGCACTATTCACTTGCCGGACACCCAGGCCTCGGGCCCTTGTTAACGCGGGCGCCCAGTGCACCCCTGATTTGCATGGTAAGCACGCACCGCCCCCTAAGACCATGAGGGCACTGCCATTTAAACCGCTTGTCCACTACGCGTCCCATGGACCGTGGGTACCGCCCTGGGAGGACAGCCATAGTGAAACACATCGGACTGCCCCGATCTCAGGGTGGACTGCCCACGTGTGACACCTCCATAACTTCAGTGCAACCATGAGTGGCATTTAACGGCCATGAGCAACCGTCCCTCGCAAAGAAAATCAAGCAATAAAGACGAGGGAATCGCAACATCAGAAATTACACCCACTAGAACAACAAGAAGCTCCCAAAAAATTGGAGCCGCTACAATAAAGAGGTCTGCAAAGTTGAATCATGTGCCAAAGAGCAGCGCTGTGCATTTGCTCCGAGGCACACTCTTCGCCCCTTGCAAAACAATTATTGAAAGAAGCAGTCATGGAAAAGAAACTTGCCTGAAAAAAGATTTCCCATGATTTTCTATCAGCGCCCAACCTGAAATGAAGCCCTAGGCCTGTCACAGCCACAACAAAAAGGCCCCACACCTACTTGGCTCACATCTGCAAGGATGAAACACCCAAGGCGCCTGAGATGCCAAAACAAGGAGGCATCCAAAGTACACGCAAAACTATTCACATCTCCAAATGTTGAGGCCTGTCTCTGCAGGCCGCCATCAACGGCTGCTGTGTGTATCCACCGCCGACATAGCATTGCTAATCATCAGTTACGGTCCAATAAATCTTTCAACGGCACCGGGCACGAATCCACACCGTGAAAAGAACATCCGTGCAGCACAGGCACCAAGCGCCCCACGCCCAGCAAGGACAGGCATAGTCAATGATCACAAAGCTCATGGGCATGGCATCTGCCTTTAATGCGAGTGAAGTTCGTCACACCTCACAAAATTGCATACAAACATCACCCTATCCAATGCAACAACTGCTCTCCCGACCTCGCCCAAAGTTTCCACACAAGGCAGTGAAATGTCACTCATAACACCGAAAACCTGCAAATCCATGCCGGCTGGACTGGCCCACAGGGCACTCCGAGGCTGCCCGCGGCCTCCTGCAACACACCGCTCTCCTGCCCCTGGCAAGCAGGGAAAGACAGGCGGCACTCCAGTGGCCGCCGGCTCCCCCTCCGTGCACACGAACACGGGAACCCAGGCCGCCTCAACGTCGACAAAGCGGGTGGAGAAGCCCTCCACCCCGCAACAGCGGCTGCAATCCGTAACTCAGGGACCACGACCAGCGAAACCCGGACTTGACCCCCCACAACACTTATGCGTGCCAACCACGCACCCGCTCACCACAGGAACCCCAACGCTGCCTCCGCACCACCCCCGCGGAAGTCCACCTGTCCCCCGCGGGGAAAAGACGCAGCCTCTGAACCCCTGCCACTCAAATCGGGGCCGGAAAGTCACAACCTCCAGCCCGGGGAAAAGACCACTGAATGAGCCCCTTCCAAAGGGGCAGTCAAGGCAAATTACCTGCGTCCCATGTAACGGAGGAGAATCCCCAGGCGCAAGCACCCACTCCGCACCACAGCGGCTTGGGCGCTCCCAATTGCGGGCACCACCTCTCCATAACCACTCCAAATTGGCAAGAAAGGCCCCAACGGTCCTCCCTGCCCCCCAAACTCACCGCGCATGACGACCACCACCTGGTCCCGGGGACACGACACCCGAGGCGCGCCGCAGACCCAGCGTGTCCAGCGGGGGCAAAGGAGACCGCAACAACGCCGACCGACGCAAGACCAGACGGCGTGTCCGGGCGCGCGAAAGAGGACGACAAGATGGTGGGGGGAGGCCTATATACCCCTCCTCCTGTCCTCGCGCCCCGGACGTGATTCTCGCCTGTCGCGCTGCGACCAGGCTTGGGGGACTCCTCCCTGAGTCCCTGCCCCTAAGGGGGGTGTGGGGTGCCCAGCTGGCACTAGAGGGCTGCCCTCTTTAGTGGCCCCCTGCGGGGGCCTCGGACAGCCGCAGAAATGGAAGCGAGTGACCACGAACCTCTGCTGCATCTCTAGCTGCCACAATCTGATCCGGGGATGCATGTCCATTTTTCTGTACTACACCTCGCACTCAGCACTCCTCACTGGAAAGCACAGGGAGCACATTTCCGTAACAATGTAAGTGCAGAAAGGTATTCCACCATCACACCTGCACCATTAAAGGCCCTTCCATGATGTTAGCGTTTCTGAATCCCTCGCTCCTATACCCCTGCGTCACATCCTGTTCGGTGACACACTTGCTCCTCCGACAAGAACGGATTTTCCGCGAAGTATTGGGGAATATCTAGTTCTAGACAAGGAAATATACAAAGGTACCATGCGCAGCACACATCCGCCTTGTGCCCTACAGCACATTACACTCAATGACGCAATGCAAAATGGTGGGGCCAACAGGCAGAATTTGAAGAGGGCCCCTGAGTCTCCCATATCTCACAGATAAATCTTGGCCTTCAGTAGGGGCCCACTGGAGGATTTGAGGGCACCCTGCACCAGAGGGACGCAGGGTGTACATTACGCCCTGGTTACATTAACATATTCCCTCGTACGCAAAACTCCCTCTCTGCCATTCTACATGTCTCTACATGAAGGAAATGATGTCTGGTGAATGTCGGAGCTGTTCAACAGGGCCTCAATTCACAGCAGCATATTGTATATTGTAAAAGCGGTGCCAATTTTGGAGGATTGCACGCAATATGTGTCCTCTCTTTTTGTCGAACACGGTCCCTCTTCCTACCCCCTTTAATCCCGCTTGTAAAGGAAATATGTTCTGTTAACAGTGAAAACGAAAGCCGGTTGTGACCGTGACTGTAAGTGCTCGGAGAAAACCTGCATTGCAGCATATGGGGTCTGTGTTCTGAAGCACCGAGTCCTCTCAGCACCTCAGCCCTCCCCGCTGCTCCAGCCGGATCGTGTTGTTAGAAAGATGAGCTCCGGAGCCCATCCCTTGAAAGGCCTCGCCTGAGAACGCGCAGGTAACATCTAGCATTCCTGGAATCCTCAAGTGAGTTTAATCCGTCAACGCAACACAAGGCAATCAGCGGGTCATCTGGAGGGGCAGTAGTGGCTGGCCACTGAAGCACACATACACAGAGGACATTTCTGCTCTCGCGCGCATCCAGAGATGTGCTCTCCGCGCCAGTCAGACAACTACAGATACAACACATATACACACATTAACACACACGGGCCACCTGTGAGAGAATTAAACCGTGTAAATGTCCTGAAGAATAGACTCAGGGAGCCACTCTAACGCGGGTTATATAGTGAGTTGCGATCCAAACCAAATGGGCACCAGGGGCATAACGCAGGCCCCTCCAAGCGGGGGAGGGGCACGGTTGAGGGAGGGGCTCGACCTCCTTGGGCCCCCGTTAGAGACAACACCAATGAATATCTGTGAGATATGGGAATCTCAGTGCAGTGGCCCCTCACCACATTCTGCAGGGGGAGGCATCGTTTTGCGTTACGCCACGGGGCTAAATCTAAGCATATATCCTCCAGCCAAGGTTTATTCTGATCAGGTGTCATTTATATTAAGCAAAGTTTTGACTAGTGCCCCCCCCTAACCACAGGCACAGACTGGCTAAGTATTCCTAAACACAGGCTAAAGCCTGGGCGCGGGTCTTTGGGCACAGATTTAGAACCTGCTTGTAGGTGCCAAAACAAGCTAAGTAGAGTAGACACCCCCAAACAGAGAAAGCCAATGAAATATCCCACACCAAAGGCGAAGTACGCATATTTATGACTCTTCACAGGAAACTCTAGCCACACACCCCTAAGTCTGAATTTGTATCATTCACACCTATGAACTGTTTATAAACGATGGGCAGCACCATTATCCTGCATTTCCTCTCCTCTATATGCTATTCAAATGTTACATTACGTCACGTCTTTGCTGTACAGAGATAACATAAAATCTCTTCTCATCCGCTGAGTGCTTATGCACCAACGTTTCGCACAGCCACTAGTTTTTTTCATGAGCTGCACTTCCTCTATGTAATTCGTTAGTCATCGCCTTCCCGCGGAGCATGCTATGCAGCTAACATCCCTCGCGTCCCCATGGATGCCGTTCATGAGCTGGGTGCCACAGAAGTTGGTGAGCTTATTTTCCCAGGGGGAGAACAAGACAGGCAGCAGTCTCCAAATGCAGAGTCCCCACTCTAACCTCCACCCAGTGCTAGATCACGTCCCTCGCCTCACACCCCCACCACCTCCACGCGAGCCGCTTACCTTGTGCATCCCCTCCGCTGGTCAGCACCGCGATGGCTTTACCGGAGCCCGAAAGATTCTCAAAAAACTTCTTGTCTGGCTGCGCCATGATCGTTCCGGGTTTTCCCTTAACAAGGGTAGTTAGTTAAAAAATACACTTATAAACTACCTGGCTCTTGGTCGACCCGGATCCCATCCCGGCCTCCACCGGTACCTGCTGGACCTCAGGCGGGAACTCTGTGCCTCCGCCGGCCGCGCGCGCACAGCCCCCGCCGCCGAACATAACGTCACGTCACGTCGAATTGTAGAAGGCGCAAGGCGCTACCCAATGCGCTTTCGAGGTCAAAGGCCGTTCCGATTCCCAAACTCATGTTTTTTGCCGCCCTCCCCCTTTTGCCGCCCTAGGCGGCCGCCTAGTCTTGCCTAATGGTAGAAACGGCGCCCCGCTGGTCGATCATCATGTCTGGTCACTACATATAGTTTGAAAGGAGGCAATATATCCTTCAGTCTTATGGGCACCAGCATGAGGGACCGGTATCCCTCTAGCCGCTCTTAGCAGGGGGTGACAACGGCTAACCAACTACGGATGGTGGGTGCAGCAGAACGACCCCAGTGCATAGCGACTCGCCTCTTCGCCACAACATTGTAATGAGTTTAAAGACACCAGCAGGGACGTATTTCACATCCAGAGACAGCCACCAGGAGTAGTGGTGGTATTGCAGTAGCCATTATATCTTCTATCACCCGAGTACCTCAGTTCCAGAACTCTGCTATACTAAGTCAGGTGTAGGAATCCAGCCCACTCCTCCCCGTATCGCACGCATCTAGGGGCTTATTTACAAGCCCATTGCGCCACCAGTACGTCCAGGGCTTTAAGTGGGCTGGGTCCTGCACCAGCAGTTTTTTAAAGCAGGTGCCAAGACGGGTCCCTATCGGGCTCTCCATTTTTACCCTCAGGGTGAAAAAAACCTAAAACTTAACTCTGCAATAGTACAACCCATCACTGTCTTTGATGTAACTTCAAAGAGACTCGTTTTTCATTTGTATATAGCGCAAACTTGGAGCGCTTTACAGGAGCACCAGTTACATTACACAAGGCATATTCATTTTCTGAATCACAGGACGTCAGACTCAAACCTGTTTTCTCAGCTCGACTTCTCTAACCTTATGCCATAACCTCACTGTTAGAACTGGGGGTCTCTAGTTGGCAATGGTTTGCACCTTTGTCCAAATAGGGACTCTTGCTTCTAGTCAGGGTAAGGGGGCTACACTCCTAAAATAACCCCGGCTCAACCCTGTGGTAGCTTGGCACGAGCAGGCAGGCTTATCTCAGAGGCAGTGTGTAAAGCATTTGTGAACACATACAGTAATACAGTGAAAACACTACAGATGGACACCACACAGGTTTTATAAAAATAAGTATTCTTTATATAGACTTAACACAAGACCCAAACGACAAAAATCCACAATACTGTAATCAAAAATAGACTTAAAAATGGTAGAAATTGCTTAGTTCAAAGTTGATGGCAAATGCGACACGTTTCTCACAAAGTACCTTAAATGCGTAACGCAAAACAAACAAAAGGGGCGCAGGAAGGGTGATGCGTCAGTTCCTTGCTTCGGGGGAGGCGATGCTTCTGTTCCTCAGTGCGTGCGCAAAGTAGGCGATGCGTCTGTTCCTTACCGGATAGGAGGTGACGCGTCGGTCCCTTACTGCGTTCCGGTTACGATGCGACAAGATGGCGCTTCGATGCGTTGCGACGATCCGGTGCGATGCGAGAAGATGGCGCCCTTGATGCGATGCGACGACGAGAAGGCGATGCGTGCACACCTGACGGCCGTGCGGCGAACTCTGTAACTTCTGAGCCGTGACAGGCCCTGCGACACGCTTCTCCGGTGATGCGACGACGACCCTTGCGGTGGTGTCACGCTTCTCTGGTGATGCGACGACAAACTGCTGCGACGGAGGCACGCTTCTTCGGGGATGCGATGTCGACCCTTGCGGTGGCGACACCCTTCTCCAATGATGCGACGGCAACAGCTGCGACGGCGTCACGCTTTTTCTCGTTGAGTCGCGCTTCCAGCTCCCAACGATACGCAGGATTCTGCAGACAGAAACCCCAGCAAGGGAATTCAGAGCTGGTGGTGAAGTCTTGTGTCCCTGAGACTTCAGCAGGAGGCAAGCACAGTTCAAGCCCTTGGAGATTCTTCTTCAAGATGATGAAAGTTCAATAAAAGTTATTTCCCCTTTCCTTGGCAATAAAGTAACCACTGCAGGCCAACCCCAGAAAATAGCACACTGGCACAGGGGCAGTCAAGTCCTTCAGCTTCCTTGGTTTCTTCTCCTTGGCAAAGGTCCGTCTTGATTCCCAGAAGTGATCTAAAGTCTTGGGGTCTGGGCCCCAATATTTATACTCAAAAATCCTTTTTCTCTGAAGGCAGAGAGTGTCTGTGCCTGACCAAAACCAGTTCTGTGCAGCTTCCTGGCAGGAGGTGGAGACATCATTGTTGAAAGCAGCCCTGGCCCAGGTAGCTGAAAGGAAATCTCCTCCCCCTACTCTCTATTCTATGAGGCTCAGGGGAGTGAAAGGAAATCCCCGCCCCCTACTCTCTATTCAGCCAAGGTCCTATTCAGCCCAGCCCTGACCCATCAGACTGCTGGAGCCCAAGCCCTCCTGTCACTCACAAACCAGACAAGCAATACACAACCTAGCAGAGGCAGGCTGGATGGTTAGGCAAGAAAATACCTACTTTCTAAAAGTGGTATTTTCAAACACAGAATGTTAAAACCAACTTCACTAAAAGATGTATTTTATCATTCTGAGTTCAGGCATACTAAATTCGTTTTTCTACCATGTTCCCTGGGTCAGTTAGGATTATAAGATGTTATAATCAAACTGTCCATTCTGGCCTATGGGGACAGGTAGCCTTGCAATAGTGAAAAACGAAATTGGCTGTAATTCACTATCAGGACATGCCACACACATCAGGGCATGTCCTACCTCTTACTTACAATGCACCCTGCCCTTAGGCCTACCTTAGGGGTGTCTGATATGTAGAAAAGGGAAGGTTTAGGGACTGGTAAGTGGGTGCACTTACCAGGTCAACATGGCAGTACTAGACTGCACACAGGCTCTGCAATGGCAGGCCTGAAACACACTTTACAAGCTGCTTCTGTGGGTGGCACAACCAGTGCTGCAAGCCCACCAGCAGCATTTGATCTACAGGCCCTGGGCACACATGGTGCACTGTACTAGGGTTTGACAAGTAGATCAAATAAGCCAATCAGGGAGTCACTAATCCATTACAATTTACAATAGGGAGAGCATACGCACTTTAGCACTGATCAGCAGCGGTAAAGTGCCCAGAGTCATAAAACCAACAAAAACAGGTCAGAAAAATACAGGAGGAATGCAAAAAGTTCAGGGATGACCCTGCAAAAGGGCCAAGTTCAACACAACCCCTTCCAGCCTAAACGCAGGGTAGACCAATCACTACCTGGATGGACTTCCCTGCTTTGGGCGATAGAACATTGACCCTGGCCCGCAACTGCAGGGGCACACTCCAGTTCTACGCCAATCTGAACCTATTTGGATCCCTCTGTCCATACGCTCAGGGCCCACTAAGTTAACCCATGGGGAACCCTTCTCCTCACCTGTGGACACCATCTGTGCAGCACCTAACCATAGCTTGCTCACAGGTGTGTCCCAACAGACAGACAGTACCCACATGGCCAACACAGAGGTGTGGCCCAGTTAACCCCAGGGTGCGACTCCTGTCCCCCCAGGGGACACTGTCCACCAGGACAGCAAGCCACAGTGGCCACTGACAGCTGTCAGTGATGAGAACCAGGCCCCAGGCCTTTCATGGTTCTCCAACCTCTGTGGCGTCAGAGAGCGGGGGGCAGTAGCCCCAGGTGCCTGGCACCCTTGGTCCACTCTCCCTCCTGTCAGGTCAGGTATGACATCCTGACACTGACCCACCAGCCCCGGGCCTGTGCCCGGTGGCTGGACAGGAACCTGGGGTGGGCTTTCCCACACCCGGTCCTCCTCCTTGGGGCTCTGCACCCTCCCACCTGGAGCGGTACCTCCTTCCAGAATTGTCAGGGCACCTGGGGCAGGTGTCCTGCACAGTTCGCCCACCAGT
The DNA here is from genome assembly GCA_963921515.1 of Calotriton arnoldi. NCBI lineage: Eukaryota > Metazoa > Chordata > Amphibia > Caudata > Salamandridae > Calotriton > Calotriton arnoldi. The sequence continues at coordinate 28,259 of CAWUFW010017649.1, read as the reverse complement.
TCAGGGGTTCTATCCTGCAACTGGGATCCCAACCTGGGATCTAAACCCTCAGGTTGCACCGGGGTCAGAGGCGAGGGCTCCCTCCCTCTGCACCCCCTTCCAGAGTTCTGCACCCTCCCAACTGGAGTGGTACCCCCAGAAGCTTCATTGGTCAGGACACTGCTTACAGTTGTCCTTCCCTCCAGGTCAGGCATTCCCTGCACCTGGCCTCCCAACCCAGGGACGGAACCCTGCGGTTGAACAATTGCCCGGTGCACCAGGACTTCCTGGGGAGCACATATGCCCCCCCCGAGGGTGACACATAACTCATGTGTCGTGTGACGCCTGGCGCAGATCTCCCGACCCCTGTCCATCTGACAGTGCGTGAAGATCCCCCAGGACAGAAGTGGTGTCCCCATGGTCATTCATTGGTGACTCAGCCCTTCTGACTGGCCCCTGACCCACTGGTTCTTCCACTGGGGACTCTTTCCCCCTCTCACCCCTCAATCTGGCCTTCTGCACCCTCCACTTAGGAGTGGTACTGCCAGACACCAGAACTGATGGAGACCTGCTTACAGACACTCCCAGATCACCTGACATTGGGAGATCCACCTCAACGGATGGCCTATCAGGACAGACTATGTTCCCTACCTGGTGTTCCCTTAAGGAATCATCCAGGCCCTGAGACTGAGGTTGGGCACTATCTGGACATATCCCAGTCTCACTCCTTCTCCTTGAAGACAGGACGTGAGGCCCTATACCCCTCCCACTACAACGGGACCTAGCTGGGCTACTCTGAACCCCTTCCACCACTCTGGGTTGATAGATACCTGAGCCACTCCCCTTAGGGTCACTCCCCAATGCCTCTACAGAACCTCTGGCAACCACCCAGAGGTCTGCCTCCTGTGCGAGCTCCCTGGGATCAGAGAACTCACACTCCAACAGGTGTTGGCCTAGCTCTGGAAAACAAGGACTAAAATTATGCTCTCCCATAATTGGATCACACAGTCCCACCAAACTATCCTTCACCTCACCATCCAGTGCCTCGCACACGTACCCCACACCACTCTCCTGAGATTGGCAAGACAGTATCTGACTGTCTCTGTCACTCAACCCACACTCTTCTGGGCGGTCTTCACACTCACACACCAGGACTTCAACCATGGGGGAACCCTCTCCCTGCACCTCTTATCTAGAGTCAGTAGAGTGTCCCTTCCACCACTAGGACTATGAACCCCTGTGCCAGTTCCCCAATCCACCTCAGGGACACTGCGCACCACTGGAGCTACCTCACATCCTAGAACCCCCTGGTGTATGTTAACCCCCTCCTTCAAGTCAGGCGCCACATCTCTGGGTGAGTGTACTACTCCCTTAGCACTAGATAACTCAATATTGCTGCCACCATCTGAGCTGGATTCCACCTACAACTCAGCCAAGCTCACTTCCTGAGCTACACAAATTTCTTCTTCTTTGTCAGTGAAATTGCTCTCCCACCCTCGCAGCTCCACCATTAAGTGAGGCCTGCCCCTGCACTCTCGAGTGTTGGTGATCGAGGCCCTCCTCCACCCGCAGGTTTCCCTGCGCCTCATCCCTGGTGGTCCAGTGGACCTCTGTTTCCTTCCTCTCTCTCTCTCTGCTCTTTCACTCGTTTTCACTCGTTTTTCTACCCTTTTTATCTTTCACCTTTCTGCACTTTTCTGCATCTCTGCTCTTTTGTGCCTTATTTCTGCTCATTTTCCCTTCCTCTCGCTCTGCTCTTTCACTCGTTTTCACTCGTTTTTATACCCTCTTTTAGCTTTCACCTTTTTGCACTTTTCTGCATCTCTGCTCTTTTGTGCCTTATTTCTGCTTATTTTCCCTTTTTTCTTTATCCCTTATTTTCTCCCTTTACCTTTCCCCGCCGCTGCTGCCCCCGCGGCCCCTCCCCCCAGCACGACCGGCCCAATCCAACTCCCCTCCCCGCTCCCGCCTCCCAGCTGTCCAGCCCTCCCGACCCCTACTTAATGGCGGCCGCTGCGGGGACATGCGAGCAAGACCACAGACTCATTGTCAGTGAAATTGCTCTCCCACCCTCGCAGCTCCACCATTAAGTGAGGCCTGCCCCTGCACTCTCGAGTGTTGGTGATCGAGGCCCTCCTCCACCCGCAGGTTTCCCTGCGCCTCATCCCTGGTGGTCCAGTGGACCTCTGTTTCCTTCCTCTCTCTCTGCTCTTTCACTCGTTTTCACTCGTTTTTCTACCCTTTTTATCTTTCATCTTTCTGCACTTTTCTGCATCTCTGCTCTTTTGTGCCTTATTTCTGCTTATTTTCCCTTTTTTCTTTATCCCTTATTTCCTCCCTTTACCTTTCCCCGCCGCTGCTGCCCCCGCGGCCCCTCCCCCCCAGCGCGACCGGCCCAATCCAGCTCCCCTCCCCGCTCCCGCCTCCCAGCTGTCCAGCCCTCCCCGACCACTACTTAATGGCGGCCGCTGCGGGGACAGGCGAGCAAGACCACTGACTCATTGTCAGTGAAATTGCTCTCCCACCCTCGCAGCTCCACCATTAAGTGAGGCCTGCCACTGCCCCTGCACTCTCGAGTGTTGGTGATCGAGGCCCTCCTCCACCCGCAGGTTTCCCTGCGCCTCATCCCTTGTGGTCCAGTGGACCTCTGTTTCCTTCCTCTCTCTCTGCTCTTTCACTCGTTTTTCTACCCTTTTTTATCTTTCACCTTTCTGCACTTTTCTGCATCTCTGCTCTTTTGTGCCTTATTTCTGCTCATTTTCCCTTCCTCTCGCTCTGCTCTTTCACTCGTTTTCACTCATTTTTCTACCCTCTTTTAGCTTTCACCTTTCTGCACTTTTCTGCATCTCTGCTCTTTTGTGCCTTATTTCTGCTTATTTTCCCTTTTTTCTTTGTCCCTTATTTCCTCCCTTACCTTTCCCAGCCGCTGCTGCCCCCGCGGCCCCTCCCCCCCAGCGCGACCGGCCCAATCCAGCTCCTTGCTCCTGCCTCCCAGCTGTCCAGCCCTCCCCAACCCCTACTTAATGGCGGCTGATGTGCGGCCGCGCAGCAGCCGCGGGCAGCGGGCGCGCCGCTGGAGCGCTGAAGGCACTTCAAAGGCAAGACCATCTGCGCCCGTCCGCGACCCGACCACGACCAGCGCCAGGAACCCTGGACCTCCGCCCCGCCAACGCTACGACCCAGCAGCACTCCACGCACTCAACCCAGACCGCAACAACAACTGCAAGCTAGCATCACCAGCCCACACCCACGGACCCTTCAGCTGTCACCACTGCCGGCACACCTGCAGCACCGCCAAGAACACGGATCCAGCACAACCCGCCCACAAGAACACAACCGAACCGAAGACCCTGCAATGGATCCTCCTCAACGTCCGATCCCTCCACAAACACGCCACCGAAATCTGGGACCTCCTCGACAGCACCACCCCAGATGTAGCGTTCTTCACCGAAACCTGGACCAACACCACCTCGGGACCGGACATCGCCATCGCCATCCCCCAAGGATACAAGATCTCCAGGAAGGACCGCCGCACCCGCCCAGGAGGAGGAATCGCCATCGTCCACAAATCCAGCCTCCGCCTGAGCACACTCCCCGACGAGCCCACAGAACTGATGGAACACCTTCACTTCAAGATACTGGCCAGCCCCACCACCACCCTCCGAGGAACCCTCATCTACCGACCCCCTGGACCCCGCGGACCCTTCGCCAACTCCACCACGGACATTATCTCCCCGCAGGCCATCGCATCCACCAACTACACCCTGCTGGGAGACCTCAACTTCCACCTCGACAACCAACTGGACCCCAACACCACATCCCTCCTGGACAACCTCCACAACATTGGACTCCGCCAGATCGTTACCAAGCCCACGCACTCAGCAGGACACACCCTCGACCCCCTCTTCACTACAGGAAACTCCATCACCTTCAGCCACACCACCGAACTCCCATGGACTGACCATCGTTGCGTCCACTTCACCTTCAGAACACCCACCATCCACAGACACCAGCACCTGCTCCCACGAAGAAACTGGACCAAAATCACCGACGACCAGCTCACCTCCTCACTCAACAACTCCACCCCAACCATCGCGGAAAACGTCGACCCCAACACCGCAGCCCGAACCCTGCATAGATGGATCTCGGACAGCACCAACACCATAGCCTCCCTCAAGAAAAACAACAATACCCGCGCCAAGAAAGCCAGATGGTTTACCACCGAACTTCGAGAATATAGACGCACATGCCGCCTCCTCGAAAAGGCCTGGAGGAACACCAAATCCACAGAAGCCCACAACAACTTCAGAGCCGCCACCAACGCCCACCATCAACTCATCAGAGAAACGAAGAAAAAAGCGATTGAAGACAGAATCTCCACCCACGCGCACAACAGCAAGGAACTCTTCAGCATCATCAAGAAGTTTGCCCAACCCACCAGCGAGTCTACCGACATCCTTCCCTCACAAGACCTCTGCGACAAACTCAGCACCTTTTTCCACCACAAAATCAAGAGCATCTACGACAACTTCGACGAAGACAACCAACACACTGAACCCTCACCAACCACCCCGACACCCGGAAACCAGCGATTGACGACTGGACAGCCCTCACCACCGAAGACACACTGAAGACAATGAAGTCAATCCACTCAGGGGCCCCCACGAACCCTGCCCCCACCACGTCTTCAACAGAGCCGCCGACACCATCGCACCCATGCTCCGGCACACCATCAACCGCTCCCTGGCGACCGCCTGCGTTCCCCGACGACTGGAAACACGCTGAGGTCAACCCCCTCCTAAAGAAACGCTCATCAGACCCCACCAACCTCAAAAACTACAGACCCATCTCCCTGCTCCCGTTCCCAGTGAAAGTCATCGAGAAAGCCATCAACAGCCAACTCGCCACATTCATTGAAGAACACAACATCCTCGACTCCTCCCAATCCGGCTTCAGAAAAAACCACAGTACGGAAACCGCCCTCCTCGCCGCAACAGATGACATCTGCACCCTACTGGACAAAGGAGAAACAGTAGCCCTCATCCTCCTCGACCTATCAGCGGCGTTCGACACAGTCTCCCACCGCACCCTAATACGCAGACTCTACGACGCAGGAATCCAGGACAAGGCCCTCGACTGGATCCGCTCCTTCCTCTCCGGCAGGATGCAGCGGGTCAGACTCCCCCTTTCCTCTCGGACCCCACACCTACCACCTGCGGAGTCCCCCAGGGCTCCTCCCTCAGCCCGACGCTCTTCAACGTCTACATGGCTCCACTCGCCCCCATCGTCAGAACCTACGGACTCAACATTGTGTCATACGCAGACGACACCCAACTCATCCTCTCCCTATCCAACGAGCCCAACACCGCCAGACGCAACTTTCGAGAAGGCTTGGAAGCCGTCGCCAAATGGATGAAAAACAGCTGCCTACAACTAAACACCAACAAAACAGAAGTACTCATCATGGGCCCAAACCCAGAAGCCTGGAGCGACACCTGGTGGCCCCCCGCCCTCGGAAACCCGCCAACCCCCACGGACCACGCACTCAACCTGGGAATCATCCTGGACTCCCAGCTCAAAATGGACCGCCAGATCAGCTCCGTCTCATCTTCCTGCTTCCACACCCTCCGCCTCCTTCGTAAGACCTTCAAATGGATCCCCCTCGAACACCGAAAGACCGTCACTCACGCCCTGGTCACCAGCAGACTCGACTACGGCAACGCACTCTACGCCGGAATAAACAAAAATCTCACCCGCAAGCTACAGAACATCCAGAATGCCGCTGCAAGACTGGTCCTCAACCTGCCAAAACACTGCCACATCTCCCTGCACCTGCGCACACTCCACTGGCTCCCAGTCGAGGCGAGAATCACCTTCAAGATGCTCATACACGCACACAAGGCCCTCCACGGCACGGACCAGCATACCTGAACAGCCAACTCAAATTCCACGCACCCCAAAGGACCCTACGATCAGCCCAGCTCTCCTACGCCGTGGTCCCCCGCACCAGAAAGACCAGATCGGGAGGCCGCTCCTTCTCCTTCCTCGCGGCCAAAGCATGGAACGTCCTTCCGCTCCACCTCAGACAGACAACATCGCTCCCCATCTTCGCAAGAAACCTCAAAACCTGGCTCTTCGACAGACCCCCTCCTTGATGGAATGGAACCTGCACCCCCCCCACCCCTAGCGCCTTGAGACCCTTACGGGTGAGTAGTCGCGCTTTAACAAACCCCTGATTGATTGATTGATTGATTGATTGATTGATTGGGTTAAGGCCCTCTTAGCCTCAACCCTCTCGAGCTCCTCATCAAGCTCTCTCAGCTCCTCATCGAGCTCTCTCAGCCTCTGCTCACAAGCCAGAAGCCAGCTATCTTTTTCTGTTTCTCCCTCACGTTCAGAGAATTCCTCCTCCTCAGACTCAACTGGTAGTGTTGCCTTCCAGCGGGGTAACTCATAATAAAATAGGGATGCCTCTAGATCCTCCCTGGACCTTTTCCTCACAGGCAGCCCTCTTTCCTTGCAAAACACACGTAGCTCCTTCATTGTGTAGCTGAACATGTGCCAGAAGTTAAGTTCCATTTTGCAACAACTAACCAGAGTCTTAGTATAAAAAAAAATACTTCCAGGAGGACACCAGAAAACAGAAAAACAGTATGTGGTTGCATTTGGTCTGCACTCACTAGTAGTGTACACCTATCACTGTATTTGAGTCACAAATGCAAGTCCAGAATCCTCACCGCTGACCACCAATGTTAGAACTGGGGGTCTCTAGTTGGCAATGGTTTGCACCTTTGTCCAAATAGGGACCCTTGCTTCTAGTCAGGGTAAGGGGCTACACTCCTAAAATAACCCCTGCTCAACCCTGTGGTAGCTTGGCACGAGCAGGCAGGCTTATCTCAGAGGCAGTGTGTAAAGCATTTGTGAACACATACAGTAATACAGTGAAAACACTACAGATGGAGACCACACAGGTTTTATAAAAATAAGTATTCTTTATATAGACTTAACACAAGACCCAAACGACAAAAATCCACAATACTGTAATCAAAAATAGACTTAAAAATGGTAGAAATTGCTTAGTTCAAAGTTGATGGCAAATGCGACACGTTTCTCACAAAGTACCTTAAATGCGTAACGCAAAACAAACAAAAGGGTCGCAGGAAGGGTGATGCGTCAGTTCCTTGCTTCGGGGGAGGCGATGCTTCTGTTCCTCAGTGCGTGCGCAAAGTAGGCGATGCGTCTGTTCCTTACCGGAGAGGAGGTGACGCGTCGGTCCCTTACTGCGTTCCGGTTACGATGCGACAAGATGGCGCTTCGATGCGTTGCGACGATCCGGTGCGATGCGAGAAGATGGCGCCCTTGATGCGATGCGACGACGAGAAGGCGATGCGTGCACACCCGACGGCCGTGCGGTGAACTCTGTAACTTCTGAGCCGTGACAGGCCCTGCGACACGCTTCTCCGGTGATGCGACGACGACCCTTGCGGTGGCGTCACGCTTCTCTGGTGATGCGACGACAAACTGCTGCGACGGAGGCACGCTTCTTCGGGGATGCGATGTCGACCCTTGCGGTGGCGACACCCTTCTCCAATGATGCGACGTCAACAGCTGCGACGGCGTCACGCTTTTTCTCGTTGAGTCGCGCTTCCAGCTCCCAACGATACGCAGGATTCTGCAGACAGAATCCCCAGCAAGGGAATTCAGAGCTGGTGGTGAAGTCTTGTGTCCCTGAGACTTCAGCAGGAGGCAAGCACAGTTCAAGCCCTTGGAGATTCTTCTTCAAGATGATGAAAGTTCAATAAAAGTTCTTTCCCCTTTCCTTGGCAATAAAGTAACCACTGCAGGCCAACCCCAGAAAATAGCACACTGGCACAGGGGCAGTCAAGTCCTTCAGCTTCCTTGGTTTCTTCTCCTTGGCAAAGGTCCGTCTTGATTCCCAGAAGTGATCTAAAGTCTTGGGGTCTGGGCCCCAATATTTATACTCAAAAATCCTTTTTCTCTGAAGGCAGAGAGTGTCTGTGCCTGACCAAAACCAGTTCTGTGCAGCTTCCTGGCAGGAGGTGGAGACATCATTGTTGAAAGCAGCCCTGGCCCAGGTAGCTGAAAGGAAATCTCCTCCCCTACTCTCTATTCTATGAGGCTCAGGGGAGTGAAAGGAAATCCCCGCCCCTACTCTCTATTCAGCCAAGGTCCTATTCAGCCCAGCCCTGACCCATCAGACTGCTGGAGCCCAAGCCCTCCTGTCACTCACAAACCAGACAAGCAATACACAACCTAGCAGAGGCAGGCTGGATGGTTAGGCAAGAAAATACCTACTTTCTAAAAGTGGTATTTTCAAACACAGAATGTTAAAACCAACTTCACTAAAAGATGTATTTTATCATTCTGAGTTCAGGCATACTAAATTCGTTTTTCTACCATGTTCCCTGGGTCAGTTAGGATTATAAGATGTTATAATCAAACTGTCCATTCTGGCCTATGGGGACAGGTAGCCTTGCAATAGTGAAAAACATAATTGGCTGTAATTCACTATCAGGACATGCCACACACATCAGGGCATGTCCTACCTCTTACTTACAATGCACCCTGCCCTTAGGCCTACCTTAGGGGTGTCTGATATGTAGAAAAGGGAAGGTTTAGGGACTGGTAAGTGGGTGCACTTACCAGGTCAACATGGCAGTACTAGACTGCACACAGGCTCTGCAATGGCAGGCCTGAAACACACTTTACAAGCTGCTTCTGTGGGTGGCACAACCAGTGCTGCAAGCCCACCAGCAGCATTTGATCTACATGCCCTGGGCACACATGGTGCACTGTACTAGGGTTTGACAAGTAGATCAAATAAGCCAATCAGGGAGTCACTAATCCATTACAATTTACAATAGGGAGAGCATACGCACTTTAGCACTGATCAGCAGTGGTAAAGTGCCCAGAGTCATAAAACCAACAAAATCAGGTCAGAAAAAATACAGGAGGAATGCAAAAAGTTCAGGGATGACCCTGCAAAAAGGGCCAAGTTCAACACAACCCCCTTCCAGCCTAAACGCAGGGTAGACCAATCACTACCTGGATGGACTTCCCTGCTTTGGGCGATAGAACATTGACCCTGGCCCGCAACTGCAGGGGCACACTCCAGTTCTACGCCAATCTGAACCTATTTGGATCCCTCTGTCCATACGCTCAGGGCCCACTAAGTTAACCCATGGGGAACCCTTCTCCTCACCTGTGGACACCATCTGTGCAGCACCTAACCATAGCTTGCTCACAGGTGTGTCCCAACAGACAGACAGTACCCACATGGCCAACACAGAGGTGTGGCCCAGTTAACCCCCAGGGTGCGACTCCTGTCCCCCCCCAGGGGACACTGTCCACCAGGACAGCAAGCCACAGTGGCCACTGACAGCTGTCAGTGATGAGAACCAGGCCCCAGGCCTTTCATGGTTCTCCAACCTCTGTGGCGTCAGAGAGCGGGGGGCAGTAGCCCCAGGTGCCTGGCACCCTTGGTCCACTCTCCCTCCTGTCAGGTCAGGTATGACATCCTGACACTGACCCACCAGCCCCGGGCCTGTGCCCGGTGGCTGGACAGGAACCTGGGGTGGGCTTTCCCACACCCGGTCCTCCTCCTTGGGGCTCTGCACCCTCCCACCTGGAGCGGTACCCCCTTCCAGAATTGTCAGGGCACCTGGGGCAGGTGTCCTGCACAATTCGCCCACCAGTTCAGGGGTTCTATCCTGCAACTGGGATCCCAACCTGGGATCTAAACCCTCAGGTTGCACCGGGGTCAGAGGCGAGGGCTCCCTCCCTCTGCACCCCCTTCCAGAGTTCTGCACCCTCCCAACTGGAGTGGTACCCCCAGAAGCTTCATTGGTCAGGACACTGCTTACAGTTGTCCTTCCCTCCAGGTCAGGCATTCCCTGCACCTGGCCTCCCAACCCAGGGACGGAACCCTGCGGTTGAACAATTGCCCGGTGCACCAGGACTTCCTGGGGAGCACATATGCCCCCCGAGGGTGACACATAACTCATGTGTCGTGTGACAGTCTGCCTGGCGCAGATCTCCCGACCCCTGTCCATCTGACAGTGCGTGAAGATCCCCCAGGACAGAAGTGGTGTCCCCATGGTCATTCATTGGTGACTCAGCCCTTCTGACTGGCCCCTGACCCACTGGTTCTTCCACTGGGGACTCTTTCCCCCTCTCACCCCTCAATCTGGCCTTCTGCACCCTCCACTTAGGAGTGGTACTGCCAGACACCAGAACTGATGGAGACCTGCTTACAGACACTCCCAGATCACCTGACATTAGGAGATCCCCTCAACGGATGGCCTATCAGGACAGACTATGTTCCCTACCTGGTGTTCCCTTAAGGAATCATCCAGGCCCTGAGACTGAGGTTGGGCACTATCTGGACATATCCCAGTCTCACTCCTTCTCCTTGAAGACAGGACGTGAGGCCCTATACCCCTCCCACTACAACGGGACCTAGCTGGGCTACTCTGAACCCCTTCCACCACTCTGGGTTGATAGATACCTGAGCCACTCCCCTTAGGGTCACTCCCCAATGCCTCTACAGAACCTCTGGCAACCACCCAGAGGTCTGCCTCCTGTGCGAGCTCCCTGGGATCAGAGAACTCACACTCCAACAGGTGTTGGCCTAGCTCTGGAAAACAAGGACTAAAATTATGCTCTCCCATAATTGGATCACACAGTCCCACCAAACTATCCTTCACCTCACCATCCAGTGCCTCGCACACGTACCCCACACCACTCTCCTGAGATTGGCAAGACAGTATCTGACTGTCTCTGTCACTCAACCCACACTCTTCTGGGCGGTCTTCACACTCACACACCAGGACTTCAACCATGGGGGAACCCCTCTCCCTGCACCTCTTATCTAGAGTCAGTAGAGTGTCCCTTCCACCACTAGGACTATGAACCCCTGTGCCAGTTCCCCAATCCACCTCAGGGACACTGCGCACCACTGGAGCTACCTCACATCCTAGAACCCCCTGGTGTATGTTAACCCCCTCCTTCAAGTCAGGCGCCACATCTCTGGGTGAGTGTACTACTCCCTCAGCACTAGATAACTCAATATTGCTGCCACCATCTGAGCTGGATTCCACCTACAACTCAGCCAAGCTCACTTCCTGAGCTACACAAATTTCTTCTTCTTTGTCAGTGAAATTGCTCTCCCACCCTCGCAGCTCCACCATTAAGTGAGGCCTGCCCCTGCACTCTCGAGTGTTGGTGATCGAGGCCCTCCTCCACCCGCAGGTTTCCTGCGCCTCATCCCTGGTGGTCCAGTGGACCTCTGTTTCCTTCCTCTCTCTCTCTCTGCTCTTTCACTCGTTTTCACTCGTTTTTCTACCCTTTTTTATCTTTCACCTTTCTGCACTTTTCTGCATCTCTGCTCTTTTGTGCCTTATTTCTGCTCATTTTCCCTTCCTCTCGCTCTGCTCTTTCACTCGTTTTCACTCGTTTTTATACCCTCTTTTAGCTTTCACCTTTTTGCACTTTTCTGCATCTCTGCTCTTTTGTGCCTTATTTCTGCTTATTTTCCCTTTTTTCTTTATCCCTTATTTTCTCCCTTTACCTTTTCCCGCCGCTGCTGCCCCCGCGGCCCCTCCCCCCCAGCACAACCGGCCCAATCCAACTCCCCTCCCCGCTCCCGCCTCCCAGCTGTCCAGCCCTCCCCGACCCCTACTTAATGGCGGCCGCTGCGGGGACATGCGAGCAAGACCACAGACTCATTGTCAGTGAAATTGCTCTCCCACCCTCGCAGCTCCACCATTAAGTGAGGCCTGCCCCTGCACTCTCGAGTGTTGGTGATCGAGGCCCTCCTCCACCCGCAGGTTTCCCTGCGCCTCATCCCTGGTGGTCCAGTGGACCTCTGTTTCCTTCCTCTCTCTCTGCTCTTTCACTCGTTTTCACTCGTTTTTCTACCCTTTTTATCTTTCATCTTTCTGCACTTTTCTGCATCTCTGCTCTTTTGTGCCTTATTTCTGCTTATTTTCCCTTTTTTCTTTATCCCTTATTTCCTCCCTTTACCTTTCCCCGCCGCTGCTGCCCCCGCGGCCCCTCCCCCCAGCGCGACCGGCCCAATCCAGCTCCCCTCCCCGCTCCCCCCTCCCAGCTGTCCAGCCCTCCCCGACCACTACATAATGGCGGCCGCTGCGGGGACAGGCGAGCAAGACCACTGACTCATTGTCAGTGAAATTGCTCTCCCACCCTCGCAGCTCCACCATTAAGTGAGGCCTGCCACTGCCCCTGCACTCTCGAGTGTTGGTGATCGAGGCCCTCCTCCACCCGCAGGTTTCCCTGCGCCTCATCCCTGGTGGTCCAGTGGACCTCTGTTTCCTTCCTCTCTCTCTGCTCTTTCACTCGTTTTTTACCCTTTTTTATCTTTCACCTTTCTGCACTTTTCTGCATCTCTGCTCTTTTGTGCCTTATTTCTGCTCATTTTCCCTTCCTCTCGCTCTGCTCTTTCACTCGTTTTCACTCATTTTTCTACCCTCTTTTAGCTTTCACCTTTCTGCACTTTTCTGCATCTCTGCTCTTTTGTGCCTTATTTCTGCTTATTTTCCCTTTTTTCTTTGTCCCTTATTTCCTCCCTTACCTTTCCCAGCTGCTGCTGCCCCCGCGGCCCCTCCCCCCCAGCGCGACCGGCCCAATCCAGCTCCTTGCTCCTGCCTCCCAGCTGTCCAGCCCTCCCCAACCCCTACTTAATGGCGGCTGATGTGCGGCCGCGCAGCAGCCGCGGGCAGCGGGCGCGCTGCTGGAGCGCTGAAGGCACTTCAAAGGCAAGACCATCTGCGCCCGTCCGCGACCCGACCACGACCAGCGCCAGGAACCCTGGACCTCCGCCCCGCCAACGCTACGACCCAGCAGCACTCCACGCACTCAACCCAGACCGCAACAACAACTGCAAGCTAGCATCACCAGCCCACACCCACGGACCCTTCAGCTGTCACCGCTGCCGGCACACCTGCAGCACCGCCAAGAACACGGATCCAGCACAACCCGCCCACAAGAACACAACCGAACCGAAGACCCTGCAATGGATCCTCCTCAACGTCCGATCCCTCCACAAACACGCCACCGAAATCTGGGACCTCCTCGACAGCACCACCCCAGATGTAGCGTTCTTCACCGAAACCTGGACCAACACCACCTCGGGACCGGACATCGCCATCGCCATCCCCCAAGGATACAAGATCTCCAGGAAGGACCGCCGCACCCGCCCAGGAGGAGGAATCGCCATCGTCCACAAATCCAGCCTCCGCCTGAGCACACTCCCCGACGAGCCCACAGAACTGATGGAACACCTTCACTTCAAGATACTGGCCAGCCCCACCGCCACCCTCCGAGGAACCCTCATCTACCGACCCCCTGGACCCCGCGGACCCTTCGCCAACTCCACCACGGACATTATCTCCCCGCAGGCCATCGCATCCACCAACTACACTCTGCTGGGAGACCTCAACTTCCACCTCGACAACCAACTGGACCCCAACACCACATCCCTCCTGGACAACCTCCACAACATTGGACTCCGCCAGATCGTTACCAAGCCCACGCACTCAGCAGGACACACCCTCGACCCCCTCTTCACTACAGGAAACTCCATCACCTTCAGCCACACCACCGAACTCCCATGGACTGACCATCGTTGCGTCCACTTCACCTTCAGAACACCCACCATCCACAGACACCAGCACCTGCTCCCACGAAGAAACTGGACCAAAATCACCGACGACCAGCTCACCTCCTCACTCAACAACTCCACCCCAACCATCGCGGAAAACGACGACCCCAACACCGCAGCCCGAACCCTGCATAGATGGATCTCGGACAGCACCAACACCATAGCCTCCCTCAAGAAAAACAACAATACCCGCGCCAAGAAAGCCAGATGGTTTACCACCGAACTTCGAGAATATAGACGCACATGCCGCCTCCTCGAAAAGGCCTGGAGGAACACCAAATCCACAGAAGCCCACAACAACTTCAGAGCCGCCACCAACGCCCACCATCAACTCATCAGAGAAACGAAGAAAAAGCGATTGAAGACAGAATCTCCACCCACGCGCACAACAGCAAGGAACTCTTCAGCATCATCAAGAAGTTTGCCCAACCCACCAGCGAGTCTACCGACATCCTTCCCTCACAAGACCTCTGCGACAAACTCAGCACCTTTTTCCACCACAAAATCAAGAGCATCTACGACAACTTCGACGAAGACAACCAACACACTGAACCCTCACCAACCACCCCGACACCCGGAAACCAGCGATTGACGACTGGACAGCCCTCACCACCGAAGACACACTGAAGACAATGAAGTCAATCCACTCAGGGGCCCCCACGAACCCTGCCCCCACCACGTCTTCAACAGAGCCGCCGACACCATCGCACCCATGCTCCGGCACACCATCAACCGCTCCCTGGCGACCGCCTGCGTTCCCCGACGACTGGAAACACGCTGAGGTCAACCCCCTCCTAAAGAAACGCTCATCAGACCCCACCAACCTCAAAAACTACAGACCCATCTCCCTGCTCCCGTTCCCAGTGAAAGTCATCGAGAAAGCCATCAACAGCCAACTCGCCACATTCATTGAAGAACACAACATCCTCGACTCCTCCCAATCCGGCTTCAGAAAAAACCACAGTACGGAAACCGCCCTCCTCGCCGCAACAGATGACATCTGCACCCTACTGGACAAAGGAGAAACAGTAGCCCTCATCCTCCTCGACCTATCAGCGGCGTTCGACACAGTCTCCCACCGCACCCTAATACGCAGACTCTACGACGCAGGAATCCAGGACAAGGCCCTCGACTGGATCCGCTCCTTCCTCTCCGGCAGGACGCAGCGGGTCAGACTCCCCCTTTCCTCTCGGACCCCACACCTACCACCTGCGGAGTCCCCCAGGGCTCCTCCCTCAGCCCGACGCTCTTCAACGTCTACATGGCTCCACTCGCCCCCATCGTCAGAACCTACGGACTCAACATTGTGTCATACGCAGACGACACCCAACTCATCCTCTCCCTATCCAACGAGCCCAACACCGCCAGACGCAACTTTCGAGAAGGCTTGGAAGCCGTCGCCAAATGGATGAAAAACAGCTGCCTACAACTAAACACCAACAAAACAGAAGTACTCATCATGGGCCCAAACCCAGAAGCCTGGAGCGACACCTGGTGGCCCCCCGCCCTCGGAAACCCGCCAACCCCCACGGACCACGCACTCAACCTGGGAATCATCCTGGACTCCCAGCTCAAAATGGACCGCCAGATCAGCTCCGTCTCATCTTCCTGCTTCCACACCCTCCGCCTCCTTCGTAAGACCTTCAAATGGATCCCCTCGAACACCGAAAGACCGTCACTCACGCCCTGGTCACCAGCAGACTCGACTACGGCAACGCACTCTACGCCGGAATAAACAAAAATCTCACCCGCAAGCTACAGAACATCCAGAATGCCGCTGCAAGACTGGTCCTCAACCTGCCAAAACACTGCCACATCTCCCTGCACCTGCGCACACTCCACTGGCTCCCCGTCGAGGCGAGAATCACCTTCAAGATGCTCATACACGCACACAAGGCCCTCCACGGCACGGACCAGCATACCTGAACAGCCAACTCAAATTCCACGCACCCCAAAGGACCCTACGATCAGCCCAGCTCTCCTACGCCGTGGTCCCCCGCACCAGAAAGACCAGATCGGGAGGCCGCTCCTTCTCCTTCCTCGCGGCCAAAGCATGGAACGTCCTTCCGCTCCACCTCAGTCAGACAACATCGCTCCCCATCTTCGCAAGAAACCTCAAAACCTGGCTCTTCGACAGACCCCCTCCTTGATGGAATGGAACCTGCACCCCCCCCCCCCCTAGCGCCTTGAGACCCTTACGGGTGAGTAGTCGCGCTTTAACAAACCCCTGATTGATTGATTGATTGATTGATTGGGTTAAGGCCCTCTTAGCCTCAACCCTCTCGAGCTCCTCATCAAGCTCTCTCAGCTCCTCATCGAGCTCTCTCAGCCTCTGCTCACAAGCCAGAAGCCAGCTATCTTTTTCTGTTTCTCCCTCACGTTCAGAGAATTCCTCCTCCTCAGACTCAACTGGTAGTGTTGCCTTCCAGCGGGGTAACTCATAATAAAATAGGGATGCCTCTAGATCCTCCCTGGACCTTTTCCTCACAGGCAGCCCTCTTTCCTTGCAAAACACACGTAGCTCCTTCATTGTGTAGATGAACATGTGCCAGAAGTTAAGTTCCATTTTGCAACAACTAACCAGAGTCTTAGTATAAAAAAAAATACTTCCAGGAGGACACCAGAAAACAGAAAAACAGTATGTGGTTGCATTTGGTCTGCACTCACTAGTAGTGTACACCTATCACTGTATATGAGTCACAAATGCAAGTCCAGAATCCTCACCGCTGACCACCAATGTTAGAACTGGGGGTCTCTAGTTGGCAATGGTTTGCACCTTTGTCCAAATAGGGACCCTTGCTTCTAGTCAGGGTAAGGGGGCTACACTCCTAAAATAACCCCTGCTCAACCCTGTGGTAGCTTGGCACGAGCAGGCAGGCTTATCTCAGAGGCAGTGTGTAAAGCATTTGTGAACACATACAGTAATACAGTGAAAACACTACAGATGGACACCACACAGGTTTTATAAAAATAAGTATTCTTTATATAGACTTAACACAAGACCCAAACGACAAAAATCCACAATACTGTAATCAAAAATAGACTTAAAAATGGTAGAAATTGCTTAGTTCAAAGTTGATGGCAAATGCGACACGTTTCTCACAAAGTACCTTAAATGCGTAACGCAAAACAAACAAAAGGGTCGCAGGAAGGGTGATGCGTCAGTTCCTTGCTTCGGGGGAGGCGATGCTTCTGTTCCTCAGTGCGTGCGCAAAGTAGGCGATGCGTCTGTTCCTTACCGGAGAGGAGGTGACGCGTCGGTCCCTTACTGCGTTCCGGTTACGATGCGACAAGATGGCGCTTCGATGCGTTGCGACGATCCGGTGCGATGCGAGTAGATGGTGCCTTTGATGCGATGCGACGACGAGAAGGCGATGCGTGCACGCCCGACGGCCGTGCGGCGAACTCTGTAACTTCTGAGCCGTGACAGGCCCTGCGACACGCTTCTCCGGTGATGCGACGACGACCCTTGCGGTGGCGTCACGCTTCTCTGGTGATGCGACGACAAACTGCTGCGACGGAGGCACGCTTCTTCGGGGATGCGATGTCGACCCTTGCGGTGGCGACACCCTTCTCCAATGATGCGACGTCAACAGCTGCGACGGCGTCACGCTTTTTCTCGTTGAGTCGCGCTTCCAGCTCCCAACGATACGCAGGATTCTGCAGACAGAATCCCCAGCAAGGGAATTCAGAGCTGGTGGTGAAGTCTTGTGTCCCTGAGACTTCAGCAGGAGGCAAGCACAGTTCAAGCCCTTGGAGATTCTTCTTCAAGATGATGAAAGTTCAATAAAAGTTCTTTCCCCTTTCCTTGGCAATAAAGTAACCACTGCAGGCCAACCCCAGAAAATAGCACACTGGCACAGGGGCAGTCAAGTCCTTCAGCTTCCTTGGTTTCTTCTCCTTGGCAAAGGTCCGTCTTGATTCCCAGAAGTGATCTAAAGTCTTGGGGTCTGGGCCCCAATATTTATACTCAAAAATCCTTTTTCTCTGAAGGCAGAGAGTGTCTGTGCCTGACCAAAACCAGTTCTGTGCAGCTTCCTGGCAGGAGGTGGAGACATCATTGTTGAAAGCAGCCCTGGCCCAGGTAGCTGAAAGGAAATCTCCTCCCCCTACTCTCTATTCTATGAGGCTCAGGGGAGTGAAAGGAAATCCCCGCCCCTACTCTCTATTCAGCCAAGGTCCTATTCAGCCCAGCCCTGACCCATCAGACTGCTGGAGCCCAAGCCCTCCTGTCACTCACAAACCAGACAAGCAATACACAACCTAGCAGAGGCAGGCTGGATGGTTAGGCAAGAAAATACCTACTTTCTAAAAGTGGTATTTTCAAACACAGAATGTTAAAACCAACTTCACTAAAAGATGTATTTTATCATTCTGTGTTCAGGCATACTAAATTCGTTTTTCTACCATGTTCCCTGGGTCAGTTAGGATTATAAGATGTAATAATCAAACTGTCCATTCTGGCCTATGGGGACAGGTAGCCTTGCAATAGTGAAAAACATAATTGGCTGTAATTCACTATCAGGACATGCCACACACATCAGGGCATGTCCTACCTCTTACTTACAATGCACCCTGCCCTTAGGCCTACCTTAGGGGTGTCTGATATGTAGAAAAGGGAAGGTTTAGGGACTGGTAAGTGGGTGCACTTACCAGGTCAACATGGCAGTACTAGACTGCACACAGGCTCTGCAATGGCAGGCCTGAAACACACTTTACAAGCTGCTTCTGTGGGTGGCACAACCAGTGCTGCAAGCCCACCAGCAGCATTTGATCTACAGGCCCTGGGCACACATGGTGCACTGTACTAGGGTTTGACAAGTAGATCAAATAAGCCAATCAGGGAGTCACTAATCCATTACAATTTACAATAGGGAGAGCATACGCACTTTAGCACTGATCAGCAGTGGTAAAGTGCCCAGAGTCATAAAACCAACAAAATCAGGTCAGAAAAAATACAGGAGGAATGCAAAAAGTTCAGGGATGACCCTGCAAAAGGGCCAAGTTCAACACAACCCCCTTCCAGCCTAAACGCAGGGTAGACCAATCACTACCTGGATGGACTTCCCTGCTTTGGGCGATAGAACATTGACCCTGGCCCGCAACTGCAGGGGCACACTCCAGTTCTACGCCAATCTGAACCTATTTGGATCCCTCTGTCCATACGCTCAGGGCCCACTAAGTTAACCCATGGGGAACCCTTCTCCTCACCTGTGGACACCATCTGTGCAGCACCTAACCATAGCTTGCTCACAGGTGTGTCCCAACAGACAGACAGTACCCACATGGCCAACACAGAGGTGTGGCCCAGTTAACCCCCAGGGTGCGACTCCTGTCCCCCCCCAGGGGACACTGTCCACCAGGACAGCAAGCCACAGTGGCCACTGACAGCTGTCAGTGATGAGAACCAGGCCCCGGGCCTTTCATGGTTCTCCAACCTCTGTGGCGTCAGAGAGCGGGGGGCAGTAGCCCCAGGTGCCTGGCACCCTTGGTCCACTCTCCCTCCTGTCAGGTATGACATCCTGACACTGACCCACCAGCCCCGGGCCTGTGCCCGGTGGCTGGACAGGAACCTGGGGTGGGCTTTCCCACACCCGGTCCTCCTCCTTGGGGCTCTGCACCCTCCCACCTGGAGCGGTACCCCTTCCAGAATTGTCAGGGCACCTGGGGCAGGTGTCCTGCACACTCCGCCCACCAGTTCAGGGGTTCTATCCTGCAACTGGGATCCCAACCTGGGATCTAAACCCTCAGGTTGCACCGGGGTCAGAGGCGAGGGCTCCCTCCCTCTGCACCCCCTTCCAGAGTTCTGCACCCTCCCAACTGGAGTGGTACCCCCAGAAGCTTCATTGGTCAGGACACTGCTTACAGTTGTCCTTCCCTCCAGGTCAGGCATTCCCTGCACCTGGCCTCCCAACCCAGGGACGGAACCCTGCGGTTGAACAATTGCCCGGTGCACCAGGACTTCCTGGGGAGCACATATGCCCCCCGAGGGTGACACATAACTCATGTGTCGTGTGACAGTCTGCCTGGCGCAGATCTCCCGACCCCTGTCCATCTGACAGTGCGTGAAGATCCCCCAGGACAGAAGTGGTGTCCCCATGGTCATTCATTGGTGACTCAGCCCTTCTGACTGGCCCCTGACCCACTGGTTCTTCCACTGGGGACTCTTTCCCCCTCTCACCCCTCAATCTGGCCTTCTGCACCCTCCACTTAGGAGTGGTACTGCCAGACACCAGAACTGATGGAGACCTGCTTACAGACACTCCCAGATCACCTGACATTAGGAGATCCCCCTCAACGGATGGCCTATCAGGACAGACTATGTTCCCTACCTGGTGTTCCCTTAAGGAATCATCCAGGCCCTGAGACTGAGGTTGGGCACTATCTGGACATATCCCAGTCTCACTCCTTCTCCTTGAAGACAGGACGTGAGGCCCTATACCCCTCCCACTACAACGGGACCTAGCTGGGCTACTCTGAACCCCTTCCACCACTCTGGGTTGATAGATACCTGAGCCACTCCCCTTAGGGTCACTCCCCAATGCCTCTACAGAACCTCTGGCAACCACCCAGAGGTCTGCCTCCTGTGCGAGCTCCCTGGGATCAGAGAACTCACACTCCAACAGGTGTTGGCCTAGCTCTGGAAAACAAGGACTAAAATTATGCTCTCCCATAATTGGATCACACAGTCCCACCAAACTATCCTTCACCTCACCATCCAGTGCCTCGCACACGTACCCCACACCACTCTCCTGAGATTGGCAAGACAGTATCTGACTGTCTCTGTCACTCAACCCACACTCTTCTGGGCGGTCTTCACACTCACACACCAGGACTTCAACCATGGGGGAACCCCTCTCCCTGCACCTCTTATCTAGAGTCAGTAGAGTGTCCCTTCCACCACTAGGACTATGAACCCCTGTGCCAGTTCCCCAATCCACCTCAGGGACACTGCGCACCACTGGAGCTACCTCACATCCTAGAACCCCCTGGTGTATGTTAACCCCCTCCTTCAAGTCAGGCGCCACATCTCTGGGTGAGTGTACTACTCCCTCAGCACTAGATAACTCAATATTGCTGCCACCATCTGAGCTGGATTCCACCTACAACTCAGCCAAGCTCACTTCCTGAGCTACACAAATTTCTTCTTCTTTGTCAGTGAAATTGCTCTCCCACCCTCGCAGCTCCACCATTAAGTGAGGCCTGCCCCTGCACTCTCGAGTGTTGGTGATCGAGGCCCTCCTCCACCCGCAGGTTTCCCTGCGCCTCATCCCTGGTGGTCCAGTGGACCTCTGTTTCCTTCCTCTCTCTCTCTCTGCTCTTTCACTCGTTTTTCTACCCTTTTTTATCTTTCACCTTTCTGCACTTTTCTGCATCTCTGCTCTTTTGTGCCTTATTTCTGCTCATTTTCCCTTCCTCTCGCTCTGCTCTTTCACTCGTTTTCACTCGTTTTTATACCCTCTTTTAGCTTTCACCTTTTTGCACTTTTCTGCATCTCTGCTCTTTTGTGCCTTATTTCTGCTTATTTTCCCTTTTTTCTTTATCCCTTATTTTCTCCCTTTACCTTTCCCCGCCGCTGCTGCCCCCGCGGCCCCTCCCCCCCAGCGCGACCGGCCCAATCCAGCTCCCCTCCCCGCTCCCGCCTCCCAGCTGTCCAGCCCTCCCCGACCCCTACTTAATGGCGGCCGCTGCGGGGACATGCGAGCAAGACCACAGACTCATTGTCAGTGAAATTGCTCTCCCACCCTCGCAGCTCCACCATTAAGTGAGGCCTGCCCCTGCACTCTCGAGTGTTGGTGATCGAGGCCCTCCTCCACCCGCAGGTTTCCCTGCGCCTCATCCCTGGTGGTCCAGTGGACCTCTGTTTCCTTCCTCTCTCTCTGCTCTTTCACTCGTTTTCACTCGTTTTTCTACCCTTTTTATCTTTCATCTTTCTGCACTTTTCTGCATCTCTGCTCTTTTGTGCCTTATTTCTGCTTATTTTCCCTTTTTTCTTTATCCCTTATTTCCTCCCTTTACCTTTCCCCGCCGCTGCTGCCCCCGCGGCCCCTCCCCCCAGCGCGACCGGCCCAATCCAGCTCCCTCCCCGCTCCCGCCTCCCAGCTGTCCAGCCCTCCCCGACCACTACTTAATGGCGGCCGCTGCGGGGACAGGCGAGCAAGACCACTGACTCATTGTCAGTGAAATTGCTCTCCCACCCTCGCAGCTCCACCATTAAGTGAGGCCTGCCACTGCCCCTGCACTCTCGAGTGTTGGTGATCGAGGCCCTCCTCCACCCGCAGGTTTCCCTGCGCCTCATCCCTGGTGGTCCAGTGGACCTCTGTTTCCTTCCTCTCTCTCTGCTCTTTCACTCGTTTTTCTACCCTTTTTTATCTTTCACCTTTCTGCACTTTTCTGCATCTCTGCTCTTTTGTGCCTTATTTCTGCTCATTTTCCCTTCCTCTCGCTCTGCTCTTTCACTCGTTTTCACTCATTTTTCTACCCTCTTTTAGCTTTCACCTTTCTGCACTTTTCTGCATCTCTGCTCTTTTGTGCCTTATTTCTGCTTATTTTCCCTTTTTTCTTTGTCCCTTATTTCCTCCCTTACCTTTCCCAGCCGCTGCTGCCCCCGCGGCCCCTCCCCCCCAGCGCGACCGGCCCAATCCAGCTCTTTGCTCCTGCCTCCCAGCTGTCCAGCCCTCCCCAACCCCTACTTAATGGCGGCTGATGTGCGGCCGCGCAGCAGCCGCGGGCAGCGGGCGCGCCGCTGTAGCGCTGAAGGCACTTCAAAGGCAAGACCGTCTGCGCCCGTCCGCGACCCGACCACGACCAGCGCCAGGAACCCTGGACCTCCGCCCCGCCAACGCTACGACCCAGCAGCACTCCACGCACTCAACCCAGGCCGCAACAACAACTGCAAGCTAGCATCACCAGCCCACACCCACGGACCCTTCAGCTGTCACCGCTGCCGGCACACCTGCAGCACCGCCAAGAACATGGATCCAGCACAACCCGCCCACAAGAACACAACCGAACCGAAGACTCTGCAATGGATCCTCCTCAACGTCCGATCCCTCCACAAACATGCCACCGAAATCTGGGACCTCCTCGACAGCACCACCCCAGATGTAGCGTTCTTCACCGAAACCTGGACCAACACCACCTCGGGACCGGACATCGCCATCGCCATCCCCCAAGGATACAAGATCTCCAGGAAGGACCGCCGCACCCGCCCAGGAGGAGGAATCGCCATCGTCCACAAATCCAGCCTCCGCCTGAGCACACTCCCCGACGAGCCCACAGAACTGATGGAACACCTTCACTTCAAGATACTGGCCAGCCCCACCGCCACCCTCCGAGGAACCCTCATCTACCGACCCCTGGACCCCGCAGACCCTTCGCCAACTCCACCACGGACATTATCTCCCCGCAGGCCATCGCATCCACCAACTACACCCTGCTGGGAGACCTCAACTTCCACCTCGACAACCAACTGGACCCCAACACCACATCCCTCCTGGACAACCTCCACAACATTGGACTCCGCCAGATCGTGACCAAGCCCACGCACTCAGCAGGACACACCCTCGACCCCCTCTTCACTACAGGAAACTCCATCACCTTCAGCCACACCACCGAACTCCCATGGACCGACCATCGTTGCGTCCACTTCACCTTCAGAACACCCACCATCCACAGACACCAGCACCTGCTCCCACGAAGAAACTGGACCAAAATCACCGACGACCAGCTCACCTCCTCACTCAACAACTCCACCCCAACCATCGCGGAAAACGACGACCCCAACACCGCAGCCCGAACCCTGCATAGATGGATCTCGGACAGCACCAACACCATAGCCTCCCTCAAGAAAAACAACAATACCCGCGCCAAGAAAGCCAGATGGTTTACCACCGAACTTCGAGAATACAGACGCACATGCCGCCTCCTCGAAAAGGCCTGGAGGAACACCAAATCCACAGAAGCCCACAACAACTTCAGAGCCGCCACCAACGCCCACCATCAACTCATCAGAGAAACGAAGAAAAAGCGATTGAAGACAGAATCTCCACCCACGCGCACAACAGCAAGGAACTCTTCAGCATCATCAAGAAGTTTGCCCAACCCACCAGCGAGTCTACCGACATCCTTCCCTCACAAGACCTCTGCGACAAACTCAGCACCTTTTTCCACCACAAAATCAAGAGCATCTACGACAACTTCGACGAAGACAACCAACACACTGAACCCTCACCAACCACCCCGACACCCGGAAACCAGCGATTGACGACTGGACAGCCCTCACCACCGAAGACACACTGAAGACAATGAAGTCAATCCACTCAGGGGCCCCCACGAACCCTGCCCCCACCACTTCTTCAACAGAGCCACCGACACCATCGCACCCATGCTCCGGCACACCATCAACCGCTCCCTGGCGACCGCCTCGTTCCCCGACGACTGGAAACACGCTGAGGTCAACCCCCTCCTAAAGAAACGCTCATCAGACCCCACCAACCTCAAAAACTACAGACCCATCTCCCTGCTCCCGTTCCCAGTGAAAGTCATCGAGAAAGCCATCAACAGCCAACTCGCCACATTCATTGAAGAACACAACATCCTCGACTCCTCCCAATCCGGCTTCAGAAAAAACCACAGTACGGAAACCGCCCTCCTCGCCGCAACAGATGACATCTGCACCCTACTGGACAAAGGAGAAACAGTAGCCCTCATCCTCCTCGACCTATCAGCGGCGTTCGACACAGTCTCCCACCGCACCCTAATACGCAGACTCTACGACGCAGGAATCCAGGACAAGGCCCTCGACTGGATCCGCTCCTTCCTCTCCGGCAGGACGCAGCGGGTCAGACTCCCCCTTTCCTCTCGGACCCCACACCTACCACCTGCGGAGTCCCCCAGGGCTCCTCCCTCAGCCCGACGCTCTTCAACGTCTACATGGCTCCACTCGCCCCCATCGTCAGAACCTACGGACTCAACATTGTGTCATACGCAGACGACACCCAACTCATCCTCTCCCTATCCAACAAGCCCAACACCGCCAGACGCAACTTTCGAGAAGGCTTGGAAGCCGTCGCCAAATGGATGAAAAACAGCTGCCTACAACTAAACACCAACAAAACAGAAGTACTCATCATGGGCCCAAACCCAGAAGCCTGGAGCGACACCTGGTGGCCCCCCGCCCTCGGAAACCCGCCAACACCCACGGACCACGCACTCAACCTGGGAATCATCCTGGACTCCCAGCTCAAAATGGACCGCCAGATCAGCTCCGTCTCATCTTCCTGCTTCCACACCCTCCGCCTCCTTCGTAAGACCTTCAAATGGATCCCCCTCGAACACCGAAAGACCGTCACTCACGCCCTGGTCACCAGCAGACTCGACTACGGCAACGCACTCTACGCCGGAATAAACAAAAATCTCACCCGCAAGCTACAGAACATCCAGAATGCCGCTGCAAGACTGGTCCTCAACCTGCCAAAACACTGCCACATCTCCCTGCACCTGCGCACACTCCACTGGCTCCCCGTCGAGGCGAGAATCACCTTCAAGATGCTCATACACGCACACAAGGCCCTCCACGGCACGGACCAGCATACCTGAACAGCCAACTCAAATTCCACGCACCCCAAAGGACCCTACGATCAGCCCAGCTCTCCTACGCCGTGGTCCCCCGCACCAGAAAGACCAGATCGGGAGGCCGCTCCTTCTCCTTCCTCGTGGCCAAAGCATGGAACGTCCTTCCGCTCCACCTCAGACAGACAACATCGCTCCCCATCTTCGCAAGAAACCTCAAAACCTGGCTCTTCGACAGACCCCCTCCTTGATGGAATGGAACCTGCACCCCCCCACCCCTAGCGCCTTGAGACCCTTACGGGTGAGTAGTCGCGCTTTATCAAACCCCTGATTGATTGATTGATTGATTGATTGGGTTAAGGCCCTCTTAGCCTCAACCCTCTCGAGCTCCTCATCAAGCTCTCTCAGCTCCTCATCGAGCTCTCTCAGCCTCTGCTCACAAGCCAGAAGCCAGCTATCTTTTTCTGTTTCTCCCTCACGTTCAGAGAATTCCTCCTCCTCAGACTCAACTGGTAGTGTTGCCTTCCAGCGGGGTAACTCATAATAAAATAGGGATGCCTCTAGATCCTCCCTGGACCTTTTCCTCACAGGCAGCCCTCTTTCCTTGCAAAACACACGTAGCTCCTTCATTGTGTAGATGAACATGTGCCAGAAGTTAAGTTCCATTTTGCAACAACTAACCAGAGTCTTAGTATAAAAAAAAATACTTCCAGGAGGACACCAGAAAACAGAAAAACAGTATGTGGTTGCATTTGGTCTGCACTCACTAGTAGTGTACACCTATCACTGTATATGAGTCACAAATGCAAGTCCAGAATCCTCACCGCTGACCACCAATGTTAGAACTGGGGGTCTCTAGTTGGCAATGGTTTGCACCTTTGTCCAAATAGGGACCCTTGCTTCTAGTCAGGGTAAGGGGGCTACACTCCTAAAATAACCCCTGCTCAACCCTGTGGTAGCTTGGCACGAGCAGGCAGGCTTATCTCAGAGGCAGTGTGTAAAGCATTTGTGAACACATACAGTAATACAGTGAAAACACTACAGATGGACACCACACAGGTTTTATAAAAATAAGTATTCTTTATATAGACTTAACACAAGACCCAAACGACAAAAATCCACAATACTGTAATCAAAAATAGACTTAAAAATGGTAGAAATTGCTTAGTTCAAAGTTGATGGTAAATGCGACACGTTTCTCACAAAGTACCTTAAATGCGTAACGCAAAACAAACAAAAGGGTCGCAGGAAGGGTGATGCGTCGGTTCCTTGCTTCGGGGGAGGCGATGCTTCTGTTCCTCAGTGCTTGCGCAAAGTAGGCGATGCGTCTGTTCCTTACCGGAGAGGAGGTGATGCATCGGTCCCTTACTGCGTTCCGGTTACGATGCGACAAGATGGCGCTTCGATGCGTTGCGACGATCCGGTGCGATGCGAGAAGATGGCGCCCTTGATGCGATGCGACAACGTGAAGGCGATGCGTGCACGCCCGACGGCCGTGCAGCGAACTCTGAAACTTCTGAGCCGCGACAGGCCCTGCGACGCGCTTCTCTGGTGATGCGGCGACGACCCTTGCGGTGGCGACACGCTTCTCCGGTGATGCGACGACAAACAGCTGCGACGGAGACACGCTTCTTCGGGGATGCGACGGCGACCCTTGCGGTGGCGACACGCTTCTCCGATGATGCGACGGCAACAGCTGCAACGGCGTCACGCTTTTTCTCGTTGAGTCGCGCTTCCAGCTCCCAACGATACGCAGGCTTCTGCAGACAGAATCCCCAGCAAGGGAATTCAGGGGGGAGCTGGTGGTGAAGTCTTGTGTCCCTGAGACTTCAGCAGGAGGCAAGCACAGTTCAAGCCCTTGGAGATTCTTCTTCAAGATTATGAAAGTTCAATAAAAGTTCTTTCCCCTTTCCTTGGCAATAAAGTAACTACTGCAGGCCAACCCCAGAAAATAGCACCCTGGCACAGGGGCAGTCAAGTCCTTCATCTTCCTTGGTTTCTTCTCCTTGGCAAAGGTCCGTCTTGATTCCCAGAAGTGATCTAAAGTCTTGGGGTCTGGGCCCCAATATTTATGCTCAAAAATCCTTTGTCTCTGAAGGCAGAGAGTGTCTGTGCCTGACCAAAACCAGTTCTGTGCAGCTTCCTGGCAGGAGGTGGAGACAGCATTGTTGAAAGCAGACCTGGCCCAGGTAGCTGAAAGGAAATCTCCTCCCCCTACTCTCTATTCTATGAGGGCTCAGGGGAGTGAAAGGAAATCCCCGCCCCCTAATCTCTATTCAGCCAAGGTCCTATTCAGCCCAGCCCTGACCCATCAGACTGCTGGAGCCCAAGCCCTCCTGTCACTCACAAACCAGACAAGCAATACACAACCTAGCAGAGGCAGGCTGGATGGTTAGGCAAGAAAATACCTACTTTCTAAAAGTGGTATTTTCAAACACAGAATGTTAAAACCAACTTCACTAAAAGATGTATTTTATCATTCTGAGTTCAGGCATACTAAATTCGTTTTTCTACCATGTTCCTTGGGTCAGTTAGGATTATAAGATGTTATAATCAAACTGCCCATTCTGGCCTATGGGGACAAGTAGCCTTGCAATAGTGAAAAACGAAATTGGCTGTAATTCACTATCAGGACATGCCACACACATCAGGGCATGTCCTACCTCTTACTTACAATGCACCCTCCCCTTAGGCCTACCTTAGGGGTGTCTGATATGTAGAACAGGGAAGGTTTAGGGACTGGTAAGTGGGTGCACTTACCAGGTCAACATGGCAGTACTAGACTGCACACAGGCTCCGCAATGGCAGGCCTGAGACACACTTTACAAGCTGCTTCTGTGGGTGACACAACCAGTGCTGCAAGCCCACCAGCAGCATTTGATCTACAGGCCCTGGGCACACATGGTGCACTGTACTAGGGTCTGACAAGTAGATCAAATAAGCCAATCAGGGAGTCACTAATCCATTACAATTTACAATAGGGAGAGCATACGCACTTTAGCAC
>CAWUFW010017648.1:0-253322 GCA_963921515.1 Calotriton arnoldi | reverse complement strand
CCATGAGTAGGGGTGGTGGTAGTGGTAGGCATCCAGGACCCCCTGAGTAGGGGTGGTGTTGGTGGTAGGCATCCATCCCCCTATGAGTGGGGATGGTAGTAGTGACAGGCATCCAGGCCCCCTGAGTAGGGGTGGTGTTGGTGGTAGGCATCCATCCCCCCTGAGTAGGGGTGGTAGTAGTGACAGGCATCCAGGCCCCCCTGAGTAGGGGTGGTGTTGGTGGTAGGCATCCATCCCCCCTGAGTAGGGGTGGTGTTGGGGACAGGCATCCAGCCCCCCCTGAGTAGGGGTGGTGTTGGGGACAGGCATCCACCCGCCCTGAGTAGGGGTGGTGGTAGTGGTAGGCATCCAGGCCCCTCTGAGTAGGGGTGGTGTTGGTGGTAGGCATCCATCCCCCTATGAGTGGGGATGGTAGTAGTGACAGGCATCCAGGCCCCCCTGAGTAGGGGTGGTGTTGGTGGTAGGCATCCATCCCCCCCTGAGTAGGGGTGGTGTTGGGGACAGGCATCCAGCCCCCCATGAGTAGGGGTGGTGGTAGTGGTAGGCATCCAGGACCCACTGAGTAGGGGTGGTGTTGGTGGTAGGCATCCATCCCCCTATGAATGGGGATGGTAGTAGTGACAGGCATCCAGGCCCTCCTGAGTAGGGGTGGTGTAGGTGGTAGGCTTCCATCCCCCCCTGAGTAGGGGTGGTAGTAGTGACAGGCATCCAGGCCCCCCTGAGTAGGGGTGGTGTTGGTGGTAGGCATCCATCCCCCCCTGAGTAGGGGTGGTGTTGGGGACAGGCATCCAGCCCCCCCTGAGTAGGGGTGGTGTTGGTGGTAGGCATCCATCCCCCTGAGTAGGGGTGGTAGTAGTGACAGGCATCCAGGACCCCTGAGTAGGGGTGGTGTTGGTGGTAGGCATCCATCCCCCCTGAGTAGGGGTGGTGGTAGTGGTAGGCATCCAGGCCCATATGGGTGTATATGGCATTGGTGATGAGCCATCCCGCCCCTATGGTTCTGCTGTAGCTAGTGTAAGTCATTTCTGCATCCCTATGTGTGTGTGTTATGTGTAGGGTACGTGTCGTTTGTTTGTGTGGTGGGTGTTTGACTTACCTTCTGCGCCGTACGCGTCCGTACCTGTTCCGGTAATAGATGTAGAGAGTATTGGTAGGACCTGCGCGTTGGGATTCATGATTGGTTCGTCTCGTTCGGCTTTCTCGTTGCTTCGACTCGTACTCGTGGCTGGCGTGTTCGTCTCGGAGCCGTGGATCGTCTTATGGCGCGAATTGGAGCTTATGTGCAGCTCTCCCGGATGCTTTGACGTGCCGTACGTAGCGACAGGTTCGGCGCATGCGGAAGTAGCATCGTACTAGTCCGGCCGGAAGGTGCTGTATTTTTGCTTCCGTGCGACTCGATTCTGCGTTTACGGAACCGGCTCGGGCGGGGAACAGGAGCTGGATTGGGTAAGTACGGCTGGGTCGGGATCTGGGCAGTTATGCGCATCGTACTTGCTCGTTCGGACTAATGTTCGAATCGGTCGGGAAACACGCGTTCGGCTTGGTTTTTTCCCGGACGAATGGTGTTGGGTGTGCTTCCGGCCGAGATCGGAATCGACCCCTAGGTCTTTGCAGGCTCTTTAAACAACACATGGCTGGCATTTTTCTTTTGGCAACCCTACTTTATATTCCTTTTCATGAAATGCATTCTCACACTATGGCAAAGGAATAGGCAGAGTGAGGGCCCAGGGGGTGCTGGAACCAGAAAAAAAAAACTGAGCCTCGGTAACCTGTTTACAAAGATATGTAAAAATGCAAATGGTCTTTAAAGACCTCTGAAAAACTCGGGCGTGCCGGAGATAAGCCTCCAGACATTGCCCAGCTGAGCCCACAGCAGCTCGAGCTGCAGCCTCCCGGGCTGAGACACACAAGGGGGGGGCAGAAGCCCTTTTAGCCGGGAGACATCGTTTACTACAAATGCAGTGCAACGCATTCCATTACAACGCATTCGTTACAACAACCGCATTGTTTCAACGTGAACCATTACATCGCAGGTCGTTTCAACGACTTGCTGTAGGGGGCACACTGGTGTTGGATTTACAATCCAACACCTTCCCTGCTGTTGCACACACTGGAGTAGGAATAGTAAATAATACTATTCCTAAGTGCAGCGCGCCCCCTACAGCAAGTCGTTATAACGACTTGCGATGTAATGGTTCGCGTTGAAACAACGCAGTCGTTGTAACGACCGCGTTGTAATGGAATGTATTGTAGCGCATTTGTAGTAAAGAGACTAAGGGCCCCATGCATCAAACTAAAAACCATTCGCAAACTGGCAGATTCTCAGAATCTGCCCCTTTTGCGACCGGTATTTTTGCATTTGGGATGCATCATCCCAAATGCAAAAATCGCAAATTGCAATTGCATTTAAGGAATCGCAAATTGCGATTCCTTAAATGCAATGCTAGAAGCAATTTAAAATAGCGATTTCGCTATTAGGTATTGCAAATGACTGGAAAAAAAACTGGTCGGTAATTTGCAAAAACATTGAAAAATGCACTAAAGTGCATTTTTCAAAGTTACATGTTACACACACCTATGCCGTTGGGGCATGTGTGTGCGCAACATGGGTGCACATTACAATTTCAGGGGTGCAACAGGGTGTCCTTTTGACACCCTTGCACTCTGAAATAGCATGCAATTTGCGAGTACCTAATGGGTACTCGCAAATTGCGCATGTACTCCCATTCATTCCTCTGGGCCTGTAGGCCCATAGGAATGAATGGGAAGCAATTCCTTAATTGCTACTCGCAATTTGCGAGTCGCAATTAAGTAATTTGTAGGAATCGCTATTTTTAGCGATTCCTACATGCATTGGCTTTTGCAATTCCTTATTAGCGAATCCTTATTTTTCGCTAATAAGGAATCGCAAAAGGCATTTTTGATGCATGTGCCAGATATTCTTTTAGCCCTATGGGCATTGCGTACCTGGTCATGATCATATGTAGCAAATTATCTGTCTCAGGTTCTTGAGTCAATGTACCGCATGCTCTTTCTCCTGCCAAGTACAATGCTGCATGCGATTAAAAACTGTCCCAAAGGGATCTCGTATTGCTGTTTAAGCTCAGTGAATGTACTGAGAAACGCATAATCATACAACTGTGGAAAATACATTGTTGACCTCACTTTTTCCAAACTTTTCTTGGGCGTAATCCCCCAACATCCTCTACAACTCATTGCAATTTAGGGCTGCTGTTAAAAACAATTCAGCCTGTTTTACATTCTCAGCCTCTTCTGTATTCTGGAACTTGTAGTTTTATTTTCACAACATAATTAAAGGACTACAAATGTTGTGACGTGTGACAGACAAAAAAACATTTACTAATAATCAAGCATTTGCAAAACCAATAGGTCTGGGTGTAATGAGATAATGCATACAACGAAAGGCAATAAAAAAGGCTTGTTAATAGTCTGCAGTTATATAGTCTAGATGATATGCAGTGATACTCAGCACCCTGCGGGTAAACCAGTGCCTATTTTAACATTACCAAGCACATTTTAATTGAGTTTATAAACCGCTGGGCACATTTGTTCAAAGTTTACTAACTTGCTGATGAGTTTTCTGTGACCATGGAGCAGGCAGAACCGTTAGAATTGTCAGCAGTTTGTGATTTAGTGGCATTTTTCCTTCAAATGAAAAGCTAAGTGAACCTCGAAACGAGCATTGGCACAATTTTCAGCCCTGAAGAGGCGGCATCAACCTGTCACTGTGCCTACAAGTGTGTCACAATCTCTACCACTGTAGCCTTCTTTATTCAATAGCAAGTTTTGGGATAACGCAGGTCAGCTTACCTAAGCAATAGATATGAGCAAAGGGTGCACATTACAGAGCTAATGCACTTAACAAAGACTAATTGTCATGCTCAGCATGGCTTTGAATGCACCAAGACAGTGGTTCTCAATCTGTGGTCCGAGGACCCCCGTGGGACTGAGGCCTCTTCAGGGATTTCCGCACCTATTTTACAGAATTAAATAGTTCAATGTAAAATGTGGAGACTTAAGCCCTCATTTATGAGATCTGATGCATCTCTGCGTTAAGGCAGCAATGCGCCAGAAAAACTTGTGCTGCAGTATGACATTTTAAAACTCCATGGATACGTCGTATTTATGGTACGATGTACCGTGGTGTAAAGCTCCATGGTGTGTAAAAAAAATGACGCTTTCGTGAGATTGCTGCCGCAGAGAAAATGGACTCATATGCAGCAAAAGTGACGCTAGGCTGCTTTGTGGCACGTAAAGCAACGCATATCACAGTGGAGTGAGTCATGCACCAAAAATCCATATAAAATGTGACGCATTTCAAGAAAAAACATTTCCTCATACCTCAAAAGGGAGGGATGGAGCAGGCAGCAACAGCCAGGGCAACAGCCCCAACAACCCTGGCATAAGCCAGGATGTCCAGACAGACTCCCCGGGGAAGAGGAAGAGTCATTTTAGTGAGGAGGAGAATCAAATGCTGATAACAGAGGTGACAATGTATGAACATCAACTCTTTGTCACCTCCAGATTGCCATTAGGGAAGAAAGAGACCATTTGGCAGTCCATAGTGGACAAGATTAATACTGTCAGGCATGCTAAAAGGACAGTGCCAGAGTGCAAAAAGCCTGCCAT
Organism: Calotriton arnoldi; assembly: GCA_963921515.1. NCBI lineage: Eukaryota > Metazoa > Chordata > Amphibia > Caudata > Salamandridae > Calotriton > Calotriton arnoldi. The sequence continues at coordinate 248,672 of CAWUFW010017648.1, read as the reverse complement.
GATTGTAATCGTGGGACCAATGAGAAACTGGCAAAGAACCTGAAGGCAGCCATGCGGATCGTAGGAGGAAAACGTGAGGACCAGGATGAGCTGGCGTCCTTGGAGGAGGAGGTGACAGCAGTCATTCCAGCAGAGTTGGTGGCAGGAATTCCCAGACAGGACAGTACTGGCTAAGAGGACCAACATGATCCACAGGGTAAGTCGCAACAAGGGGCAATATGACCAAAAATGTCATGCTCTGCAGCTAAGCAAGCAATGTCCCTGCACTGTGCTGAGTGTAAGGGAAAAGGATGGACTTCCTCACATGTCCAGTCATACAGCATAGTAATGTAATTTAAACTGCCCAGTCACATGTTGCACAGCCCATTCCAGCTCCATCAAGTTGGACCAGTCCATGCATTCTATCCGGTTGTTGCCGCTGACAACACAGACAGTCACTGCAAGGTGGCTCAGGTTCCCTTTGAGTGGGGGGGGTCTCGGGTACTCTTCAAGTAGCTGTGAGGCCAGCCATGCCTGTTGACTGTTTGTTAGGGAACGATTTGGAGAGCTCACCTTGGGCTAAGGTGGAGCGGAGTGCGCATTTAGAAATGTTGGGCTTGCCTGATTGGGCATGTGTGACCACCCGGTCAATGGCAGCTGAAAGGTGTTCAAGAGGACCTGGAGCCTGAGAGGGAGGCCCAGGTGCCTGCCGGAGAGAGAGGGGGCAGGGGGCGCAGGAAACCGGCCCCCGAAGTTCCCACGCTCCAGGAGGAGGCAGACCCTGAGGGGGATGCCCTGGAGCCTACAGGGGAACAGGTAGCTGAACTGGGGGACCTACCTGAGCTGACCCATTGGCAGCAAGAAGGAGGACCCTCCAGGGAAGAGTTCTGCGAGGAGCAGAACGCATGCCCCTCTCTCGTGGGTCTGAGGCAACAGGCCACAGACCAGGCAGCAGGTGATCAGTCTGGATCACATTGGGTTTACTGGGAGAATGGTCTCCTGTATTCAGAGCCTAAGGTTGCTGAGCCTGGGTCAGCCCCGTGTGCTGGTGGTACCCCAGCGCTTCAGAGCCTTCCTACTGGGGTTGGCTCATGATGTACCGTTAGCAGGACATCTGGGGCAGGACAAGACCTTTGACAGGCTTGTTACCCATTTCTATTGGCCCCAGATGCACAGGAGTGCCGCCACTCACTGCAGGACATGCCATACTTGCCAGGCAAGTGGAAAGAGTGGGAGGAAGCACAAGGCTCCTCTCCAGCCATTCCCTGTGGTCAGCACCCCCTTTGAACGGGTGGGTATTGATATTGTGGGGCCACTGGACCCCAAGACAGCCATGGGCAACAGGTTTATCCTGGTCTTGGTGGACCATGCCACCCGGTACCCTGAAGCCATCCCTCTGAGGACAGTGACGGCCCCGTGGTGGGACGGGCACTGATGGGAATTTTCTCACGTGTGGGATTCCCTCAAGAGGTGGTGTCTGACAGAGGTACCAACTTCGTGTCCAAGTACATGAAGTCCCTATGGCAGGAGTGCGGTGTAACTTACAAGTTCACCACTCCTTACCACCCTCAAGGAAATGGGCTGGTTGAGAGATTCAACCGCACCCTCAAGGGGCATGATTATGGGTCTGGAAGAACCCATGAGGCGTAAATGGGACGTCCTCTTACCATGCCTGTTGTTTGCATACCGGGAGGTGCCACAGAAGTCTCTAGGGTTCAGTCCCTTTGAGCTCCTCTATGGACACCCGGTGCGAGGACCTCTGAGTTTGGTCAAGGAAGGCTGGGAGCAATCTCCCAGGAAACCTCCCCAGGATGTATACAGTTACATGCTGGCCTTCAGGAACCAGACTAGGCGTTTCAGAGAACTTGCTGAGGCAAATCTGGAAGCCAGCCAGGAGGAGATGAAGCGGTGGTACGACCAGAATGCCACTCTGGTAGAGCTTCAGCCTGGTCAGAAAGTGTGGGTCATGGCCCCTGTGGAGCCTTGTGCGCTCCAGGACAGGTGGACCGGCCCTTTTACGGTGGTTGAGCGCAAGAGTCCAGTTACCTATTTGGTGGACTTGCAGTCTCCCAGGAACCCCTTGCGGGTCCTGCATGTGAACCGCCTGAAGCCCCACTTGGAGAGGTCCCAAGTGGGCATGCTCTTAGCTACAGATGATGGAATGGAGGAGGAGACCGAGCCTCTTCCTGACCTCCTGTCAGCCCGAGAGCAAGATGGATCAGTGGAGGGAGTAAACCTCTCTACCTCCCTGACACCTGAGCAGCAGGGTGACTGTCGCCAACTGTTGGGACAGTTCCCTGACCTGTTCTCCCTGGTTCCCAGTGTCACTCATTGGTGCGTCCATGATGTGGACACTGGGGACAGTCTTCCTGTGAAGCACAAGGCTTACAGGGTGACTGACAGGGTCAGAGCCTGCATCAAGGAGGAGGTCTCCAAGATGTTTGCGCTAGGGGTGATTGAGTCCTCTAACAGCCCTTGGGCCAGCCCAGTGGTCTTGGTTCCAAAGGCTGCCGCGCCTGGTGCCACACCAGAACTCCGGTTCTGTGTGGACTACAATGGACTCAATTCCGTCACCAGGACTGATGCCCACCCCATCCCCAGAGCTGATGAGCTCATAGATCGGTTAGGGGCTGCGCGGTACCTCAGCACGTTTGACTTAACGTCTGGGTACTGGCAGATCGCCTTGACTGATGGGGCAAAAGAGAGGTCAGCATTCTCCACACCAGATGGGCACTACCAGTTCCAAGTGATGCCCTTTGGGATGAAGAATGCCCCTGCCACCTTTCAGAGGTTGGTCAACCAGGTGTTGCTTGGACTGGAGGATTTCAGTGCCGCCTACCTGGATGACATCGCAGTGTTCAGTTCCAGTTGGGAAGAACATCTGCGTCACCTCTGGGAAGTGTTGATGGCGCTGCGGAGAGCAGGCCTCACAATCAAGGCGAGTAAGTGCCAGATTGGGCAGGGTTCTGTGGTGTACTTAGGACACCAGGTTGGGAGCGGCCAGGTGGCGCCCCTCCAACCGAAAATTGATACCATTCTGGCTTGGGAGCCCCCAAGACCCAGACAGAGGTGAGAGCCTTCCTAGGGACTCACCGGGTATTACCGGAGATTCGTCAAGGGGTATGGCAGCATTGTTGCCCTCTTGACAGAGCTGACTTCCAAGAAGCAGCCCAGGAAAGTGATTTGGACTGACGCCTGTCAAGAAGCTTTTGACACCTTGAAGACTGCCATGTGCACGGCGCCTGTGCTCCAGGCACCCAACTTCTCCAACGAGTTCATTGTTCAGACCGACGCTTCAGAGCATGGTGTAGGGGCTGTTCTATCACAGATCAATGAGGAGGGCCTAGACCAACCTGTAGCCTTCATCAGTAGGAGGTTACTTCCCCGGGAACAGAGATGGAGTGCTATCGAGCGTGAGGCATTTGCTGTGGTCTGGGCACTGAAGAAGCTGAGACCATACCTGTTTGGGACTCACTTCCGGGTTCAGACAGACCACAGGCCCCTCAGATGGTTGATGCAGATGAGGGGTGAGAATCCAAAGCTGTTGAGGTGGTCCATTTCCCTACAGGGGATGGACTTTACGGTGGAACACCGCCCTGGTACAGAACACGCCAATGCTGATGGACTGTCCAGATTTTTCCGCCTTAGGGATGAGAACTCCCTAGGGGTAGGATAGTTCTCCCCACATTTCAGCTGGAGGGGACACGTGTTAGACCTGGCATCCTTGGCGTGGGTCTCCCTTCCATTTTTTCGTAATGCCTCCACTGTTGCCGATATGTTTTTGCTGGACTAGATGCTCATGGGCACTTTGCCGCTGCTAATCAGTGCCAAAGTGCAAGTGCTCCCTATCGTTAATTGATATATGTATTAGTGACTCCATGATTGGATGATTGGTTTACTTGTCAGTCCCTAGTACAGTGCACTCAGTGTGCCCAGGGCTTGTAAATCCAATGCCGCTGGTGGGCTTGCAGCACTGGTTGTGCCACCCACAGAAGCGGCTTGTAAAATGTGTCTCAGGCCTGCCATCGCAGAGCCTGTGTGCAGCCTAGGGCTGCCATGTCGACTTGGTGAGTGCACCCACTTACCAGTCCCTAAACCTTCCCTTTACTGCATGTTGGTCACCCCTAAAGTAGGCCCTAGGGCAGGGTGCATTGTAAGTATAAGGTAGGACATGTCCTGGTGTGTGTGGCATGTCCTAATAGTGAATTACAGCCATTTTCGTTTTTCACTATTGCAAGGCTACCTGCTCCCCAAAGGCCAGAATGGGCAGACTGACTATTACACCTTATAGTCAGAACTGACCCCGGGAACATGGTAGAAAAACGAATTTAGTATGCCTGAACTCAGGATGATAAAATACATCTTTTAGTGAAGTTGGTTTTAACATTCTGTGTTTGAAAATACCACTTTTAGAAAGTGGGTATTTTCTTGCCTAACTATCCAAGCCTGCCTCTGCTAGGTTGTGTATTCCTTGTCTGGAGATTGAGTGACAGGGGCTGGGGGTGGCTACCGGAGACAGGGTGAGTCAGCACAGCGCTGAATAGAAAGATCTGCATCCAGAGTGGAGGGAGGAGTTGCATCTGGGTCTGAATAGGGCTGTGCTGCCTGCCACAATGCTGGCTCCACCCCCTGCCGGGCGTCTGAGTACCCTGCCCCACATTGTGAAAGGAAAGAAGGAGTCATGTACACAGAGTGCTCCAGAACTGACCAGAACTGGTTTTGGACTAGGCAGAGGCCTCTCTGCCTCCAGAGAACAAAGAGAATCAGGGTATAAGAGGGCACCCAGACCCCAGGAAAATTAGATCACTTTTGGGAACAAGAAGAAACCTTTGCTGAGGAGCGGAACCAAGAAGAAACTGAGGAGAGACTATCCCTAAGCTGAAGTGCTGCTTGGGGGATTGGCCTGCAGTGGTTTGCCTGACTGCCAAAGAAAGGAGAAAGGAACTTTTGCTTTGCTGTGATTTTCATCAACTTGTGAAGGATCTCCAAGGGCTTGGAAGAGAGCTTGCCCCCTGACCGAAGTCCCAGGACCGTTGGACTTCACCCCTTTGTGAATTGTTGCTGGAAACTCTGTTTCAGTGGCTACAGAGGTAGGGAGCTGTGACCGACTCTCACGACCGACTCGGTGTCCTGTAAGCACCGCATCGAAGCACCGTCTCGCCCTGCAACGCACGGCCCTCGTCTCACCGACTCCGTCAACGAGCCGCTGCCTGCACCGCATCGAGGGACAACGCGTCCTGCAACGCTTCGCTACGCCGAATCGAACTGGTCCGACCGACACGGTCACTGCTGCTGAGTTCGAGTCCTGTGACCGCACCGGAGTTGGGCACCGCTCGCACGCTTTGCGACGCACCGCCCGACTCGCACCGCTGTCCGGACTGATCGACGCCAGCTCCTGAATCCGCTCCGTTGCCGCACCGCAACCTGCCAGCACCGCATCGAAGCACCGTCTCGCCCTGCAACGCACGGCCCTGGTCTCACCGACTCCATTTCGACGACGTCAACGAGCCGCTGCCTGCACCGCATCAAGGGACAACGCGTCCTGCAACGCTTCCATTTTTGCATCGCGACCGCGACGAACAGCCATCCGGCTCGCACGCCCGTGCCTGCCGCTTCAAGTAAAAGGTACTGTGACCGAGTCTGTCTCACGCTGTGTTGGCCCGTCTCGACGCGGTCAGCTGGATTTGTTAGACTCTGTTTGTTCTCGACATCGCCGTAGCCGGAGGAGGCTACCGACTCGCCCAGAACCTTGAATTAAGCCTTTTCGATCAGAACTAAGTATTCTTAACAGTATTGTGGATTATTTTTTGTCGTTTATGGTCTAGTGATAAATCTAAATAAAGTATACCTATTTTTATAAATCTATAACCTGTGTGGTGTCCATTTGTAGTGTTGTCACTTGATTACTGTATGTGTTCACAAATGCTTTACACACTGCCTCTGAACTAAGCCTGTCTGCTCGTGCCAAGCTACCAAGAGGGTGAGCAGGGGTTATTTCAGGAGTGTACCTACTTTCCCTGACTAGACTCAAGGGTCCCTATTTGGACAAAGGTACATACCTCTGCCAACTAGAGACCCCCAAATCTAACACCCATACAGCCAAATCAGGACTGTAAAGCAATGGAATGGAATGGGGTTGTCAGAGGATAAACTCCTCACCTGAGGGAGGTTAAGTGTGGGTCATGTGAAGTATCAACACACAGGAGCATGTATAGACCCACGTGTATACTCATTAGCATGAAACTACATAGCACGCAGCTGTACCAATGTATGAGGTGGGAGCACAAAGGTGTTGGTTGCCATGGTAGAGATCACCCTAACTCCTGTCATGTACAAATTCATACTGGGGGTGTGGGTGAATGCAAGTGATGCACACCAAAGGACCATTTGTGTTTGTTCAAGGAATAGATACTGTGTGGCCCCAGTGGGCCCCTGGTAGTGCAGTGCAATGTAGGTGTTGCTGAGCACATTGAACTGGCACCGTGTCTGAATGAGGAGACATTGCATAGCAAGGAGGTGAGAACTGACGTGTGTACTGCAAGGTAGCCTGAGCAATACACATGCACTGCTGTGTCTGATAGTGTCACACTTGTGTTGCACCTAGGAAAGGATAGCAAAGAAGAGGGCATTGGTGTACTACATCCTACAGGTGATGTAGAACTGGGTGAAGATGTAGTACGTGTCAGGAGGGAGCCAGAAAAAGAAATGTTTTACCATGCCACAAATGTCAAAGCAGCAGGATGTGAAACAGGGAATTGTGAAATAACAGGATGAGCTAGGTTGCCACGACAATCGGCAGGATTCAGGGATGGTTGGAGGGTGAGGTGTATGACCTAGTTGTATGGCAAACCTGGGAAGGTACACAGATTATCATCACTACTAGTATGTGGTTTCCAGTTTGACCCATAGCCCTCAAATACAGGCAGCCATGTTGAGCCATTGCATATGGTGACTAACATTGTTGGGGCTGGTGTCACATGAGAGTCAATGTAGGATCTGGGTGGCATCAGTGTGTGACAGTAAGCGGAGTTACTCGGCCTAAATGAGGATTGCCAGAGGAGTCATGCACACGTACAAGTACAAGTGAGCGGGGCTGAGTCAAATGATGTGTGCTACTCTGCAGAAAACCAACTCTGGCAATGATGAAATGGGGTGAGTATAAGTGCTAGCAATTTACCTAGTTTGGCTGGGCCTATCCCCTCCGAGTTAGTAGACAGAGCCCACTGTTCAGAACTATGGAGCCAACTGTCTGTGTAGTGAAATCACATGAGTACACACAAATAGGAAAACCATGGTAAGTACATGCCCTTACATATCCCTGCAGTGTAGGAAGGTTCTTAGCTGTGTCGAGTTCTGTGCATGCACCCGAAATTTGGGCCCTTGGCCACATGAATGCACCATGTGCATACAACATAGCACAACAAGGCAGACTGCTGTGGTGTACTGTGTGAAAGGCAGGCCACAGGATCCAATCAAATAAATGACCAAACCCTTATCACTTTCCCTGGAGCTGTGGACTGTGCAGTGGCCAGAGGGAATGCAGGCACCCTTGTGATGTGGTGCAATGTGCACATTAGTGGTGTCAATACGTGAAACCACATTCAGAATACCCATCATGAAAAAGAAAGCTTATCACCAAGGCAGAAATGGACCTTACATCAACTCACCCTCACAGGCAGGGCAGGCCAGCAAGCTGTGTAACTCTGTTGCAATGTGAGTTATGACAAAAGTAACCCAGTGGTTGTGTGAACAAAGCAGAGATACTGCCATTTGAAAGGCAACCTCAGTGCAACTTGGCCACAATTCCTATGAGTGATATATGTCCTACATATCAATGTTGAACTTAAAGTGAATGAGAATAAAGTCTGTATGTCACCAAGATTACTCATGTCAACGTCTAGCATAGATCACCATTAATGTATCTTTATTTAATTGATGTTTCAGTTTCTGTAGTGCCTGGATAATGCTGTAGTGGAACACTGATTGCTGTGTGGGTTACCTCCTGGACTGTGTTGCCACACATAGTGTGGCTACTTTGGGGGAGCTGGTGTAGCAACAGTTTGGGCTGGCTGTGGCTGATTTGGGGCTGCTGTGGGCTGACGTGGCCCTGCTCTGGCCTGGGTTGGGACATAGTCGGTCCATGCGAGGGGGTGAGGTTGGCACTGCAGGTGCTGTTGGTTGGGCAATGTTCCAGGAGCCCACTACATTGGCCCGCACATAACTGATTTTGCATTTTTTCGAAAGCCTTTGCTAGATTCCGGACATGATGGTAACATTTCCAACGGAGTTCAAATGTGTGAGTCTCATCAGCTGTCATGTTGTCAAGAATGCAAATATAAATAATCAGCTAGCACAGTCAGTACATGTAAATGACTTCTAAGATATATAGGGGCATATTCACAAGGACTTATCGCCGAGTTAGCGCCACCTTAACGCATCAAAAGTGGAGATAGATTTAACGCCCCATTCACAAGCGGGTGCAAACTGCAGACAACGCCAGTATTCCCGCGATAACTACCGCAAAATTTACCTCCACAGGTGACACCACCAACTAACCCTAATGAGATGCAGAGTAGGCATTCCCGTGCAAAAACACACGAAAACACTCCTACACCACATTCACAACGAACTGCCAGATCTGCGATGCGAACCAAAAACAGGCGATAAGCCGTGGTAGCAGCAGGGAATTAACACCTGCCTTTTGCTGGTGTTAAGCAGGACGACTACCTGCAGCATGAAAGGGAGCTCAGCCAAGAGCCACATCTGAAGACCCACAGATGCCATGGAGACAATGATCATGCAGCTCGGAGACCCATGAGGGCCACAACACCCACCGCCACCACTCCCAGGACCCCCCCCCGGACCACCCTCCCCTGGACAAACACATACCGTGCACGACACAAGAGCCACAAAAGCACATGATGTCGCACAATGACAAAAAGAAACACACGTGTGGTCAGAAGAACGAGAAACAGTCACTCATCATTGAAGTAACAACCAAAAACTTTATTGAAATACAACACAAAACATCAATGCGGAAGACTCCTGTCGGGTCCGTCCAGGACAACCTTCATGTCGCAGCCTGGAAAAAAAAGCACCAAATCAGAACGTGTGTCATGCGCACATCAAAGGAGCGAGACACAGAGAAACAGAGAAGGAAAGAAAGGCAGATAGAGAAAGAGAGAGAAGGAAAGGAAGGGAGAGAGAGAGAGAAGGAAAGGAAGGGAGAGAGAGAGAGAGAAGGAAAGGAAGGGAGAGAGAGAGAAGGAAAGGAAGAGAGAGAGGGAGGGACAATGCCGCCCGTGCACCCAGGCACCACTGCTCACCTACTGCCACCGGTGTGTCTCCAACCACGTGCCGGTATACACTGCAAGCCACCAGGTCTGCAATCTGTAATCGAGGCCAGAGTCAATCATGGCAGAGTCCATCTCACTGCACACGGAAACAACGCCTGTCCGTCCTGCGCACACATGCAGCCGCACCCTACCCCCTCCCGCTGGCCAGCGCTGGCTGTCCGCACTTGCACACCCAGGCCCCACTGCTCACCTGCCGCCAACGGTGTGTGCACCAGTGGGCACACCACATGCCCGTGCAAGCTCCAGGCCCCGGTCCCGCCACCATGACATGCTCTACATCATGCGGACCCGCACCGCGGACCAGCAGGTCCCACACATGATGCTGAGTCCTGAGGCATCAATGGCAGAGACCACATCAGTGCACACGTCATCATCGCAGGCTGCACACCTGCTCAGCAATTTCGGTGCCACTAACCCTGTGCAACCCCAGTCAGCACCACGTGGTGGTAGGCCCGTGACGGCCGCATGGCTTCGGGTGCCACTAACCCTGTGCAACCCCAGTCAGTGCCACGTGGTGGTAGGCCTGTGACGGCCGCATGGCTTCGGGTGCCACTAACCCTGTGCGCAACAACTCATGGGCCCTTTATGATTGAGAATCGTGGAAAGTTCATCATCCAGTCACCACCGGCAGTGGGGAATGTGACGTTGTCGGCCCCTTATATTGGCGGGGTCACATGGCCTGTGACACCTGTGCTGGATGGGTGTGGTGTGTGTGCAAACCTGCCCTCAGGGAGTGGCTGTGACATGCTGACAACTAGACCAGTGACCTGCAGACCACTAGCGTGTAAACCTGCGACATGTAGCTATGTGGCCCCCCCTCGGAGCATAAGCGGAGTGGTCTGGCCTGGCGTATGCCGGACCAGCGCAGGGCTTGCAACAATGACTCGGGGGCTCTGGGCGAGGTTCAGTCCATGTCCGGACAAGGAAGTGACTAATGCGTGTGTCCCTGTTGTAGTGTCTACGGCACCCAGAACGCAATCGGCGATTTAGCACACTGTGACTGGAATCCCACTAGATGAGCATCATTGACGTTAGGGGGAATCACTGACCCTAGATTCATCCATACATCCATTCATGAATGATGAAAGACATGACACAGCAGTGCGTTTCTGAATGTTTAATGCACATCCAGTGGAGTTTTGCAGCTGGAGCAGTACAGGGCCATGCCAACCCCACTTCACAATATGGGCCCGTGGAGGGCCAGCCAGAGTCCATCGGGGAATGACAAGTACAGCGGAAAAGGAAGGGTACAGTCCGCAGTTTGGTCGGCGTGTAATTGGTCACCAAACAGGATATGACAGTCCATGTCGCGGTCCAAGGTGAGTGCAGCAGAGTGTATCGGGGTCAGTGGAAGGTCATGGGGCCATGTGCGGCAACAAGCAGCAGCAGGCCAGGTGGCGAACATGAATGCTAGTGCCTCCTTCTGATCTCAACCCCATCCACGTCCTCAGATATGTGCTCTGCCCCACCTGTGGGTGGTGCAGTTCTGGCTGCGGCACTGTGTGCCACTGACACATCAGGTGCCGGAGTGGAAATGCCTGCCGCACTGTGAGGCACTGACACACCAGGGGGCGGAGATGTGGATGGTGTAGGAGCAGCAGCATTCTTCTGCGCCACGCCTTGTGGCAGCAATGCCATGATGAGGACATGCAGGGCATGGTAGATCCCAGCTACATTTCGCTGATGTGCAGCGGTGGCTGCCATCCTTTCCGCCTCCATCCACACCATGTCCTCCATGAGCATCCACATGTGTGCCAGCTCACGGCTGAGATCGCTGGAGCCACTCTGAGCGGACAGATGTTCTTGTCTCTGAGTCATGACTCCAGCGATGTCAGCCAGGGCTCGTTGGAGACCATGGAGCGGCCTGTGGGTGTCCGTTAGGGACTGAAGGTGGTCCCTGATGGGACTTAGACACCCATGGATGGCGTCAAGTTTGGTAGCCATGAGGTCGAACCCCACCCGCACCTGCTCAGCCATCTCCTCTGGCCCTCCAACACACGGCGTTGGAAGGCCATGTGTTGTTCGGGGTCTTGGAAGATAGCCGGGGTTGTGGGTGCCCCCTGCTGGGTGGTTTGTGGAGTGGGTGGGGTCTCCTCGATGCAGCTGGGCTGCCCTGGTCCTGGAGGTGATTGGCGGATGAGTTCAATGATGTCTTGGAGGGCTTGAGTGTCGATGCTGGTGGTGTCCTCCTCGTCATCAGTGAAGAGTGGCTGGGACTGCTCTGCAGGAGGTGTTGACGGTGCCCGTGCAATGTGAAGGGGAGATGCTGTGTTACAATGTGCCCACATGTATGTAGCCGCATGGTACATGTTCACATTCAGACAGCATGGCAATGTACATTGTGACAGTCTGTAGATCAGGGCCATGATCCAGAGTCATTGTGGGTGTGCACTGTGCTCTGCTTGATTGTGCATGTGTGCAATTGTGGCCATCTCCCTCCATCCCCCCAGTACCTGGTGGTTACTCACCCTGTTGCTGTTGTGTTGTGTCATGTCGAGCAGTGTCCGCTCCCCCGACTCCTGCCATGGTCTCCACACTGATGACTGTCGACACCAGCTCCTCCATGTCATCCAGCTCCAGCTGTGGCGCTGGGCTTCCACCTCCAGTCTGCATTGCTGCCTTCTGGTTGCCTGCGAGGTTCTCCTTGGTTTTGTGCTTGATTCAATCCATCGATTCTTGACCTCGTCCATTGACCTCTTGTGCTCTCCGACGGCATTCACCTTGTCCACGATGGACCGCCATATTCCATTTTTGGTGCCAAATGACACGTTGGAGGTGACAAACAGTTCTTGATGGTGTTCCATCACCTCCGTGACCAGGATCCTATTCTCCTGCGGACTGAACTTCGTCTTCCTCTTCTTCTTGTCCTTGCCCTTCCCTGTCCCCGAGGTCCCAGGCTGGTCGTCCGGGGTGCTTGTGGGGTTCTGCTCGTCCTCTGTGCCTGTTCCGGCTGCCTCCATGGTGCTTCGGTGTTGGTTATTTTGTGTTTGTGTGTTTTTTCTACTTTTGTAGTGATTTTCCCGCCTGCCGTGTATGTATTGCAGGCCTGGCGCCGCTTATCGCTGATTTCCTCTTCGCGGTTTGGCCCATTGCATGTTTTTTTGCGTTGGGGTTTGGGTTTTTATCACCGTCGCGGTTGTTGTATCGCAGACATTGTCCGCCTTTTCGGGAGACTATCGCATGGCACCGCCGTGTTGTGAATTCCACGTTAACACAGGGTTATTTTCCTGCGATAGACTGCGATGTGTAAAGTCGCATTAACATTTTTTGGAGATGTTTAGCGCACGTTCTTGTGAATATCCCCCATAGTCTGATGTACCACATATCAAATCTTTCTGACCTGAACTAAATCAGCAATAGGGAAAGATACATGGCCAATATGTTGTCACTACATAGACATCCTCTTCTTGAACCAGGAAAAGTGAGTCAAGTGCCATCTGTGTGGGAGCACAAAATGGAACAGTACTCACAATGAGATGGACACCATATGATACAGGACAAATATTCACAATCATGAAGATGTCCTGATCTACATTTTGAGACAGGGAGCCAGTTACCTAAAATTGGGATTTTGAGTTGCGTCCTGCAAATGTGCAGATCATTGATAATGAACACAAGTAGAAGTGGATAAGCGGAAACAGTACAGGCATAGTGGCATGCCTATGCATACCCCATCTGGACTATCACAAGGATAAATACGTAGCTGCCTTCGCTCACACAGTGGCAGATAGTCAATACATAGATATGGGGTTATTTTGTACCCTCCATAGAACATGCATGGGGGACATCAATATCATTTACCCACAGGAAATAGTATGGAAATGTCAACACTATCTCCAGCTTCCGACTTTTACAGAAAACATGATGAGCCATACTTAAACATGCTCATGTACACACATCATCCCATGGATGCATTTGGATCCATACATCATTACATGAACATAGCATCTCATAGTGTGTATCTGATTGATGGACTAGTCATCTGGCAGAATCATGTATTTGCTATGAGACATGGACCCTTGCTCCATAACAATGAGGGAGGCACAAGTACCACTGAGGCTGTACCACAACAGACATACTTCATGGTACACTAACACATCCAATATCTTAATGCCCATCCTATGAATCACAAGCACGTCAACAGACAGACATGCAGGCATGTCATTCGTTGTCAGTCATAGCCCAAACGCATCACTTATGAAGATGTAGGTCCTTCACATGAAAAATATGCTGCAACTACTATAATCCTTTGTGTTTACATAGTGATGGCACCCCAGGTGCCACTGCCATAGATGTTGACATATTCCATTTTGTCACACTGCTACAGGGACAGACCTGTTTTCTGTGAACATATAGGCCCATATTTATGAGAATTTGGCATGGGGTAGTGCAGGAAGGCACGTTGTTGCGCTGCCCTATGCCAAAGTGAAAGGGTAGTAATGCACCTAATTTATGCAATACAGTGCATTTCTGTCTTTTCTCCCTGCACTGGTGCTGTTTCATCAGCCTTGTGCCAACGTAGGCACCCTTGTACCATGGTGCAAGGGTGCCTCCGTTGCATGCAGTATTAAGTCCAAAGTGGCGTTTTCCTGTTTCTATGTGTGCTGCTGAATGCTGCACACCTAGAAAGAGGAAAAAACAATAAGAAATAAACAGATTTCTCCTTGTGAGGCCTTGGCTTGGGAGGTGTATGGATTTGGCACTTCTCCAGATTTACATGATTTTGTAAATCTGGGACAGCATCAAAATCCAAGGGTGTTGCATTAGAAAACACACTGCAAAGCCCTGGAACACCTCCTAGGCGCAGAGTAAGGCAATGCAGCTAATTGCACTGTGTTGTCTTACTCAAGATTTATGAGGCCACTCAAAGCCACACAGGGTGGCTTTAGAAATTGAATTGAGAGCCCTGTGACATGCATGGGGGTGATGGGTGGGGCTCCGACGTAGGAGGAAGCGGCTCTCGGAGCTCCGGCCCCGGGTTTCCTCTTCAATCATTATCCTGAACCCCTGGCATCGCGACCGAGGTGTAATTGGTGGATGACCCCCTCGGGCACCTACAGCTGCAAGCAGGAGAGGTGAATTGCGGTGGAACACCAACTACAGCGATCGCTGGCAATGCGAAGTTCCCGAGACGCTGCAACCAAGATGGCGCCTGTGAGATGAGGACGGGCTGTGGAGCTTATACCCTGGTGGGAGATCGAGACGAGGAGCAGGTAGCGAGGAGTGCGGCTGCTACAGGAACTCCCGCAGAGACTTTGAGGGACTGCTCCACCACCGGCGGCTTTCAAGGTGAGCCGAACCCATGTGAAAGGGGAAGCGACTGGCTCGACCCGGCACGCACGAGCAGGGCGTGACCGACGATGGGCTTCGCACTGAAGTGCACTCTCCGGGAGGGATGAAACAGAGACTCCCGGCCCCCTCAGCTTCCTTGAAGTGTGCCCTTGCCCCATTGAGTGTCGAGGCCCATGGCAGAGGGTGTTGGAGAGACTGTTGGTGCCCGACGCGAGAACCCTGAAAAAAGAATGAGGGCAGAGATCCCGAGATCGACATGGCTGCCCAAACAGAATGGTGGAGAGGGCGGCTGGAACCGGCACCACACAGGGAAGCGGTGGCTCTAGAAAAGTCTGGTGAGTGCGGCGTGCTGGACGGGAGACCCGATCCCAGTGAAGGAACTCGGGGCCCATGGGCAGCTCGTAGATAGCCCATCACTGAAACTGGCAAGCAACAGTGTGAGGGGGATTAGCGCAATAAGAAAGAGCGCTACCGGAGGCATGGAGAGCAATACCGGCTGCTCCAGATTGGAGGGTAGTGCCCTGCCTGACCCCAACATGACGCCTTCACGCCCGAGTCAGAGTTGGTCTTTTAAACTCCAAGGACCTTCAGCACTTAGTCGGTCATTAACAAGATGGCCGCCGACCTGTAGCTGGTTAAGATGCTCCCATGGCCGGGATCATCAGCATTTAAAATATCCTGCGGATACCCTGCCATCCACCTACCATTTTACCACAGCACCTCAAGTCCTGTCATTATTATTGTGGCTAAGCTATTGACCACTTGTAGCTGAAGGCTGAGGTGAGCGGACCCCCCCCCCAGCGCGAGGCAAAATGGCGGCTCCTACCACGCTTGTCCCGCCGAGAGGGGAGATGCGTCCAGGTGGGCTTTTAATGGACTGTGTCACCCCCGATCACATATTGATGCTTGGGAGATCTTGTGAACTTTTAAGAACTAAGGGAGACTGGCCCATCCTTCCCAGTAAAGTACTGTAGCACCTGCCATCTTGATCAGCCCTCACCTGACCCTGTACCTGCTCCCCCACCAGGACATGTAATCTGAGAACTTTCCCTAATCAGCTGAGACCTAGCCATTTTGACTGATCCCCGGTGGAGCTACCTCGCGAGCTAAAGGGGAGACGGACTATGGATTCCCTCCTTGGCCATCACCTACCCAGCCGGTCTTTGGGCAAACTCTTCTGCGTCTCTCCTGTCCTTATCTCCCTCCTCCCCCTTCCCCCTTCCCCCTACCCCCTACCCCTTTTCGCTCTACCCCTCTCCTCTTTCCAGCTATTGACCTTTGCCCTCGGCAGTCCTTGCTCATAGTTCCCACCCTGATTACCAACTGGACTCTCTTCTGTGATCTTCTCCTCATCAGTTGAGACCTAGCTATTTGACCGATGCCCGATGGAGCTACCTTGTTTAGCTATAGGGGAGACGGACTATGGATTCCCTCCTAGGACGTCACCTACCCAGTCGGTCATTGGGCAGACCTCCTTTCGTCTCTCCTGCCTGTCTTTTCCCTCATCCTCATCCTCCCCTTCACACTTCCCCCTCCCCCTCCGCTCTATTTGTCCCACCTTCCTTTCCTCTATCAATGTGTTGCATATTTTTGATGTTATGTGTAATTGTTATCTTTTTCTGTAACATTGTGTAACCTATTGTAAAGCGCTCTGATACCTACGGGTCTAGCCAGCGGTATATAAAACTCTTAAAATAAATAAATAAATAAATCAATAAATAAATGCATGTACCACTTTACATAGTGCAAAAGTGACATAGAGCTCTCCAAACATAAGCCGTCTGGTGCGTAACACAGCAGGTGTGTTTGACCACTATTTTGGTCAGTGAAACTTACATATACAATATGGAGATCCCAAAAACAGGCTGCATGTCTGAACACATGATGCTGATTTAAGTTTAGACATATGCTTTAGTATCACAATGTGTGAAAATATGATTCCATTACATCTCTCCTGTCCATACCTTTTAACAATAGCTGCGTAGCATTAATGCACATCATCTGGCCCAGCTTCCTACACAAACTGGTACTTTAAAAACTGATCCCTGCCCAGACACGCCGGGCAAAACATATTTCACAATGACATGACATACGTTGACTCAAGATCTTATGGTTTGTGCCATTTGTTGTTCCAGGTAATGTGTCTCTGTGGAACACATGCAAAGTGTATGCCAGATGATGCTCACTTTGCCCAGAGCTACATGACTATAGATTTGCCACTCTAAGTACATCTTAAAAGATGTGTACATACTGTGAACCTGTTTACATACACCTTACAGTCTCAACATTCTTTGACCGTGAGCAGTCCTAAACAAACTTTAGAACGGTTCTGTACATAATCACAGACTGACAGCTCAATGATGGTAGCTGAGTGTTACCCCTCACCACACATCACAATTGATCAGTTCCTCATAGATCCAACACAGACATCAAAATGGTACATACAAGTACTCATCACACTTACTAATAGCATTGGGGTCCTGGAATGATTGCACCTCTACCCATGACAATGGAGGATGTCCACCTAGGAGACATGAAAGAGGACATAGTATTGTAAAAATTGCTCTAACACATGTTAATTTTTTATTTACTAAAGTATAAAATCCCTGTATTTCAGAAGTACACAACAGCACTAACATGAACATGGCAATATGTCCATCTCATTGCACGCATCTTGTTCAGTTTCTAGCCCTGAGCAAGCTGGATGGTGGAGTTCCGATGTTGCCATCATGACATGCCTGGAGCATGCGTTAAGCATGTGATTGATTGAGTAAGACCAGTCACGCCCGTACCTGCACAGACTACATCCACCAGCAGCCCAAGACTCCTGGAGGCGGACCCTGGTGCCTTCATCAGCTGTTCCCATTAATGGCTATAAAGCACGACTTTCAGGCCCCTTGTGCAGAAGACCATTTAGGCCCATTGCTGCATGAACTATATCCACCAGCAGCCCAGGGCCCCTGGAGGCCGATCCTGGTGCCTTCATCAGCTGTTCGTGTTAAGCGCTATAAAGCGTGGCTGTCAGAGTATACCACCCACCTGTACTTGATTTTCACGGGGACAGATGAGCTAATCCCAAATCCCAGGCTTCACTGCGGACGAATGAATTCACCCGCAGTAAAGGGGGGGAAAGGGGAATGGGAATGACAAGAGAGACTGCCACTTAAGTGTTCTTCTACCGATGATCAGCTAAGAATGGTCTCGAACACCCGCAATTACAAGAGATAAGGTTACTTCTTCCTCACTAACCCCTAGTTGCCCAACCAAAACTACGCCTCCCACCGCTAAGTTTTTACCTTTAAATATACAGTGGCTAGCTTCTCTCCTTAATGAGCTTATGGATAGAACTGCTTATTGATGACTTGAATATTACGCTCTGCCTTCAAGCGCTTAATGCTTTCTGATGAAGTCTTAATTGCAAGTAACTATTGTCTCTTTTCTCTTTCTTCAGGTGAAGAGATGAAGCTTCAGGTGGTAAGTATAAATATATATATATATATTTGTATTTACTTGTTGAATATGCTTGTAGAGATGAGTGAAAGCTCCCTGCGCTGCTTGCTTATCCAGGCAGATACAATATTCATCTTCATATAATTCAATGATGAGTCAAAAGGAGAATACAGGCTACTCCTTGTCTGGTAACTGACTGCTGGCTGAATGCAAACAATAAATATTTAACTGTGCCCCAGTTCAAATCACCAAAACTAACTCTTGGGTCAAACATTACGGGAAAGAAATGTAGCTCACAACTAAAGTCTTTATGACCCAAAAAGAATTGTTCTGTAGTTGTTAGTTTTTAGATACGAAAATAATTTTAAACTGACTTAGAACCCGTGTCAATAAATGCCCACTCCAAGAACTTGTCACAAAGGAAGATCCTCACAGAAAAATTCTGCATTTACTTGAGTGTTCCACTGACGCCACAAACAGAAAACTAAACAAACTTCTTACTTCAGAGTTTGTTCAGAAATACCAAAATGCGGGCTCACGATAAAATCCAGACGAAGTCTAACAAGTCTGGTAGTTCGCTGGAAAACTCCCTTTCTCTCATGCGCGACGAGAGAAACGATCCTCACTAGAACGAATGCTACAGTTGAAGTGCGCAGCACTCCTAGAGCGCGGGCGCGAAGGACACTACACTGACTTCTTGGGGCAAACACTAGAGCGCTGACCTAGTACTGCATAGATGGCAGCTGCCATCTTGGAAAATCGCTGTAATCGAGGAGAAGCAATCTTCGGCAAAGCAAGCAAGGACCTCCCTGTTGCGAAGCGGTGTTTTAAGCTACGTAAGTAACAGAAAACCCTTATCTTTTTTGAGCCAGAGAGGGGTTACCTGAGCTTACGTTGGGAAAACTTTTGACCAGTCCTGACAGTACCCCCCACCAAAACCCCCTCTCCACCCACTCTTGGCTTCTTTGGGAAGGTCTTGTAGAATTCTCGGATCAATCTTGGGGCATGGACATTGGTACTAGGTTCCCAGGACCTTTCTTCTGGACCAAAACCCTTCCAATAAATTAGATACAGTAATTTACCGTTTCTAAACTTAGAATCTAAGATTCGTTTAACTTCAAATTCTTCTTCAGATTGGAACTGAACAGGGTCTGGTGGGGTAGCCTTTCTTAAATTAGGTGGATTTTTCTTAATCAAAGATACATGGAACACTGGGTGATTCTTAACCTGGAAGGAAGTTGAACCTTTACACTGACTGGGTTTATCATCTTCTCAACTTGAAAAGGCCCCAAAAATCTAGGTTGGAATTTCCTGTTTCCTTTTAGGCGCATATTACGCGTGGAGACCCAAATCATATCACCTGACTTATAGATTGGATTCTCCCTTCTTTTCTTGTCAGCTTGCTTCTTAAAAGAGTCCTTCGCCTTGACTAGATTATCTGTGGCAGTTTGATAGGCCTTCTGCAAACTCTTCACTACATCCTCCACTGCCGGAACATCACCCTCCTGTTTCCCAACTATCATGTTTAGGTGCCTGCCAGAATTTAAAAAGAAGGGTGAAAAACCTGTAGATGAGTGAACAGCATTGTTATAGGCAAATTCAGCTGCCCAAATCAAATCTGGCCAATCGCCTTCCTGTTCCATCAAGTATAAGCGTAAATATTGCTCCAAATCTTGATTTACTCTCTCAGTTTGTCCATCAGTCTCTGGATGGAAACCAGTTGACAAACGAGAATCCACTCCCAATCTTTTTAAAAATGACCTACAGAAGTGTGAAATAAACTGGTGGCCCGATCTGACATCACCACCTTTGGAATTCCATGTACTCTCACTACGTGTTGTGAAAATAAATTGGCCAACTGAGTGGAATTGGGAAGAGACTTTAATGGAATAAAATGACTCATTTTGGAAAAATGATCTACTATGACCCAAATGGTAGAGAAACCTTGACTAGGGCGTAAGTCTACAATGAAGTCCATAGAGATGGTGTGCCAAGGATAGGGAGCTACTGGCAAGGGCATCAGCAAACCTTGTGGGGCTCGCCTGATGACCTTTCCCTTAACACATTGTTCACAAGATGCCACATACTGCCTCACCTGAGCTTCCATACCGGGCCACCAAAATTCTCGTCTGATCAGATCCAAAGTCTTCTTGACTCCTTTATGCCCAGCCAGTAGATGATCATGACAATGTTGAATGACCTCCTTCTGTAGTGCTTCACTGGGGACGAAAAGGCTTCCTTGAAAATATAGCTTCTAATCCTTAAGTTCTTTTCCAGTGCCTTCCTCTACCCACTTCAATTTCTCTTTTTCAGAAAGTAAATCCTTAATACTTTCTTCAAACTCAGAATACTGAATGGTTCAGATGATTCGTTCTTGTGGAATGATTAATCCCTTCGCCGGAAGCTCTTGATCTTTTCCAGTGTTGATTCGAGACAAGGCATCCGCCTTCCCATTCTTAGCTCCTGGCTTGTAAGTTAAAACAAAATTATAGTCAGCAAAGAAAAGGGACCAACGCAATTGTCTGGGAGTGAGCATCCGAGCTGACTTCAAAAATTGTAAATTTCGATGGCCGGTAAAGACTGTAACCTCATGTTTAGCTCCCAATAAATAATGCCTCCACTCCGAAAAGGCATCCTTTACCGCCAACAGTTCCTTATCTGCAATTGCATAATTGACTTCTGCTGCAGTTAACTTTCTGGATCGAAAAGCCACAGGATGAAGCTGTCCAGTGTTCTTTTGTCTTTGAGACAGGATTCGTCCAATTGCTAAATTGGAAGCGTCAGCCTCTACATAAAATGGCTCTTCGGAGTCTGGATGCAGCAAAACTGGTGCCGAAGTAAATGTATCCTTCAAAAGCTGAAAGGCTTCTTCTGTTTCAGAACTCCAGACAAATTTTTCCTTCCTCTTCAACAAACGCGTAAGAGGACTGTCCTTCTCAGAAAAGTTGTGGATAAAACGTCTATAAAAATTAGCAAATCCAATAGAGCTTTGTATTTCTTTTACATTTCTGGGAGATGGCCAATCTTTGATAGCTCTCACCTTTGCATCATCCATTGAAACTCCTTCGGGAGACAAAATGAACCCCAGAAACTCCACTCGAGCGGTATGAAATACACACTTCTCCAACTTCACATACAGTTGATTTTCCAAAAGTCTCTCCAAAATTGCTCGCACATGTAAAACATGTTCCTCCAAGTTAGCAGAGAAAATGAGGATGTCGTCAATGTATACTATGGCGAAGCGATCTAAGTACTCCCTGAGGATGTCATTGGCGAAATGTTGAAACGCGGCTGGAGCGTTGCACAGGCCGAACGGCATGACCTGATATTCGTACAGACCAAAACGGGTCCGAAAAGCGGTCTTCCACTCATCGCCCTCTGCCATCCTCACCAGGTGATAAGCCCCTCTTAAATCCAACTTAGTATAGACATTAACTTCCTTCACCTGATCTAGAAGTTCAGATATCAATGGTAAAGGGTAACGGTTCTTTTTAGTGACCAAATTCAAGGCTCTATAGTCAATACAAGTCCTAAGTTTTCCATCCTTCTTAGGAATAAAAAACAGTGGAGACGAAACTGGGGACTGAGAGGGTCGTATAAATCCGTTAGCCAAATACAGGTCAAGATATTTCTTCAAATGACAGTTTTCCACTTCTGAGAGGGCATAAATTCTGCTGCAAGGCAAAGAAGCTCCAGGCTCTAGTTCGATCTTACAATCATATTCACGATGTGGAGGCAACCTTTGGGCTTCTTGTTCATCAAAGACGGCAGCCAAATCTTGATATTAACTGGGAATCTCTTCCAAATTGATTGCACAAACCATGTGCGTCTGGGTAGCTAATATTGACGATGGCGACGGTAATCGCACTGTGTCACAAGGATGAAAACAGTGTTTCTTGCAGTAATCTGAATTCAGTTCCACAGATCTACTAGCCAGGTCAATCCTTGGGTTATGCTCGGTGAGCCACGGCAATCCGAGTATTAACTGAAACTGAGGGGCGTCTATGAGGCTGAATTTCAACAAACTATGATGTTTCCCAGGTCCAATTAGGGCAATTTCTTCAGTGTTGAATATAATGGGTCCAGAAGATAAATTGGTTCCGTCCACTGCTCGGACTGGCTCAGGTCTTTCCTTCTTCAAAAAATGTATTCCAAGAGAATTAGCAAACTTGATATCGCAGAAGTTTCCCGTGGCACCGGAGTCAATCATGACCGAAACCTCCTCTACAATAGAATCTCCAAACTTGATCAAACTGGAAATTATCAGATGAGGTGCAGAAGATTGTAAAGTATTTGCGACAAGTTGTGTTTCAGGAGTTGTCTTATCTGAAGCTCCCACCAGAGCAACTCCTCTTACTGGTGGGGCCTCTCTTTTACCCAAGCATTGTTCTTTGGTTTCTTGGGACACTCCTTAACAAAATGCCCAGCATTTCCACAGTACATGCATAACTTTCCACTCCTTCGTCTCTCCCTCTCTTCCTTGGATAGAGGACCTCTAACAGCTCCAATCTGCATGGGCTCTTCCACAGACGCTGAATCACTAGTCTTACTAGTGTCTAGCCTTGCACGATCAAATCTCGGGGGTATGGGATGCCAATCCTTACGACGCTTACTCTTCCTCTCACTTAGTCGTTGATCAATTTGTAGAACCAAATCTATTAATTCGGAGACATCAGTGGGTCTTTTTGGTATTTGGGCCAGTCCATCCTTAATTTCATCTTTAAGGCCTCTGTAAAAAATTGCCGCTCTCTTGGCTTCAGGCCAATTAGTTTCCACTATCAGCTTGTTGAATTGCGCTAGATATGCTACCAACTCGCGGTTTCCTTGTTTAAGATCTAACAGTTCATTGTCAGTTGTCTGAGATATGGTTCTACGATCAAATATACGAAGAAATTCTCTTTTAAATTCCTCGAAGTGATACAGAATAGGATCATTGCTATTTACTAGTGGCATTGACCAGGCTGCGGCATCTCCACTCAGGTAAGACAGCATGAAGGCTACCTTGGACTGATCCTCCTTAAATATAATGGGCCTGCAAAGGTAATGCAAGGAACACTGCGTGATAAACACTTGGGCCTTATGAGGATCTCCATTAAACCTCTCTGGGGCTGCTAAAGGAATTGTGGGAGATATAGCATGAATGACCTGCGTGGTTAATTCCGCAGCAGATGGGGCTGGGGAAAACGGTTGGGACTTTTGTTCCTTAGCCAATGGATTAATCCTATCCACCAGTTCGTCAAAACTCTGT
Organism: Calotriton arnoldi; assembly: GCA_963921515.1. Classification (NCBI taxonomy): domain Eukaryota; kingdom Metazoa; phylum Chordata; class Amphibia; order Caudata; family Salamandridae; genus Calotriton; species Calotriton arnoldi. The sequence continues at coordinate 225,347 of CAWUFW010017648.1, read as the reverse complement.
CTGAGATAAATGGCCTCTTGACTAGACTTCTTAACCTCATCCCTTAAAATCTTATTTTCTTCCATCGTTTCACTTAACTGTTTCTGAATTCCCTCCAGCACTGTAGCTAAGGCCTTAACATCTAAACCTTCAGCCATTCTGTCCAAGTGGAAGTTTTAATGAGTGGCACTTCAATCTGTCAGAGTATACCACGCACCTGTACTTGATTTCCATGGGGACAGATGAGCTAATCCCAAATACCAGGCTTCACTGCGGACAAATGAATTCACCCGCAGTAAAGGGGGGAAAGGGGAATGGAAATGACGAGAGAGACTGCCACTGAAGTGTTCTTCTACCGATGCTCAGCTAAGAATGGTCTCGAACACCTGCAATTACAAGAGATAAGGTTACTTCTTCCTCACTAACCCCTAGTTGCCCAACCAAAACTACACCTCCCACCGCTAAGTTTTTACCTTTAAATATACAGTGGCTAGCTTCTCTCCTTAATGAGATTATGGATAGAACTGCTTATTGGTGACTTGAATATTACGCTCTGCCTTCAAGCGCTTAATGGTTTCTGATGAAGTCTTAATTGCAAGTAACTATTGTCTCTTTTCTCTTTCTTCAGGTGAAGAGATGAAGATTCGGGTGGTAAGTATAAATATATATATATATATATATTTGTATTTAATTGTTGAATATGCTTGTAGAGATGAGTGAAAGCTCCCTGCGCTGCTTGCTTATCCAGGCAGATACAATATTCATCTTCATATAATTCAATGATGAGTCAAAAGGAGAATACAGGCTACTCCTTGTCTGTCAACTGACTGCTGGCTGAATGCAAACAATAAATATTTAACTGTGCCCCAGTTCAAATCACCAAAACTAACTCTTGGGTCAAACACTACGGGAAAGAAATGCAGCTCACAACTAAAGTCTTTATGACCCAAAAAGAATTGTTCTGTAGTTGTTAGTTTTTAGACATGCAAATAATTTTAAACTGACTTAGAACCCGTGTCAATAAATGCCCACTCCAAGAACTTGTCACAAAGGAAGATCCTCACAGAAAAATTCTGCACTTATTTGAGTGTTCCACTGACGCCACAAACAGAAAACTAAACAAACTTCTTACTTCAGAGTTTGTTCAGAAATACCAAAATGCGGGCTCACGATAAAATCCAGACAAAGTCTAACAAGTCTGGTAGTTTGCTGGAAATATTGCCAAAGTCTTCAGAATGATGTCAGGCGAAGCGGCGCCAACGAACGCTACTTCCCTGAGGTAAACTCCCTTTCTCTCATGCGCGATGAGAGAAACGCTCCTCACTAGAACGAATGCTACAGTTGAAGTGCGCAGCGCTCCTAGAGCGCGCCCGCGAAGTACACTACACTGACTTCTTGGGGAAAACACTAGAGCGCTGACCTAGTACTCCATAGATGGCAGCCGCCATATTGGAAAATCGCCGTAATCGAGGAGAAGCAATCTTTGGCAAAGCAAGCAAGGACCTCCCTGTGACGAAGCGGTGTTTTAAGCTACGTAAGTAACAGAAAACCCTTATCTCTTTTGAGCCAGATAGGGGTTGCCTGAGCTTACATTGGGAAAACTTTTGACCAGTCCTGACAGTGGCTAGCAGCCCTGCCGCATGGGAGACCAGACACGCCTGTACCTGCATGGACTACATCCACCAAAAGCCCAGAGCCCCTGAAGGTGGACCCTGGTGTGTTCATCAGCTGTTCCCATAAAGCGATATAAAGCACAGCTTGCAGTCCCTCCACACTGGAGACCAGTCACACTCGTACCTGCACGGACTACATCCACCAGCATCCCAGGGCTCCTGGACGCAGACCTGGTTCCTTCATCAGCTGTTCCCTTTAAGCACTATAAAGCGCGACTTGCAATCCAGCCATGCGGTAGACCAGTCACACCCGTACCTGCACGGACTATATCCACCAAAAGCCCAGGGCCCCTGGAGGCGGACACTGGTGCCTTCATCATCTGTTTCCATTAAGCGATATAAAGCACAGCTTGCAGTCCCTCCACTGGGGAGACCAGTCACACCCGTACCTGCACGGACTGCATCCACCAGCATCCCAGGGCCCCTGGAGGCGGACCTGGTGCCGTCATCAACTTTTCTCTTCAAGCACTATAAGGTGCAACTTGTAGTCCAGCCATACGGTAGACTAGTCACGCCCGTACCTGCACAGACTACATCCACTAGCAGCTCAGGGCCCCTGGAAGCAGTCTCTGGTGCCTTCAACAGCTATTCCCATTAAGCACCATAATGTGTGGCTTGCAGTCCTGCCGTGCGGGAGACCAGTCACACCCATACCTGCATGGACTACATCCACCAGCAGCCCACAGTCCCTGGAAGCGGACCCTGGTGTCTACATCAGTTGTTCCCATTAAGCGCTATAAAGCGCAGATTGCAGTCCTGCCATGTGGGACGCTTGCGGGTCATGCCCAGGTGAAGCCCAAGCCAAGGACAACTATCTGCGCCCATCCGCATTTGGATGAGGCTGGGCTGTGCCTGCCTTCGTGGATCTAGTTCTCTTGGCTTTGTTTCTACTTATCGTTGTTTGGGCCTCTCTGTTTTTTACGAACAGTACAGCACCCAGCCGGTACTTCCACCCAAGAAGTAAGTGGCAATCTTCCACCAGGAACGCAGTGCCCAGACTTGTCCATTTGTTACCTTAGGCCTTATGTGTGATATTGTTTGAAGTTTTTGGGTATAATATTCTTATTTAAACCGAGGGCAATATTGGTCTACTGAATACTACAGGCAAAAGAAAGACTGTGGTTGCCAAGTCATCAAAGAATGCAAAACGCACTACTATTGACTCATTTCTTGCTAGAGCTGTCGTAGTCATCTCGAAAGAAATAAACTTGGCTGAACACTGTTTGTCTTTGGGAATTGTCCGATCAACTGGGCTTCCAGAGATGGCCACTGGGGCTATTAATAATTCAGATACGATTCATGTCGGGAAGCAGAAAGTGTTGCAGTGGCATAGAATTAATGAGGCTCCGGATGAGCCCTCTTATAAGGGCTCTCCTTCTATGCCAGCTGTAGCTCCTCTCTCCATGGCCCCTCCTTATTTGGTTCGCTCACCAGCTGCCTAGCACAAACGGAAGTGTTGGAGGGCCGCAGCTATTAACTCAAGCCATTCTTTTCCATCTGGTCCAGGTGTCATTTTTTGGGCTCCTGCTTAGCAAAAATTTGTGGATTCCGCCAAAGATTTACTGATGCCACAACGGGAAAAATTGGATATGCTGGAGGGAGAAATTAGGAAAATAGTATTTTTCTGTCAAAGCCTGCAACATCCTTCTGTAGTGGTTCCCTCCATTTTGATCTTGGGGGTTAATAAGCCTTCTCCAATTTTGGGTCCTGTTAGATCTTCTCCTAGAGTTCTATCGAGGGCCTGTTGATCCCCAGGGTCAGTTTCAGAGGGTCCCTTGGCAGGTCGTTTACAGGTGGGTGCTCCAGGGCCTTCTACATATGAGCCACCTTCCTTGTCTTCATAATCTATGGATATTATTCAACAGAACCAATTATCTTCCTTAGCTACTCAGATGCACATTTCACCAGTAATTTGCCAGGTAACCAGTGACAATGAGATCCCTTACGACCCAGTGACAATTAACCTACCACCTGCTTGTTGCCCTTATGTGGAAGTTCTGGTCACTGTTCCCCCTTTGAATCCCGGATCAAGCAAAACCCTGGAGACCTTGAAGAATAAAGTTTCCATTGGCTCAATACAAACCATATATTTCCATCTAATAGAGCACATCAAATACTGCTAACTAGGAGAGTGGTTTGGATTGGGCCACTAAGGGAACATTTCAAAGGGGACTTCATTGGTATTATTTTCAACAACCGGGATTTGCTGGAAACTTTGGCAAGGTCGATACCTGCCATTCCGCTTACTAGGAATATGAATCTACTCCCACTGTGATTTTCCTACCTTCATTTTCCGCAGTACTGAATCAGGGTACAATGGCAAGTCCAAACATCAATCGTTAACTGGATGTGACTTTCTGTTTTTTTCCTCTATAGCTATGTCCATTAGGTTCTAAGTGCTGAACTCATTACAAGATAATAACTGACTTAACCACAGGGGGGGTTTATTCACTCACATGTTGTGAGAAGAGTAGAGGGTTCAATATGAAGGATATTACAGAAGTTTTGCCCAACGCCGATCTTTTATGTACAACTGGCTTGGAGGGTTGTTCTATAGATACTAACCACAGGCCTATTGTTACTACAAACTAAGCTAATTTCAGCCGTAATGAAGCTAATTCCAGCACAAATTCCTTGACTGCCCATGAGTCTTATATGAGTACCGATAGACAGGAACTTGAAGGTTACTATAAATTCCCAACATGGAATGTGGACGGATGACAGACTAAGTTGGGATCTATAGAATAGATAAACATTTCCTCTGGTTTTGGTGTAATTTATGTACATGAAACTTGGTGTGTGAACACGACAAATAAGGAAGGTTGTTACTCCTACTTTTTGGGTGCTATACCCTCCCATGCAGGGTGGGCTAAAAGAGGGCTACAGATATAAATGTCCAACAAATTTCCTGTAACTGTCAAAACGTTCTCGTCTGTTGGCCTACATTTCCAGTTGCTGTGGATAGTTACTAAGGGGGGCCCTGAACTGGTGCTGGTCAATTTCTATATTAATGTTTTCGATTCCTCCTGCAGTAAGGTGGCTTATGCCCTTGACTCAGTTTTGGAAGTTTTTCTGCGCTCTATTCACTCCAACTTTATGTTAATAAGGACAGGCGACTTCCACAGGCAGTCTTGCTCTTTCCCTGTGAAGCACGTGTGTGGGTATTCTAACTTGGAAGGGGATGGCATTGTGCATTTCTGCCACAATTTCTATAGGAATGCTTTGAATGTAATTATTTTTAAATATGATTTCCTCATGTTAAAGTGTAGATATGGCATTAGCAGGGAACAAATTCCATCTTTTACCCGTAGAAATACCTCTACTGTTATCAATCATGTTTCGGTGTCCAATTTCGCTAATGGTACGATTGGTACCCCTAATATTATTCCAACTGTAATAAGTGATCTTAACCCCATTATGATACCCTTTTCTTTTTGGGGTAAGAAAAGTGAAGTACTCCCCTTAGTTTCCAATATTATCCCAGCATTGCATAACAATGTATGAATTAAATTGTCAGGAATTGAGCCTAATAGTATTCTCCAAGAAATAGTAATTAAAAACTTTGCAGAGTTTAGCTATTGTTTGAATGGGGTGGTGGCTCCTAACAAGCTGTTGTCTACTTTTAATCATATTATCTGTTCTATCAACTCCTTTATGACACGAATTGCATAAATTAGAAACCGGGGATGGTTTGACCACTCATGTACTCATGCCTCCCAGTGCCTCAAAGCGGCACTACATAGTTCCTGTAGGGATAAATTGGTAGTTAAGTCACTCTTTAATGAATTTAGACATTTTCTTGCAGTGAGGAAGAAGGCTAAACAGGTAGAGGAATGGACAAAATAGTACTAAGACACTGACACTAATAACACTAAGCTATTCTGGGATATGGTTAATGCCCCTTTATAAAAAAGATACAATCCCAGAGTTCTTGTGAAGCATGGGTAGCCCATTTTCCAGATATTTTTAAGCAGAACCGGGAGGATAGCAGTCTAACAGCACCTGAGGAAGCTTGTAATTGGAACACGCTTCCACTAAATATTTCTATTGAGGAGGTTCTTCACGCTTTACATGATAGTGCAGAAGAAAGTGCTCCTGGCCCTGATGGGGTACCGGTAGAGGCATTTGAAACATTCATGGACTTATGGGGACTGATCCTAACTAGGGTGTTAAATGTAGCTGCAGTAAGTAGCTCCCTCATGAGCCATCTCATTAATTGTATCTATTTTTAAGAAAGACGGAAAATCAGACCCTAAATGTTATCACCCTACCTCGCTGTTGGATTCCTCAGTAAAATTGATGAGTAGGATTTTATTAAGGAGGTTGAAGGAGTGGCCACAGGAATATTCTATGCTATAACCAGCTCAGTTCTGATTTAGAAAGGGCCTAGGGAATGTAGAGCAATGTGTTAATTTAGATTTGGTGATCTGGAAACATACTAGGGCTAAACCAGGCTCACTTTACCTTTGTTTAGCCAATTTAAGCAGTGAGTTTGATCTGATTGACTAACCCATCCTATGGTCAACCCTGCTTTCCCTTGGTGCCCCAAGGTGATTATATGCTTTCTTACACTTTTGGAGTTGAGCAAGGCATTAGACAGGGTTGTGGATTAGCCTCTTTATTGTTTTCACTCTTTATTAAAGGAGTTGATGATGTTTTGCAGGCCCTACAAGCAGATGCACCTTGTGTCACCGGTTGTTCTATTCCTGTGTTACTATATGCCAACAACTCCGTATTGTTATCCCGGACTCCCGTTGTCTACAGAAACTGATGAGTGCATTTGGGGGGTTTATGGCATCTAAAAAAATGGTAATTAACAAGTCTAAAACTTATACTATGATATGTGGGAACAAAACAAAAAAATGTAGATCCTTTTCCATTGGTGATACCCCAATTACCTGAGTAAACTCCCTTTGCTACAAGGGCGTTTTATTTACGAGCAATGGCACCTGGGCACCGAAGGTTTTAAATGCTAAATATAAAACAAGTAGGAATTGCAATGGGATCTTTAGGTTCTCTACCAAACTGGGCAGTCGACCCGTTAAAGAAATGGTTGAAATATATAAGGCTAGAGGGGTGTCCCCTGCCATCTATGGGGTGGGTCTCTGGGGTTATACCCCCAAAATCCCTCTCCAAGTTGAAGATAAAAGCTTTTTTAAACGCTTGCTCTGTTTACCTATTTCTGCTTCATCTCTGATTGCCCATAAAGAGGTTGGCTTGCAGTTTTTGGAGGACCTGCTTTTAATAAAAACCTTTGCTACTATGGCTCTCTAGATGGTAAAAAAAGGAAACTAGTTTTACAAAATCAATTATTTTAGATTGTTTAACTATGGACAATGCCTCTCGCATTCCCTGGCTTGTCTATATGAATTCATCCTTCAGCACTTCACTTAATTTGTGAATTTGGCTAGATCCATCCCAGGCTCTATCACTTACTAAGAAACACATCAAAGACACTTTTTTCACTACACGTCTGAATGTAGAATGTGTGCTGAGATGAAGAAAGCAACGGTCGCCTTTTATATTTCCTCATTTTACAGGGAGGGTAGTCAAAACTACTTGTCTTGTGTTAATACCATCCAACACCATTATGTCCTGACCAGATTTAGATATGGCACTGTTCATCATTTGGTCTCTTTTCCCAAAATGAAGTCTTGCCACACAACCCCTTGTCTATGTGATGGTTGGAGAAAACAGAGCAGACAGCACTTTATGTTGTTCTGCAACTTATATAAGAGTCGTCTGTGCTATTATCTTAAGCCTATCTTTGTTGCACAAAACATTAGTACTTTCAAGGATGCCCTGAAATATCTATTTGCACTTAATGATCACTTTATGTGATTTAATGTTGCCCTTTTTATTAAGAAGGCAATACATCAAAGGAAACTATTATGTATTAGATATTAGTATTGGGCATAATGATTGCTTTTTATTAATATTTTTTCTTAATTGTTTTAATGACTGGATGTTTATGGGGTAGTTAAATAAGTGTACCTTCTGTATTTGTTTTTTGTATGCTGTATGCATTATTTTATGTACTTTTATGGCTGTTTTTAACTTGCCGAATAACATTTGAACTGACTGACTGATTGAGTAATGGGAATATGCAAATACCTTATGGCTCTCCAGGGGAGGCACATCGAGGAGACATGCCTTGATTTCTCCTTGTTTTGTCTTGTTTCCATGTTTGCTGCATGCTACAGCACACATAGTGAAAGGAGAAAGGATCACAGGATAGTGTTTGTGCATGTGGTTGCCCCTTCCAGCACAAACACAATACTGCATGCAAAAGAGGCACCCTTGCAACATGGTGCAAGGGTGCCTACGTTGGCACTAGTCTGCCAAACAGTGCAAGAACAGGAAGAGATGAAAGGAATGCACCATATTGCATAAATACGGTGCATTCCTACCCTTTAACATTTGTGTAGGGTAGCCCAACAAGGTTAAATGCTGTGCTGTCCTACACCAAAGTCCTGTAAATGAGGGCCTAAGTTCTCTTACTTTACATCGTCTCGTCATATATTTTCCAACTGATATACATGTTGCACGCCCACATATAGTAGTAAAACACAACTTAAGTACAAATCCTGTTCATGTTTAGCATTCCAGATGAAGTTACATCTCAATATGCAGTCAGAACGTACATACATACCAACAAGTTCAAGTCCACAAATCTCAAGTCCCAGGTAGTCGATGACGTCAGCCTCCCTTGAAATGTTTTCCGTCCATCAGTGCTTCAATTGGTGGGTTGTGCATCCAACCTTGAAGGTTTGTTCATGGTGCCAGCACATTCGCTCCCATCGGTCCTTCTTGTCCTTAGACCGATACTCCTGGCTCACCCTGCCGCCAGCCACAAGTATCCAAGGGAAGTAGTGTGATATGAGCCAAATCAGGCCTCTCAGCTGTGGCTCTGAAAAATGACACCCCCTCCCAGACATGATCCCAAACCTAACAAAAAAAATAACTTACTATCTAAATACTAACCCCTTACCTACCCCAAAATACAAAACCCAACTAGACGTAGACCTGACAATACAATGACAAAAGACCAGACAAAACAATGAACCAGGTCAATATATGAATGGGACAGGGCCAATAAATGCACAAAACACACTCTCACACTACCAAAACACGCACTCTACTCTCACACACTCTCAAACAACCTCCTACACTAAGCACAGACTAATAGAGAGTAAGTGATAGTGAAAGTAACTTCACACTTCCTAGTTTTCAGCCTGCCACACCCAATTCGTCACTTCCTGCGTATATTTTCCACATTTTATTTTTCACAAATGCGTCATCTTTTCTGATGCATATGTACTGAAACAGCCAATGCATGAATAACGCACAACGCATTTGTCACAATGAGTATTCAATGCATTGGCGCTGGTGTGCGGCTTACGAACCGCGCAACGGGGGAAGTACGACACGCAAATGGGTTAATGGGTGGGTTCTAACCCACGCAACTGGCCTACTGTCTGTGATACACTGTAGCAAATTGTGCAATGCAGGTAAACACACCTTCAGCTCACTTTCTTTGCACCTCTTCTCTTACCTGACAGCCTTGATATTTTCGAATGTCTGGAATTTCAGTGGTAAAAGTGTGCCTATGTGTGATGTTTAACATTCATTGTGGTGAAATATAGAGTGACAATATATTGATTAGGATTACATATAGTGATGTGTAGAAACATACCTACACTCTTATTGCTTTTTCAGTTTGTAGTATGCTTGGGTGAACGTAGGTATCTGCGGAGTAGGCATATTATTGGTCAAATGTGTTGCTTTGCACTGCCAATGACAAGCACCACTGTATTCACCATCATGCCCATTATCTAACGTAATACAAATTTTCAGATTTCCTGTCATAAGATTTGTTGCAGATGCAATACACACTCAGGGAAGCACAGGGACAGGCAGGTTCAACAAGTCTGCAATGTATGTGGCATCCTGCTTCACATTTACCTGGATAGATATGATAGGTAATGCATTAGGCCAATGTGATACCTGTGAATATTGGTCAAACTTCATTTAGCACACTAAACTAGCCAACTTCCACCATGGAATGTTGTGGTACAGACACATCTGCTGTCTGACACAATATGTGTGCCTCATGCACAATGCACCTTGGAACATGTGTTTGCTAAATCTGTTCCGTTATTGTTTGAGCATCACACATCCAGCTGGAGTAGCCTAGACAAGTGCAAAGAATCCCAAGTGCCACTATTTATAGTATATCAATGCATTGCGTTACTAAGCACATGAGAGGACTTTCTTGATTTTTGCATGTAGGTAAGCATCACATCAGGATTGTTATATGTGCATTTACTGACAGATGACACCAGGCAAACATGCTAAGCGTCATTGAGTACTACCTTCAGAGGAGTGATATGACATATAGTTAGACCTTGACATCTTATCTTTACTTTGATTTGCTTTGTGTCCTGTGTACAGCAGCAGACATAGATGGAATCACTAGGGCTAACAGCATTTTTGGATTAACATTAAGACACACCATCACGGTCACATCCATTCCTGCATGTAACAGTTGCAGCCTTGCCTCATAGGGCAGGTGAGCCTGCATTAGGCCTAGCTGGCCAATCCAGCACCGGCACAGGTCAAGTGTCAACATTTTTAAGTGTTATGTTAGATACCGTACTTATCTTGCTATGTGCTTGCAATCATTGCTGTGGCATAGGGAGACTATCTATGCTGCACCTTGTGGTGATGCCCATTATGTGCCCCTCTTGATACACTCACAGGACAACATGTAAATGATACTGTGAGTGACATCTGTAAGACGGCAACATACATCATGAAGTGCATGACACACACAGTCATTGTACACTGTTTGGTACTACAATAAGTTTGGACCATGGCAGAGGGTTTGTAGCTGAACACACTGTAGCAATACACACAATCTCTGCATGTGCAGACTGTTACATATTGCAACATTTCAGTTGTGAATGTGTTGCACAGGCACAGGGGTTCTGCACATGGTGTTATCATGCCCACTTATATGAAACAACATGATGTAGATCTGAGGTGAGTGTATCAAACAGCAACACACCTTTTGAATAGGTGAGTGAGTCATCAGTCACAACTGCAGTGAAACATGGTTAAAAAGCCCTTTGTACTTGTGATGTTAAATTAAGAAGATGCACTATTCACACACGTTCTGTGTCTTACTCCTGTCAACGTTAGTAGCACTACATAGACTCAGAGTGCAGGTCTTTGTGTGTGCCTCTTGGTCCAAGGATACTGCATTCCCTGACATAGGTATATGTAATGGCACACACTCAACTAACATTTCACCTTTGTGTGGATAGTTATTTGTGTGAGAAGCTGGCCTGGTATATGATGTCCACTAATGTAAGTGGGTACCTTGCACCAGTCCAGACAACCTGTATGGTGATTTAAGAGGTCTTAGACAACCTTAGAAAGCTCTTTAAGTGGTAGCTGTGGAGAGCAGCCTTCAGGCTTAGTCCAGAAGGAGTGTAAAGCAGCTTGTTTTACCAGAATGCAATCTTATAGTATAGATTAAGTGAAAAGAACCACACCAAGTATTTATAAAAATATGTATTTATTATATAATACACTCTAGTATGTTTAAATATCTCCTGCAAGGAGATAAACACAATGCACACAATACTTTAGCAAAGAAAATAGCACGAAATACATGGTGGACCCAGTGGGGGACCAAACCATATACTAAGAAAGTGGTATAAGAACAACGACTCGGGTCAAGACAAGATTGAGAGGATATAGAAGTGCTAGGGACCCAAGGAACCACCCAAGGTGAATAGATAAGGACCCCACGGAGAGCGCGTGCAGTGTGGGAACACAACTGTGTGCTCCATACAACTCTACGTGCAAGTCGCGGTTGGATTTTTAAAGTTTAAGGACCCTTCCCAGTGGACCATGAAGAAACCCAATGAAAGACAGAAGGTTGGAGAGCCACCAACCCGTGGATACCCTAGTACCCACGTTACCTACACCAGGGAAGACAGGTGCATACGTGTGAAGTGGTGTCGGAAACTGCAGTCGAACCCAATGGAGGGCTTCAGGAAAGTGCCGCTGCTGGAAGAGGAGAAAGTGCCCGGTGGAACTCGAAGCTGGATTCAAGATGAATGGTACCTGCAAGCAGAGGTGACAGAGTCTATGTCACTCAGGAGTGATCAGGAGACTTGGAAGACGAATGTCCTCCAATGTCGGGTGTTGCAGGATGGATGATGATGACTTTGACTCTGCAGCTGTGAGGACCAGGAGCCATGCATGAGCTGTCCCGCGAAGGATGTCGAGTGCTAAGGGGTTGGTGTCAGGTGGGCGCAGCAACAAACCTTGGCAAATGCAACCAATGCAGGAATCGAAGAAGGAGAAACGTCGGGACCAGCAAGGTCCAGGGGACTCACCAAGGACAGGGAAGTCAGGGCAGGCCCTGAGCAATCAGCAGAGCCTAAAAGACCTACAGGCTGGAGGCACTTGAGTCGCGAGAGGACCTCAAGCATCTCACCAAAAGATGCAGGCCACGATTCACACGATGTGGTATGGCTGAAGATTCTGGTCACTGGAGGTGCCCGAGGTTGGGGCTGCTAGGAGCCCGAAGATATTCTTGGAAAGAAGCCAACAAGCCTTTACAACTGCAAGTTAACATGGTGCACAAGGGTTCAGTTATTGCAACCCCCATGAGGGATACTGGCCTCAAACTTGGTGAGAGGGCAGGGCAGGCCTCGGGAGCTGTGGAAAACTACCACCTGTGTTGCAGAGCCTTTGGTGTCCGGAAGAACTCAGGATCAGCAGACCGGTCAACTTAGTTGCGGTGCCTGCCAATGCAAGGGAGTGACTCCTTCAATCCAAAGGAGATTCTTTCAAATGTCTTTGATGCTTCACAGGCCTGGGAAGGTTCCTGTATGATGCACAGGCACAGACGATGCAGCAGACTGGAAGGGAGACAAAAAGTCAAGTCCAAACGAAGTCCAGCTAAGTCCAGGGTGCCCAGACGGTAGAAGAGTAATGGTGTCTGATCTGAATCTTACCCCACAACGAATCTCGGGACCCACACCCAGGTAAGCCCTTAAGTACTCTAGGGAAAGAGTTGGGAAGATTCAGGGGACCCTCCCAGGGGAGGGTCTGGACAGGGGGGAGGTTACTCCCATGTCCTTTGTCCAGTTTCGCACCAGAGCGGGAGCCAACAGCTCCCTGGGCTGGTTTGAAATGGACTATGCACAGGGACACCAAATGTGCCCCCCATGCAGACTGAGTGGGGCTGGAAAGTGCACCCACCCCATCCCAATACACTAAATCCTGTCTGGGAGGTGGTCACGCCTCCCTGTGACAGGATGCCTATTGTTCTGCCTTCCCCTGCTCGAGCTTGACTCAGCAGCAGGAGGGCAGAATCGTGTCTCTGGTTGGCAGCAACCATTTTGTACTGCCTGGGTCAAGAAGGCTGGTACCGGGAACACTGAGAGCCTAACAGAGGGCTCTTCCAGTGCTTGGAATCATACCTCCCACATCATTTACGGAGTGCGGGTACGAATCCAACATGTTTGATACCAAATATGATAGGATTTGTTGCAGCCGTTTTCGAGATGGTCAACGCGTAATTGCGCGGTGCCCCTCTATATAGTATATGGCTGCTTCACTGACAACACGGTAGAATGGACTCTGTAGGCTGCAGGGGTGTCCTGCTCATGCAGGGGCACCCTCTCACTGAGAACCAAGCACCCTGCCATCAGGATAGCAAAGGCCTGCTCTAGGGGGGACTTATAAGTTTTAAGTGCAGTGACCCTAGATATAGGAAACCAATATCTTTAGGTGGCCCAGGTACACAACCTTACTCTGCCCTATCTGGCACTTGGTAGCCTTGATAGTGAGGCCTGCTTTCTGCAGAGCTTCCAAAACATTCTACAGGTGGACAGGTGATCCTCCCAGGTGGAGCTAAAGACAGCTATATCATCTAGATATGCTGCACTATAGGCTTCCAGGCCTGTGAGAATTTTATTCACCAACCTTTGGAATGTGGCAGGTGCATTCTTCAAGCCAAAGGGCATTACAATAAATTGATAATGCCTGCTAGGGGTTGAAAAGGCTGTTTTTGGTTTGGCATCCTCAGCTAGTCTGATTTGCCAATAGACAGCAGTAAGGTCAAATGTACTTAAGAACTGGGATGAGGCCAAAGTGTCAATAAGCTCACCTGCCCTTGGAATTGGCTGATTATCAGTCCTAGTGACTGCATTGAGTCCCCTGTAGTCCACACAAAACCTCATCTCTCTTTTTCCACCCTCGGTGTGAGGTTTGGGCACAAGGATTACTGGGCTAGCCCAAGGGCTATCTGAGGGCTCAATCACTCCCAACTCCAGCATCTTTTGGACCTCTGTCCTAATGCAATCTCTGACAAAGTCAGGCTGCCTGAAGATTTTAGTCTTAACAGGTAGACTCTCACCTGTGTCCACTTCATGGGTACACCAGGTGGTTTGACTAGGAGTCAGAGAAAACATATGTCTGAATTGATTGAGGACCTTCCTGCAATCAATCTGCTGCTGATCAGTGAGGCTGCCTGCCAAGGCTACTCCATCAACTGATCCATCATCAGGGGTTTGTGAGAGGAGATCAGGGAAAGGGTCACTCTCTTCCTCCTGTCCCTCATCAGTTGTCATGAGCAAGCCCATGTCAGCCCTGACAACAAAAGGTTTTAGCCTGTTCACATTAAGTACCCTATGGGGACTTCTGGGAGTGCCAAGGTTGACCAAATAGGTGACCTCACCCTTTTGTTCTAATATGGTGTGGGGTCCACTCCATTCGTCCTGGAGAGCTGCTGGGGCCACAGGCTCCAATACCCACACCCTCTGACCTGGCTGATAAACAGTCAGGACAGCCTTTTGGCCATGCCAAGCTTTCTGGAGGTCTTGGCTTGCCTCAAGGTTTTTGCTGGCCTTTTTCATTTACTCAGCCATGCGGGAGCGCAGACCAAGTACATAGTCCCCTATGTCCTGTTTGGGAGGTTTGAGAGGTAACTCCAATCCCACCTTCACCAGACACAAGGGACCCCTAACTGGATACCCAAACAGAAGTTCAAAAGGGCTGTAGCCAACCCCCTTCCGAGGGACCTCTCAGTAGGCAACGAGAAGGCAGGGCAGTAGGACATCCCATTTTCACCTAAGCTTTTCTGGGAGGCCCATGATCATACCCTTTAGGGTTGTGTTGAATCTTTCAACAAACCCATTGCATTGAGGATGGTAGGGCGTGGTGAATTTGAAATTCACTCCACACTCTTTCCACATTGCAGTAATATAACTTGACATGAAATGTGTTACTCTGTCAGTTAAGACCTCCTTAGGGAAGCCCACTCTGGAAAAAATTCCTAAGAGGGCCCTTGCCATCACAGGAGCTGTAGTGGTCCTAAGGGGAATGGCTTCTGGATACCTAGTGGCATAGTCCACCACCACTAGGATATAGCTGTGCCCAGATGCTGTTTGAGGGTTCATGGGACCAATGATATCAATCCCATCCCTCTCAAAGGGAACACCAAACACTGGAAGTGGAATTAAGGGGGCCTTTGTGATGCCGCTTGATTTGCCACTGGCTTGGCAGGTGGCACAGGAGTGAGAAAACTCCTTTGTGTCCTCAGATATAAGGGGCCAGTAAAAGTGAAAGAAAAGCCTGTTCAAAGTCTTACATTGCCCTAAGTGTCCTGCCAGGGGAATGTCATGTGCAAGGGTGAGTAGGAAGTCTCTAAACTTCTGGGGTATAACCAACCTCCTGGTGGCATCAGGCTTGGGGTCTCTACCCTCTGAGCATAGAAGTCCTTCATCCCAGTATATCCTGTGGGACCCACTGACTTTCCCAGCAGCGTCTGCAGCAGCTTGCTGCCTGAGGGGTTCAAGAGAGGGGCAGGTCTGCTGCTCCAAACTCAAATCTGCTTTGCAAGGGCCCCCTGCCCCCCAAGAACTCAACCTGATCGGGTTCAAGTTCATCTGGGCCAGTTCCTTCTCAGAGGCTCTGATCATCTCCCTCAAGAGACTGATCCTCACTCTGAGTCTGGGGGGAAGGCACAGCCTTACCCTTCCTGCTCCTTGTCTTGGAAGGCACCTGGTCCATTGATCCAGGATCCAGGGCCTGTTCAGTGGAAAGTTGCTTTGCTTGTAACCTGGTCACAGCAAACACACTTGCAGAGATGTCCAACATTTCTGCATGAGTCCATAGCTCTATTTCAGCCCAGGCTGAAGCTTCCAAATCATTGCCCAACAAAAAATCCACAGGGATGTCTGAAGATACCACAACCTTTTTAGGCCCAGTTACCCCTCCCCAGCTGAAATTAACAACTGCCAAGAAATGGTCAGTCCTGACATTGATTCCATTGGCCACTTGGTACATTTGTCCAAGTATGATCTGGTCAGGAGACACAAGATTCTCTGTCACCATAGTGACACTTGCACCTGTGTCCCTGTAGGCCATGGCCTCTTTTACATTTATCATAGGCTGCTGCCTGTACTTGCCCAGGTTACTGGGACTGACAAGTAAGGTGGCAAGATCTATGCCACCATCACAGACCAACACAGCCAGAGCTGGAGTTCTGACTAAGTCAGAACCCATCTCAGAACCCAAGGTTAACCCTACTAATCCCTTGTTTCCTATACCACCACCTGTACCTGTGCTTGGGGGCACAGTTGCCTTAGGGGCAGTGGTAGTAGGAGTGTTCTCCTTGGCTTTTGGACAATCAGCATCCTTTGTCTAATGGGTTTTCACTTTACAAAAGTAACACCAAGGTGTCACGTGGCCCATAGGTACATTGACATTTTCACTAAGTTAGCATGAGCACGCTGCAGCTTGCCTGCTGCTTTGCGCATGTAACTACACGTCCTTAATTTTGCAATATTTTTTATGGCTGCTTTCACACGAGAACTCATGGCTGTGTTCACTCTCTGCATGTTCCTGGGATTTTGACTGAACAACAATGCCCCTTGTTATTTTGTTCTGGCCAGGCCTTAACCCTCAGACAAAACATACTGATGCAGCTGTTGTTTGGACAACGTACTTTGGTTTTTAGTGGGATACATAAATAGGTAGCACACACTTGGAGAGGGAACTTTCCAGAGAGAAGAGCGAGACAGCACCTAACATGTAGATCTACCATCTATAGGCTAAGGTATGGGGTCTGCTGACAAAACCCAGAGATCTTCTATTATATAATAATACTTCTTCTTAGCAGGGGAGGGAGATTAGGCACTATAGTCCATTCTCCATTGTCTTTTTATAATGCCATCTCCCTTCATGATCTATGGACTAGCTGCTATGCTGACTGCATTTGTACTATGCATATTTCTGCTTGTTATGGCACGTATACTGCATGTTAGGGCACGTTAGTTAAAATAAATATTTTAAACTGTTTCGTGACTCTGTCAGATCTTATCGTGGACAAGTACAAGAGTGCGACCGAAAAGCTGTGTCTTGTTACCATGTTTCCGGAGAGATCTGGGAGTGTTGTGTTCTGGGGTGTCTAATCATTTGTTTCTCTGTGAGTGAGTAGGAGAACAAGTGAGACACTATAGCTAGTCGGTCCTTGGCTTTTGGGTACTCGGGTGGTAGGATGACTCAGTCCCTACTCACTAAAGTCCCATAATACTACTCATGGTTCTGTTCTTGGGCAGAATCCCTGCAACATGGCGCCACCAACGTTTAGTCTGAAACGTATTCACGGGACCCCTGAGTAGTTCTTGTGCTTGTCAATAATACCCTCTCACCGGTTTCCAGAGACATCCGTGGTGAGGGCTTAGTCTCCTATATTTGTGTTTTATAGGTTTTTCAAGCTTGAAGTTTAAAAGGTTTCATTTCTCTCTCTCAACCCGATTTTGCGCTACCTTTCTTCTGATTTATCCTTTTCTACTTGTATTGTGGCAGTCGCTATTCCGGCACCTAACCGTGCTGGGGTTACGGCGTATTTAACTGGCCATGGAGTCCCCGTTGCGGGGGCGTCCTTTATCTTTGTTGTCGAGGCGGATGCGGCTCACTGCTTCGAGGTTTTTTACTCTTGGATTACATTACCGGCAGTGGATGGGAATGATAATTTGTTTTATGAATATACAGCAGCCGCCGTGCCGCAGGCTTATAGCCCTTATGCATTACTTGAAGTTCCGTTGACGGCCTGGGAGCATACCATCTGGTTTAATGGCGCCCTTCCTCACCCTGTCTCTGTGGTCCGTTTAGGCCCCTTATCCGTCGATGGGGCCATTTGGCCCGATTTGGCGGGTTTTACACCGCATCCAAATTATATTAATGTTACACACGCAGAGCTACACCAGTTACATACAATGCTGATTCATATACACAGAATTGTCATACAGTTTATGTCATGTGTGATACAAGTGGCCCCGGCTGGAGCTGCTCCCCAGCCACCAAGACATGGTGGTGATCTTGTTATTAGTTCCGTCATGATTAATTCAGTGATGGGCAAATTACCTCAAAACCGTGATGGCTTGCCATTTTGGCACGCACAAAAATTTGAACAACTTGAAGCTGTCTTTCCACATACTAGCCCTGTGGAAAAACACAGGATCCTTACAATGAGTTTGCCAAGTGGTTTGATTCCCACATTAGGTGACTGCACCACCTTGGGGACGGTGTTTGCTATGGTGTACACACTGTGCTTTGGCACCCCCTCCATGAGCTTTCTACCGAAAATTCTGAAGAGGGTACAGGATGAACACGGGGCTGGTCCAGCCCTGGATTTGGGGATGAAGTTAGTGGGCATGTTTCCTATTGTCTCCAAAATGATTCTGGCCAACATTAAAGGTGAGGCAGTTTGCTTGCAAATGTGCCAGCTCCTAGCTGCACTGGCACATATTGATTGGCAGCAGCTGTTGCCGTCTATTATTGCGGATGTGTACACATCTTTAGGACGCAATAGCTTGGGAATTCAACCTTTTGCTCATGCGCAAATTAAGCCCCCTCGTGAAAAGGAGGGTAGTCCAGTCTTTCCTAAAAAGGCTTGGAACGAGAGGCAGCAACAACAGAAGCCTAGTTCAAGTGCAGGTTCACCTCCACCTGACGCTTCTGAACGTCGATATGATTTGCGCGACTGCTCTAAAATTAAGAAACCAGAGAGGTTCCAGGTCCCTGATCTTCTTTCTCCTTGTTCCTTTCAGGAATCATCGGATCAACAGTTCAGTGGAGGGGGACGTCAGGATCGCATACAAGGCGAGTCTACGCAATATGGCTGTGACCCGCAGCACCAGTTTGAGGTGAAAGTCAAACAGGAGGGACCACCTCAGTATCATGCCCCATTACAGAAAAAAAAGTTGCAGCTGTGACAGCAAAGTATGCCTCAGATGGTGAGAACCCTGCTCCTTGACAGGAGTTGGCAAGTAACCCTCCTCAACAGTGCAGCGGCGGTTACCATACTGCGGCAAACACTCCACCAGCGTCTGGAGGCGAAAGCAACTGATACTTTCATTAGAGTAGAAACAGCTGACACTCGTGTTGCCCCCCCGATAAGCTCTATGAAATAGGCCTCCAAATTGAAGGTGATATTAAACTCCCAATTAAAGCAGTTTTTGGGGAAAATCTCACTTCTTCTTATGATATTTTGTTGGCAGAGGTTGATTGGCCTCCCCCTTTTGTCTTAGATTCCTCTAGGGGGGAAAATGTTTTTCTACCGAGTTTTTCACAATATGTTTCTGATGACAATAAATTGACTTACACCTCGAAGTGGGCTTTGTCCTTGGCCCCAGCGTTATATCGTAAACAGGCAGGTTGGTATGAGGGTTCCCTGGTTCATGTGATACCTTTGTGTAACGCACCTCAGCCCCAACCACAGTATCCAATCAAACGAGATGCTAAGGTGTTCGTAAGTAATATCTTGACCCAATTGGAATACCAGGGTGTGATTGAACTCTGTGTTTCATCGATGAGTAATCCTCTTTTTCCGATATTGAAACTGGACGGTTCATATCGTATAGTTTTAGACTACAGACATCTGAACATCATGTTTGCACCTTTGCGGTTCAGAACACAAATAGCTCTGCGTTAGTGAATAACATTGTTCGAAACAAGTACAAAACCACTTTGGATATTTCCAATGGATTTTTCAGTCACTCCTTCACTCCTGAGAGCTGTGATTTGACCGCATTCAGTACGCTGGGCAATCAGCGCCGATATGCGAGATTGCCTATGGGATATAAGAATAGCCCTGGTGTGTTTGCAGCACGCATAGTGTCCCTTTTGAATGAGATCGACCCCGATGCCTTCTCGTACGTTGATGACATATACTTGACGGATGATAAATTCCAGCCGCATCTCTTGAGTGTGGACCGCATTATCACACATTTTACAAGCTTTGGTTACAAATTCAATTTTGTTAAGTCTCACAACGCCTTCTTGGCGGTTCTTTTTCTAGGTTACGAACTCAACAATGAAGGTCGGGGGTTGGCCCCCAACCTTCTGGAGAAATGTGCTGAATTGCAACCTCCATCTACTCCTAAAAAATTGCAATCTTTGCTGGGTTTTTTTAATTTTGGGAGGACATACATTTCTCGTCTTCCAGTTGGCTTCCAAAACACACCACAATTCTTCAGTCTTTGCAGTCTGATCTGCTTTCGACCAACTTCTTGTTTTACTACGAGACAATTCTACAAACTTGGTAATAAGGATTGTACCAGGAACGTTAGGCTTTACTTACTTGACGTTCAATAAGGGGGACACTGTCCCCATTGCTTACAAATCACATTTGTATACTTCAGCTGAGTTGTGTTTTTTTTTTGACAGCTGTCCAGATGGAGATCCTGAAGGAATGCTCTCTGGCACAGGGGAAACACATGATCATGGTCTTGCTGTTACCTGCTTTAGAAGCAGTTACAAAGGCTACTGTCCCGAATTCTAAAGCCTTGCATCCTCGCTGGATACAATGGGCTAGTTCTTTGACATCGGCTGATGCCAATTTTATCTTTGATCCTTCTTTACAGACACAGGAGTTTTTACAATGTGAACATGTTCATCCTGCTCCATTGTCTCTGCTTCCTCTTAATCAGTACAAATGTATATTTTACACAGATGGTTCAGCTCAACCTGCCATTGGTTCTAAGCATGCTTATTCAGCAGCCTGCACAATTGTGGCAGGGACGTTATTGATAGGGATTTTAAATCCTCCTCGGTGCACACACAATCCCTGGGCGATTGCATGACTCAATGGGCTGAGTTACACGCTTTAGTCTTGGCTCTAGAATTTGCTGATCTCAAAGTCCCCACACTCATAGTGTGTGATTCTTTTTACTGTTTACAATCCTTTAATGACAACTTGTTCTTTTAGTCACAGAATCATTATTGTGATTCTAAAAGTAGTGCAATAAAGCATAAAACGCTTTGGGTTCAAGTGGCCGCTCTTAAGGAACGTTTCCCACTCACACGTTATCCATACTTTGGGCCATCAATGTGTGGGAGCACAAGCTGTTGGTAATTTCAATGGCTGATGAGGCAGCCAAATCTGCAGTAGCCACATGTTCGGTAGCAGCAGTCACTAGGTCTATGACTAAAATTGATGATGATATTTTGGCGGCTATCGCTGCGACAAAAGAGGGGACGGAGTTCCCCCAGGGTTTTCCTTCGTGTTGCACATACCACGTGTCTTCTGATCAAGTGCCCTTTGCAAAAATTCCATCCTTTGGGGATCAGCTGATTCCCAATGAGGACCGCAGACTTTCTTTGATCATTGCCACTCATGAAGGTGTGGCTTCTGCACATGCCGGATTAACTGCAACAATTTCACTTTTACAGCAACGTTTTTGGTGGCGTGGCTTATATCAACAGGCATGTAAATATGTTCTTTCATGTGACATTTGTCAACAAATTAAGCCTTCAACTGCTGCATGTCTGCCACATACTCAACTTTACATTTCAAATCAACCTTTTGGTTGTATTTATCTTGATCACTGCAGTCCTTTGACATATGATACTGCTTTCAAACACGTCTTGGTTTCAGTGGATTCATGCACTAGATTCCTTTGGGTTTGGCCGCAGCGCAGTGCTGACGCTCGAACTGTTATAAAAGATTTGCATGTCTTTGTCGGGACATTTGCCTGTGGCACCTTCCATTCTGACCAAGTTCCAGCCTTTGCCTCTAAGGCTTACCGGGATGCGATGAAGTCTCTGGGGGTAGAGGTGCAATTCTCGTCTCCATATCGTCTTGAGGGCAATTCTGTTGTGGAGCGGATGAACCGTGACTTAATGAAATCTTTAACAGCAAGGGTTTTAGGTAGTGGCAGGGGTTGGCTGACTCATCTTTACGGAGTCCAGCGTTCACTTAATAATCTCTCAAGAAGATCTCTGGGTGGGCGGACCCCATATGAAATGCTCTTTGGCATTAAAATGTTTGTGCCAGACCTTGATGGTCTAGACGTTGTGGCCGCTGCCGCAACCTTTGACGAAGATAGCCATTGTGCTATGTTACAGGAACTAAAAAAAGCTTGTGATTCATAAGCGAAAGCCCATTTACCCTCTTCCACGGATGCAGCAGTGCTGATTCCTGTTTCTGGCTGGCTTCCTAAAGTTGGAGATCTGGTCCGTGAAAAGGTGGTGAACAAAAAAGAATTTGGTCCATCCTACCGTGCACCGGTCAGAGTCCTTGGTTTGAAAGGCACCCGTACTGTGATTCTGCCTCCACTACCTGGTTGCAAGGAGAACCGTGACATTTTATCGAACATGTCAAGCTACACCATATGGCCGACATTGAATAGTATGCCTCCAAGCTTTCCATGCCAGGATCTCTCTCTGAATCCGATGGCTTCTGTTTCTTCGACTATTCCCCAACGAATGGAAGGGGAGATGGAAACTTCAATTGATTTATTGCCTGTATTACCTTACCTCCACAACTACGGAGATTGAATATGCTTCTCCTCCCGTTGAGGTTATAATTGACATTCCTGAATGTACAGTCCATTCACCTTCTACTGAATCACAACCACCATTGTTTCAGCTGGGGTCCAGTGGTTACTATATGGACCGCACAAGTTTTTCATCTGAATCTTCTTCGTCATCATCATCTGTCGCAGAACCCCCCACACGTACCAGTCTTTTAATCTCCTGGTTCAAAGAGACTTACCTAGTCCCTCCATGGACATACGTCTGGATGGTGCTGACAATGGTGTTCCTTTTCATGTGGATTGGGTTCGTGACTGTGTTTTTCCTCTTGATTAATGGCCATTACTTACATGAACGATCTGCAGTGAACTTTGTTGATGGTGTTCTAGCCCCTCACACGTCCTCTCATAAAATGAAATGAGATCAGGCCCTAGTTAATATTTCAGCATTCCCAGTTGTTGATGGCATTGTTTGGGATAAAGTACCATACGATATCCACAGCCCGACAGAACTTTTGAACATACCATACGTTTTCCGTGTTTCATTAGGAGATGTGGCTTTGCCTGATATACATTCTGATGACTGGGATATTTATGCTGTTCATTTATTGTTCTCTGACTTGAAATATTATACTGCATTTGACACTGAAGATTTGTATCTAAATTCTGCAAACTATGCCGATTTGTTCTGTTATCAACATTAAGGCCATCATGTTTTACACAAGACCAACACTCAGAGCCCATTTTTTAATTTTACACAATGGGAGCATTGCCCAACACCGTTACAGGGTAGTTCAAAGACCCAACTGAGTAAATTTATGTATTTCACAGGTTATAATCTTTCTGACCCTCACTCCTATTTTTATAAACTTAAGATACCCAACTGCACTAAATTTATGCTGACCCATACTAAATTAGTATACTTCTTGTCCATCATAAATGATTTGTCCATGAATGGTTATGAGTATTGGAAGGATGCAATTGATTTAAAATCCATTTGGGGTACCAAAGATTGGCAAGCGCAGGGCACTGATTCTTTCCATCGTGCATGTCTGATACCATCTCAGCTCATATTTTTAGATAAGACGGTACAACAAACTACTTGTTTTGGTTTAGCCACGGCCAAAAATCTAAATATTCCCTCTATTCCCTCACTGGCCTCTTATGTAACATGGCAAACGCATACCAATTACACAATGGAAGACTTAGCTGTCATGTTTCAGAATGGCATGCTTAATTCTACCACTATTTACCCCTTGGGTTGGTTATTGTGGCCAACTAGATCCAATGCATGTCAATTACGCTTTCTGAATACTACACAGGGATTTACCCAAAGTAGACCTGATCCACGTTTCCCACATTCCCATACAGTTACCACATACTCTGTAGGTAAATTGTGTCAGCAAAGGTTGGAACATTCCACACTGTCATCTGTGAAACAACACCTTTCTCTATTTTCAGGTGACATTGATCTGGCTGATTTTCTTTTGGGTCCAAAGTCCCCTCGAACTAAACGTTTTGTTTATGCAGCCTATAATGAATTTTGGAAGCTTTTGCAGATGGAAGCGGCGTTCTGCCTGCACCAAATTGACCAAGCTAATTTAGAAAAAGTTCTTGCTGTTGTCAATAATAGAATTAATACACTGTCTTCACGTATATATACTTTGGATAATATTGTATCATCAGTCATTGACATTGCTCAACATGAAGTGTCTGTTTTGTATCATGGTCAAAATCAGTTATATTCTGTGATGCAATCTGCATGGACCTTACAAACGCTCAAAAGAGGAAAAGTGCAGTTGGATTATTTGAATGCTTCCGCGCAGTTTTTGCCATTTAATTTGACTGATAAACAGAAATTGATGTCAATGAAGGATGCAACATATACGTTGTTACATATTGAACAATTAGAACAGTTATCATTTTCTGTGGCAGAGACTGATTCAGCTGTGTGGTTAATACATGGGGTTATTTCACTGCCTATCTCACTCTTTCAGTTGACAGCCTGTATGAAAAATTATCCAGTTGGTAGATATGAGCCCCTGGGCAGTACTTATATTCATATTACAAACTCCAGAACCGCGGCTGACCCTTGGTTCAGCACCTCAATCCCAGTTAACTAGATATAAGAGTCCTGTGCATATCACTTCCGAAGCCCGCCGCAGTTGGGCTCGACTGAAATTTTTGATAATGGAAGGTGCACCAGGAAAAGATTCCAGACGCTAGTAAGGAAGTCCTTTAAGTTTCTTTTATTCTTTATAGTAAAACATGCAGTCAGACATCAGCCAACGCGTTTCGTTCCTTTCAAAGGAACTTCTTCAGGGCTGAAATAATTGACACAAGACAGCACATAAATATCGACAACATAAATATATACAACACTGACACAAAAAACTAAGGCACATATATAAATACAACTAACAAAGAACACATGACAAAAATGAACTTACACATTTGGGTATTCACAGAATGAACTTACACATTTGGGTATTCACAGAATGAACTTACAACAATTTTGGTATTCACAGAATGAACTTACACATTTGGGTATTCACAGAATGAACTTACAACAATTTTGGTATTCACAGAATGAACTTACACATTTGGGTATTCACAGAATGAACTTACACATCCTAACCTTATGTCCGTGGCGGACATAAAGTTAGGATGAGTAAGTTCATTCTGTGAATACCAAAATTGTTGTAAGTTCATTCTGTGAATACCCAAATGTGTAAGTTCATTCTGTGAATACCAAAATTGTTGTAAGTTCATTCTGTGAATACCCAAATGTGTAAGTTCATTCTGTGAATACCAAAACTGTTGTAAGTTCATTCTGTGAATACCCAAATGTGTAAGTTCATTCTGTGAATACCCAAATGTGTAAGTTCATTCTGTGAATACCCAAATGTGTAAGTTCATTCTGTGAATACCAAAATTGTTGTAAGTTTAGGATTTTGACGTAAGTTAGTTCTGTGAATCAGGCCCTGTGCTCCCGGAATGACGAGAGCCTGCAATAACACAAATCAAGCCCGAGTTATGTGTGAACATGCAGGGGATAAAAAGTCCCTATTGTAAATAACCAGGGTGCGCACCGGAGTAATATACTTTCCACTAAGGTGTAATAACATATGCGCACAGAAGTATGGACAAGAGGGATAGATTATCACTACTTACCCACACAAGAGTGCGCACATACAAACCATGTATGCCTCACTGTAGCAACCAGATAATCACGTCCACGTGATGTCTATAGATAAAAAGAAAATATCTCCAGGGCGCACACCAAAAAATCCATATACGATTGCCTAATCACTGTAATCCGGAATATAAAACAGCAAAGTATGGTAAACAGTAATAGTCAAGCCCCACATTCCAAAAGAATATGTAATCGAAAGATAATCAAAAGGAAGAAAAAAAAGAGGAAAAGAAGAACAATCCAAACAATAATGAAAAAAAATACAAAAGCTCAAATAAAATGTGGTGGAATTGCCACCAGAAATTGTATCCAGTTACATCACATATATAGGCCCCTAATCACATTTGATCTGTTCATCTGAGGAATATTGGGACCAAATAGCTTCATAGGAAATAATGCATTTCCCCATCAGTATTATGACCATGTGTAGTTGTCCGCAAGCGACAAATCTACTTGGATTCCGCTTGTCTAAGTAATAGCTCCCTATTACCTCCTCTCTTACTCATCGGGACATGATCAATGCCGTGGAACCAAAAAGTGGCATCTCCATTGTGTTCCGTGTTGTAATGTTCTGTGATTGGATATCTAGTGTCCCTACTTAACAGTGCTCTGCGATGTTCCTGGATGTGGATTTTTAGACACCGTGTAGTGCTTCCAACATATATTATTCTGCATTTACACCCCAGGACATACACTACATAGGTGGTATTGCAGTTTATGAACTGATTGATAGTATACGTTCTTGGGCTGTTTTTGGAAAAGTTCTTAGTTCTATTTTTCCCCATGGGGCAAATATTGCAACTTACACAGGTAAAAAAAAAACTTTGGTTTATTTGATAACCAGGTCCCACTAGTTTGGGGTGTCGTCACATAACTTGGACATAAATGTTTTCTCAAGGATACCCCCTCCTGTATGTGATAGCGGGCATATCAGTAATACAATCTTTAAGGCCGGGGATATCAGTAAGTAGATGCCAATTTTTTCGGAAGGCCTTAAAAATCTTGTCACTATGTATGGTATAATGTGTGATAAATCTGGCCTTGTCTCTATTATTTGACTGTCCCCGGGGTGTTGCCTTGTCCCGAAGTGTGAGTTCCCTATCAGTTGATAGTATCCTGGTTTCAGCTCTATCCAAAACATTGTTGCCATATCCTCTTTTTTGAAATCTCTTTCGTGTCTCTCTAACATTAGTCAGGAAGGTCTCTTCTTCACTGCAATTTCTCCTGATACGTGTGAGCTCACTAAAAGGAATATTATTAATAACAGAGCTGGAGTGGGCACTGGAGGCATGTAGTATGGCATTACACGCCTTCTCCTTTCTGTACAAAGTACTCTGTATAACACCATGTTCAATGTAAAAACGAATGTCTAAGAAGTTGATACTATCATTATGAAAAGACATTGTAAGTTTAACATTGAATGCATTATCATTGAGGTAAACAAAGTATTGCTGAAGCTGTTCAACAGAGCCCGACCAAAGGCAGATAATATCATCTATGTACCTCCCCCAGAACACAATGAATTCAGTCCAGGGGGAGGCACATCTGGCCCAGGCATGCTCCCTCTCGTACCACCCCATGAAGAGGCAGGCGTACGAAGGAGCAAACCTGGAACCCATCGCGGTCCCCTTGATCTGATGGAACCAGCGATTATCGTGTAGGAAGAAATTGTTTATAAGTATAATATCTACCATCTCAGCAATCATCTCGTTGTATTCATATAACTCTGCGCCCTCTCTATCCAGGAAGGAGCGCATCGCCATAATTCCATACTGTTTGTCGATACAGGTATAAAGGCTCTCGACATCAAAAGTGACAAACATCAGTTCTTCTGACCACCGGAAGTCTTTAAATTTTACCAATATATCTTTACTGTCCCTGATATATGATGGTAGATCAAGGACATGTTTGTGTAATCTGAGGTCAACAAACTCAGATAGTTTTTCGGTGGGTGAGCCCACCCCCGAAATAATAGGTCTTCCTGGGGGGAACTGTCCCCTCTTATGTATTTTGGGTAGAATGTATATATACGGGTGGGATGGACAGTCCACCTTCAGGTACCTGAATTCGTCCTCCGTCATAAGACATATGTCTCTCCACTCACTAAGTCTAGCGTTGATCATAGCTGTAAGGCCGGGGATAGGATTGGATCCAACCTCCCTATAACACGTGTTGTCACTGAGCTGTCGGTTGATCTCATTAAGGTAGTCGAGGCGATTCATAACTACAACGTTACCGCCTTTATCGGCCTCACGTATTACAATGTTCATGTCATCGCTCAGACGTTGTAAGGCCTGTCTCTCTGAGTGGGATATGTTTTGACAAGTTTGAGGTTTATATTTATTAGGAATTTTCAAAGCATATAAATCTTCTGACATTTTCCTATGAAAGACATCAATATTGGGATGATAAACACCAACGGGCATAAATTTAGATTTAGGACATAAGCCACTGTCCGTAGAGAGATCTTGTGTGATGTCAAAGTCTTTCAACAAAGTTGGCATATCAAATGTTTCATCCTCACAAATAGACAATAAACATTGTACATTTCGGACATCAGCAATAGTATGTGTACCTGGGTCCCTAGGCATAGATAGTCCCCGTGGTTCAAGAGGTCTGTTAGAGAAATAATCTCAAAGTTTTAAGAACCTTGTGAACTTGTAGAGGTCTATGTGAATGTTGGCAAAATCCCCACTCTGGGTAGGGCAAAAATGGAGACCCTTACTAAGCAGTTTAATTTCATCATTGTCAAGTATTTTATTAGAAAGGTTAACAATTTTCAGATCACAGTTGTCATCAACATCCACACATGGGTTACCCCCATCTGGCCCTAGGTTGTGTTCACCTTCTTGGGCCTGGTCGAAGTGTCCACCTTGCCTATTATCCCTTTGGAATTTCCTTTTTGGCCTCCTCCCTCCCCTCCTGGTTATGACTGTTCCCTTTTTTGTTGTAGTCTGTTGGAAATACGTAACTTTGCCAGTTCCTTTTGGAAGGAAGAGGCCCCTTCCCCTAAAGGGGTCTCTTGTGCCATGGAAGAGGACGCAGTGCTGCTCTGCGATGAGACTGAGATGTTGCTCACCGAGCGGGTATCATCACTCTCATCCCTTTCTTCCCTGTTCCTTTTCTTGTCCTCAGCTACCTGCAGATTATCGACTTTTTTATGAAAAGTATAAATTCGTCCATCCCGATAGTCTTGGTCATCTCTTTTAATTTTCCTCAGTTTTTTATCTTTCAAATATATTTGATGACTATCAATGACTTGTTTAAGGATAGCATAATTCTTTTCTATAAGGTCTTTCTCTTCCATATCACTTATTTGCTTTTCAATTGCCTCTATCTCCTCCTGAAGCTTCTCCCCCTTCTCCATAGCATGTTTAACCAAAATCCTCATCATAGTATGTGAAGCTCCCTCCAAGTTACTTTCCCATTCTTTTAGTAAAACATCGCTAAGGTCCTCGAAAGTGGGGAAGATGAGAATTCGTAAACCCCTCGGAACTTTACCATTTTCCATATATTGTTTTAGGGTTACCCCATCCCACCACCGACTGAGTTCCTGTTTTTTTAGGCGTTCTAATCTCATGAACAACGTTCTCAGGCTAGTTTTGTGTGGTATCTCTTGAGTCACTATCTGTTTTGAATTCCCTGTACCAAAGAGATTATGTGCCATCTCTTCTCGACCATCATTGAATCTAGACATGCTGCAATCAACAATATATTACTATAGGATGAGTGCTTGAACAGTCAACATATGCACATTACAAACTCCAGAACCGCGGCTGACCCTTGGTTCAGCACCTCAATCCGTGTTAACTAGATATAAGAGTCCTGTGCATATCACTTCCGAAGCCCGCTGCAGTTGGGCTCTACTGAATTCCAGACAAGAAATTTTTGATAGTGGAAGGCGCACCAGAAAAAGAGTCCAGATGCTAGTAAGGAAGTCCTTTAAGTTTCTTTTATTCTTTATAGTAAAACATGCAGTCAGACATCAGCCAACGCATTTCGTTCCTTACAAAGGAACTTCTTCAGGGCTGAAATAATTGACACAAGACAGCACATAAATATCGACAACATAAATATATACAACACTGATACAAAAAACTAAGGCACATATATAAATACAACTAACAAAGAACACATGATAAAAAAATATATCGATATGTATGTACAACTTGTTCTTAATTAAAATCCTTGTGACGCACCACTATAATAGGCAGGACAACATAAAATCCAAAATTTAAACCAGACACAAATATAAAAAACCAATATAAACAACAAATATAAAGAACATCACACCGTGTACTAGCCCTCAATACAAGATTTTCAGCAGACAACAAAAAAGTTTTTATGTATATACATTTTAAACACATATATGCAATGATATATATATTAAAAAGGGGAATGCGAAATAGTCCATATTAAATTTAAAAGAGAGCAATAGATATAGGAAAAGGAAATAGAAGAATGGTAAGAAAGAGAGTCACTAGGAAGACACAAAATGTGTCAAACCTGATTAGGACCACATTCCATATAAATATCGTGCCTATATTCAGAAAAGGAGTATCACTAGTCGTGCACCAATATAAAATAACAAATGGAAAGAAGGTGGGGAAGCATACGATAACAAAAAGGAATATAAACCATGGAGATAGTTAAACTATGAGATATAGAAAGACGAGCAAATAAATAAAAGGGAGGCCTGCAATAATGGAAAAAAGAATAAAGTTCAAAAAATCTCACCTATATCAGTAATGTGAAAAAGTCATTCACAGGTCAAATCGCAATAATGTTTCAAAAGAATCCCCACTGGAAGCCCCACAATAAGGGTTCCAGTATATCAACTTCAGCCATGATGGTCTGAAAATAAGAACACCATAGGCCATACTGATAAGTAAGTAAAAAAAAAAAGTACCTATTTTCATGAATTATGGTCATTACCTTTCATTTTTAGATGTCAATGCGTAGATAAGTAAGTTTTGCTTACAGGGGAAGATTGCGATTCCACAGTAGGACATTCCCTAGTCTGTAAACAAATTATATTGCACGGCGCCTGTAACGTGTCGGCCCCTAATCTGGCTTGTGTTTTTTAAAGGTACCCCTGTCCCAGCTATTATTTCTGTGCTAACTTTTGTTATCTTATTTTGAATAACCACGACTGCTCCAGCTTGCGGGCTGGCATCCTGTATATAGTATCAGTTTCCCAATGGGTTACATGTTGCAGCAATGTCTTGTTTCCTCCCCCGCATGGGATTGCAGATAGTTCTCTTTGGCCTTCCATTCCAACTTTGAAAACAGATTTCAATAAGCTAAGCAGGCTCAAAGCGCTATTGTTTCAACAAGAAGTGTCTCTCACATCAGCTCAAGAGACCTTCGAATTTCAGGTGGCGAGAACCGCAAGTGAGATACACTCACTGTTAAACACGAATCTCCCACTCAATTTTGGAGAACTAATACACCAAATATTTAATGTGTCTGATACTGAGGGCCTTGTTCTCTTACTATTGCTTCGCAATGGATGCTTGATCTGTGGAGCTGCCAAACCCAGTCCAGTTGCACCTGTACCGTGATCGAATGCAGCAGCTTTTTGGCTCGATGCCAATGAAGTCTTTTGTTATCGACTATTGGCTGACCTTCCATTATGCCTATTTCTCCTGCGTGCAACTTTTGTTCCACTGCCTCCGGTGCCCTTTCCAATGGGCCCTGGATGTCTGCCTCTCCAATACCACACACGCTGCCCTGGATTACGATCTGTTAATGGGTCCGTTGAAGGCCAATGACCAGGAATGTGCCATGGGTAGGCATTTGGTGTGCGATCCACTGCTTTGACGAACGGCAGACTTGAGTACCTGTGTTAGCGCACAGCGCCTCATAGATCGGAGTTTCATCAAAGTTAACGCAGGTTGCCCTGAGATGCTCCTAACGGCCTCTGGATATCAGGAGCATGTGTGCTCGTTCGATCTACTAAACTGGATAGCATTCCTTTTTACAATGGAAGGGACAGACAACATTCTGGAGTTCATGGCATTCCGCTGTTCCCACAACATTTCTGTCTCCGAAGACTAACTATGAATGGATGGCATTTTTGAGTACCCGATTGGCAAAAAAAAAATTTGAAAAATAAAACCTTGTAATACTAATTTTTGTTTTGGCTTCATAATTATCCTAATTTGAATACTACTGAGATGCTTTGCCTCTGCTTACCTCTGATTGTTGTCTTAGCATATGGTTAACGACCTGGCCAAGGGGAGGGTGTCACGTGGCCCATAGGGACATTGTCATTTTCACTAAGTTAGCATGAGCACGTTGCAGCTTGCCTGCTGCTTTGCACACGTTACTACACGCCTTTCTTTTTTAAATATTTTCTTTGGCTGCTTTCACATGAGAACTCATTGCCGTAATGACTGAATATTATGTGCAAGGTTGAACAACAATGCCCCTTGTTATTTTGTGCTGGTCAGGCCTTAGCCCTTAGACAAAACATACTGATGCAGCTGTTGTTTGGACAACGTACTTTGGTTTTTAGTGGGATACACGAATAGGCAGAACACACTTGGAGAGGGAGCTTTCCAGAGAGAAGAGCAAGACTGCACCTATGATGTAGATCTACCATCTATAGGCTAAGGTATGGGGTCTGCTGACAAAGCCCAGAGATCTTCTATTATATAATAATACTTCTTCTTAGCAAGGGGAGGGAGGTTAGGCACTATAGTCCTTTCTCTATTGTCTTTTTATAATGACATCTCCCTTAATGGTATATGGACTAGCTGCTATGCTGACTGCATTTGTACTATGCATATTTCTGCTTGTTGCGGCACGTATACTGCATGTTAGGGCACGTTAGTTAAAATAAATATTTTAAACTGTTTCGTGTCTCTGTCAGATTTTATTGTGGACAAGTACGAAAGTATGAGCGAAAGGGTGTGTCTTATTACCACGATTCCTGAGAGATCTGGGAGTGTTGTGTTCTGGGGTGTCTAATCATTTGTTACTCTGTGAGTGAGCAGGAGAGCAAGTGAGACACTATAGCTAGTCGGTCCTTGGCTTATGGGTACTCAGATGGTAGGATGGCCAGTCCCTACTCACTAAGGTCCCATAATCCTACTCATAGTTCTGTTCTTGGGCAGAATCCCTGCCACCATCACAGACCAACACAGCCAGACCTGGAGTTCTGACTAAGGCAGAACCCATCTCAGAACCCAAGGTAAACCCTACTAATCTCTTGTTTCCTGTACCACCACTTGTACCTGTGCTAGGGGGCGCAGTTGCCTTAGGGGCAGTGGTAGTAGGAGTGTTCTCCTTGGCTTTTGGACAATCAGCATCCTTTGTCCAATGGGTTTTCACTTTACAAAAGTAACACCAAGGCTTCTTCTTGCCTTTCTTGTTGGATTGTGACTCACCCCCACATGCAGGTTTTTGGGGTCCTTGAGAAGACTCTTTCTTGTCTTTGCCCTTGTCCCCACCATCCTTATCTTGAGTTTTAGAAGAATCTTGTTTCTTCTGGTCACCACTATTGTTCTGGTTTTTCTGCTTCACCCTGGTTCTGACCCACTTATCTGCCTTCTTTCTCAATTCTTTGGGGGGAAGTCAGATCTGAGTCCACCAGGTACTGATGCAAAAGCTGGTTCTGACAATTATTAAGGATCTGCTCCCTCATAATCAAATTATACAATCTTTGGTAGTCATGCACTTTGCTGTCAAGCAACCAACCTTCCAGAGCCTTAATAGCACTATCCACAAAGTCTACCCAGTCCTGGGTCTGTGCTTTCTGGGTGTCTCTGAACTTAATCCTATATTGTTCAGTGGTTAAGCCAAACCCATCCATGAGAGCACTCTTCAAAACTGAGTAATTATCAGCATCCTCTTCTCTAACAGTGAGGAGCTTATCTCTACCTTTGTCAGCAAAGGAGAGCCACAAGATAGCTGCCCACTGCTCTTGATGGACCCTCTGAACTTTACAGGCTCTCTCTAAAGCAGTTATACATTTGTGGATGTCATCGTCAACATGGTAGGGAGGGACATTTTTGTTTAGGTTTCTATGTTCAAAGGAATGTTCCTTAACTCTAGGGACACTGATGCTGCCACCATGGGACTCTAGTCCCAACTTTTTCCTAGCCCTCTGGACTTCTAGGGACTCTCTGTCAAGGGCCAACTGCTCTTGCCTGAGCCTAAGCCTAGCTTTCTCAAGCTCAAGGAGTTGGTACTCCCTATCCAAAGAGTTCCCCCTTTTATTAGAAATGGAGGTCCCTACTGACTGTCCTGAGCCATTGGGTTTTGCAAAGGAGGATCTAGACCTCCTTGTTGTACTCTGCACCTTCCCAGGAGGATCATAGGGGGCATCCTCTAAGCCACCTGTGGTCTCCTCTGGGAGGTCTGAATTGTCCAGGTGGGAGTCGTCAGGCTCCTCCTGGTCAGGGTTAGATTCTAGGTCAAAGAGGGGTTCCCCTCCTGGCTTATCCTCATGTCCTGTCCCACCCACTCTTTCCTGTTCATCTGACCCTGTGGTTTTCCTGAGGTCATATAACAGTAACACCTCTAGAAGTGGTTGCGTGTTGGCTCCTTTCCCTATCTTCAACTTTCTAGAGGCACACAGTGCTTTCAGTTATTGGAACAAAAGTTCACTGTATCTAGTAGTCAGAGAGCCACTGCCATCTCTTTTGAAAGACATACTAAGTGTGGTGGGGTGTTGCACCTACCTAACCTAGTGGGAACTAAACTCTCTGAGGTTGGAGAAAGGGTGTGCTAGACCCTTGACTTACCCAACCCTAAGTTCAGTAGAACTTACTTATTCTAAGCTTGATTTATATGTGCCTAGTATTAGTGATGGTTTTTCAATTAATCAACACAAAGATTTATCTGGTAAAACAATGCAGGCTTGAATCCCAACCGCTGGACACCAAAATGAGAAGCTGGCCTGGTATATGATGTCCACTAATGTAAGTGCAAAAAGAACAATTGATGGACAGAATACAGAACAATATCATACATTCACCCCAGGCACAGGGTCAAGACTGAGTTGCATATGGCCAGGTCTAAACTGGGGTGGCATGGTGAGCAAAAGAATGATGGATTTAACCCAGATCTCTTGACTGGGGGTGAATGTTTTGATTTGTTCTGCATTCCGTCCATCAATTGTGTGTCTTTTGCTTTCTCACCCTAAGTGCCCCAGGTATGCCCAGACGTGGGTCCCGGGCTCACTGTGCCACTGGATTCAAGCTATCCTGGCTGATGGGGGGTGAAACCCCGAAATCGGTCCTGGGATGCTTGTTTCCGGTCCAGGAAGGACCTGGCTTGGCAGTTCGGGCTGGAATGTTCCCATGAGGCACAGGGTCAAGACTGATTTGCATACGGCCAGGTCTAAACTGGGGTGGCATGGTGAGCAAAAGAATGATGGATTTAACCCAGATCTCTTGACTGGGGGTGAATGTTTTGATTTGTTCTGCATTCCGTCCATCAGTTGTGTGTCTTTTGCTTTCTCGCCCAAGTGCGCCGGGTATGCCCAGAAGTGGGTCCCGGGCTCACTGTGCCACTGGATTCAAGCTATCCTGGCTGATGGGGGGTGAAACCCCGAAACCGGTCCTGGGATGCTTGTTTCCGGTCCAGGAAGGACCTGGCTTGGCAGTTCGGGCTGGACTGTTCCCATGAGGCACAGGGTCAAGACTGATTTGCATACGGCCAGGTCTAAACTGGGGTGGCATGGTGAGCAAAAGAATGATGGATTTAACCCTGATCTCTTGACTGGGGGTGAATGTTTTGATTTGTTCTGCATTCCGTCCATCAGTTGTGTGTCTTTTGCTTTCTCGCCCAAGTGCGCCGGGTATGCCCAGAAGTGGGTCCCGGGCTCACTGTGCCACTGGATTCAAGATATCCTGGCTGATGAGGGGTGAAACCCCGAAACCAGTCCTAGGATACTTGTTTCCGGTCCAGGGAGGATATGGCTTGGCAGTTCAGGCTGGACTGTTCCCATGAGGCACAGGGTCAAGACTGATTTGCATATGGCCAG
This sequence comes from Calotriton arnoldi, assembly GCA_963921515.1. Taxonomy (NCBI): domain Eukaryota; kingdom Metazoa; phylum Chordata; class Amphibia; order Caudata; family Salamandridae; genus Calotriton; species Calotriton arnoldi. The sequence continues at coordinate 189,656 of CAWUFW010017648.1, read as the reverse complement.
GTCTAAACTGGGGTGGCATGGTGAGCAAAAGAATGATGGATTTAACCCAGATCTCTTGACTGGGGGTGAATGTTTTGATTTGTTCTGCATTCCGTCCATCAATTGTGTGTCTTTTAGTAATGTAAGTGGGCACCTTGCACAAGTCCAGACAACCCTTATGGTGATTTAAGAGGTCTTAGACAACCTTAGAAAGCTCTCTAAGTGTAGTTGTGGAGAGCAGCCTGTAGGCTTGGTCCAGAAGGAGTGTAAAGCAGCTTGTTTTACCAGATTGCAATCTTATAGTATAGATTAATTGAAAAGAACCACACCAAGTATATATAAAAATATGTATCTATTATATAATACTCTCTAGTACGTTTAAATATCTCCTACATGGAGATAAACACTATGCACACAATACTTTAGCAAAGAAACACAGTAAATAGCACAAAATACATAGTGGACCCAAGGGGGGACCAAACCATATACTAAGAAAGTGGTATAAGAACCACGACTCGGGTCAAGACAAGGTCGAGAGGACATAGAAGTGTGGGTGACCCATGGAACCACCCAAGGTGAGTAGATAGGGACCCCACGGAGAGCGTGTGCAGTGTGGGAACACGACTGCGTGCTCCGTACAACTCTGCGTGCAAGTCGCGGTTGGATTTTTAAAGTTTAAGGACCCTTCCCAGTGGACCCTGAAGAAACTCCGTGGAAGACAGAAGGTTGGAGAGCCACCCCACCGATGGATACCCTAATACCCATGTTACCCACACCAGGGAAGCCGGGTGCATACATGTGAAGTGGTGTCGGAAACCGCTGTCGAACCGAATTGAGGACTTCAGGAAAGTGCTGCTGCTCGAAGAGGAGAAAGTGTCCGGTGGAACCTGAAGCTGGATTCAAGATGAGAGGTACCTGCAAGCAGAGGGGACAGAGTCTATGTCACTCAGGAGTGACCAGGAGCCTTGGAAGAAGAATGTCCTCCGATGTTGGGTGTTGCAGGATGGATGACAATGGCCTTGACTCTGCAGCTGTGAGGACCATGCGATGCTGAAGAGGACCAGGAGCCATGCCCGAGCTGTCCCACGAAAGATGTCGATTGCTGGGGGTCGGTGTCCGGCGGGTGCACCAACAAGCCTTGGCAAATGCAACCAATGCAGGAATCGAAAAAGGAGCAACATCGGGACCAGCAAGTTCCAGGGGACTCACCAAGAGCAGGTGAGTCAGGGCAGGCCCCAAGCAATCAGGGGAGACCAATAGAAACAACAATGATCCTCAAGTGGACCCACAGGCCAGAGGCACTGGAGTCGCGAGAGTACCTCAAGCAGCTCACCAAAAGATGCAGGCCACAATGCACACAATGCGGTGTGGCTTAAGTTTCTGGTCAATGGAGGTGCACGAGGTTGGGGCTACTTGGATCCTGAAGATTTTCTTTGAAAGAAGTCAACAAGCCTTTGCAACTGCAAGTTGACGCAGTGCACAGGGGTTCAGGTATTGCAACCCCCACAAGGGGTACTGGACTCAAACTTGGTGAGAGGGCAGGGCAGGTCCCGGGAGATGTGGAAAACCACCACCTGTGTTGCAGAGCCTTTGGAGTTTGGAAGAGCTCAGGATCAGCAGACGGATCGACTTAGTTGCGGTGCCTGCGAATGCAGGGGAGTGACTCCTTCACTCCAAGGGATATTCCTTCAAGTGTTTTTGATGCTTCACAGGCCTTAGAAGGTTCCTGTATGATGCACAGACAATGCAGCAGACTGGAAGGGAGACGACGTCAGGCCCAAACAAAGTCCAGTGAAGTCCAGGGTGCCCAGACAGTAGAAGAGTAATGGTGTCTGATCTGAATCTTATCTCACAATGAATCTCAGGACCTACACCCAGGTAAGCCCTTAAGTACCCTAGGGAAAGGGTTGGGAAGATTCAGGGGAGAGGTTACTCCCATGTCCTTTGTGCAGTTTCGCGCCAGAGTGGGAGCCAACGGCTCCCAGGACTGGTTTGAACTGAACTATGCACAGGGACACCAAATGTGCCCCTCATGCAGACTTAGTGGCACTGGCAAGTGCACCCACCCCATCCCAATACACTAAATCCTGTCTGGGAGGGGGTCACACCTCCCTGTGACAGGATGCCTATTGTTCTGCCTTCCCCTGCTCAAGCTTGGCTCAGCAGCAGGAGGGCAGAATCATGTCTGTGGTCGGCAGCAACCATTTTGAGCTGTTCGTGACAAGAAGGCTGGTACCGGGAAAACTGAGAACCTAACTGAGGGCTCTTCCAGTTCTTGAAATCATACCTCCCACACCGTTTAAGGTGTGGGGGTATGATTCCAACATGTTTGATAGCAAACATGATAGGATTCGTTGCAGCCATTTTTGAGATGGTCATCAAGTAATTACGCGGTGCCCCTCTATATAGTATATGGCTGCTTCACTGACTACCCGGAAGAATGGACTCCGTAGGCTGCAGGGGTGTCCTGCTCATGCAGTGGCACCCTCTCACTTAGAACCAAGCACCCTGCTTTCAGGATTGCAAAGGCCTGCTCTAGGGGTGACTTATAGGTTTTAAGTGCAGTGACCCTAGATATAGGAAACCTATATCTTTAGTAAGTGGTGCTAGCACCAATATGCACAGGCTGCTATGGCAGGCCTGTAGTTCCATTTTGAATGGTCTCTCATGGGTAGCATAATACATGCTTCAGCCCATGGGAGATCTCTCGGATACCTATACCCTGGGTACCTTAGTACCATATACTAGGGACTTATAAGGGTACCCCAGTATCCAATCTGGGATGTACCTAAGTACTGAACACAATAATTTAGGTAAAAAGCAGATAGACTGGGGTCCTGATTAGCAGGATCCCAGGCAGACTAGTCAAATACAGCTTGGTAACAGGCAAAAGGTGGGGGCAACCATAGAAGCAGATCCTATTTTCCTACAATTTTTGATCCGCTCAACTATGCAGTTGTCCACTTAGGTACACAACTAGTGCCATGCTAAGGTATGTTCATATCTTAATCACTCTATCTGACCATGTGCAATGAGTTGTGTGTATGCACATGCATTTTTGTCCGACTTTTGATCCAAGTGAAATCATACTCTTGACAACGCCGTATCCTTTAGGTGTTCAGATGTTTGCATATTACCTATCCAATGTCATAGTGCTCTAGCCATTTACACACTGTTCAATGTCAACTGATCATGTTGTCTTTTTAAAGGCCTTTGGTGCTCATTGCGTTGCTGAGTAATGTATGGCAAAACTGTCTTTTATCAACTGTATCATGATGAGGAACATGTGACATTGTAGGCAGGAAATACTTCAGATGAGCTTTGTTTTGTGGTAAGTCACACATGCATGTATGCGTTCTTTCCAAGTGACTGCTTTTACATGTTTGCATGACAGTGAGCCTTTGTCCATGCAAATGTCAGTCATGATATCTGATGGTATCTGCAACTATGTGAGTTCCACCAAAACACTGTTAATCAGCATGGGAAACATTGGTGATAGAATATAATAATAGTCCCGAGCAAACCACTCCAATAATAGTCAAATACAACAAATTGAGTCCATTCAATTCTTCTTGTGTTCGAGACCGCTTTATTCTTATGATCCTCGTTTCATCAGTAGTCCCTTAAAGCCAACACGTGTTTCGTCAGATCTATGCATTGACATTACTGACTTTATCAGGGCTACAAATTAAGTATATACAAAATTAAAATGTCACGTAATTCATTTACACCCATCACCCAAGACACCCTGGTGCTCAGGGTTCAGGGGAAAAAGTGCCCATTCTCATAACCTTATTCCCAGATGTCATTATTCATTTACAGAAGAAAGGGAAATGTTATCATCAGTCTTGTATATTTCAAAAAAGGACACAGTGAAATTTCACCCAGAACACGTAATACAGTTGCATTTAAAGAACAGCTATGTTAGGGAAAACGTATCCTAGAGGAAAAAGAAGAAAGCCAGAAGGTACATCTCATTGTCACCCATGTGTTGCGATTTGTACGAAATACAAGAGTTGCAAAATCTATGTTCAGGCTCACTTCATCAACTGTTAACATCCAAAATGTATCAAAAGGTAAAGTTTGGGATTATCGACCTAAAATTGAAAAAACATCAAATATGAGGGGCTAGAAACTCATCCTCTCATTGAAATACATGTGGCGTAATGTTTGTAATGGTCATCAGAAAATTCTATACCATGGCCCAGGTGTGAGGGAAGTCATCTTACCTCTATAAATCCAGCAAGTATCTTAGCTTGGGCATCTGCTCATTAGCTGTGTTATCCACCTGTAACCAACATATCCCCAATTATTTATTCCCTTCTCGTATATTATTGTCAGCAAATTATCTTTCTGTTGTATATGTCTATATTCCTGCGCACCGCCAGTCATCCGTGTGCCTCTACTTTACGTTTTATCGCACACACTGTCAGCCTATTTATCATATAATAATGTCAGCAAACCACTCTTCTGTAATGTACGTCTATACCCAAGCGCACCGCCTACTGTCTGTGTTCTGTAACTAATAGTTTTGTCACGCACACAGAAATTATGTATCCATGTACAGTCTCTATATTGCCCAATCTTTAAATATTGAATGTGCGTGCATAGGCCAATGTCTAGATAAGTACAACCCCGTCCAATTTCAAATATCGGTTAAAATACCTCAAAGGCTAGCATGGTATCCGAATCGTGTAACCCGACGCTTATTCTCAATGTAAACTAACTGTGATAAGACCTCATTCTCCCTGAGGTCAATGAGGAACACCCGCTGGCAAAAAACACGCTCTCTTCTCCTGCGCTGCCTACGTTGGGGGGGTGGGGGTGAAGGTGGGGGTGATGGTGGGTATCTATTCACAACTACCAGCTGCAAAATGAGTCCCTCCATGCTGTAATGGAGCTTGCAAATTTTTTTTGTGTGGCTTGGTATTTATGTACCAGAGCCAATGAGTCATTTCTTATGCCAGTGGCTCTGTGAGACGCTTGATGACGATGCATCACATATTGACAAAAGCAAACCCATAAATATCACTGTGTTGGTTTTACTGTAGATTTTACGAGGGAACACCTACCTTGAAAATATTGTTCTCTGCATGACACAGACGGCTCCGGCACTGGGAAATTCTGACACAGGCCTACCAAAACTGATGCATTGGCCACATACTTCAGTTTGTAAATATGTAGTACTGCCTGCACCGCCAGCACGTCAAAAATAGTGACACAACGGCAGCGCAGGCCTCTCATAAATAAGCCCCTATTCTCTATTTGACTATGAATTAAACAAAATATTTCAATATTTGAGCATTTGTTTGCATATACTTGTTTGTGTATTTTAGTGTATTGCTTAGAGGTTCAAATCGTAAAAGTTGCTTAGGCTCTGTCGCTGACATGGATTACCTTAAGGATTCATACAGTAATTACTGAGAAAACTATGTATTTGCCTCAGTGGTCAAAGTGTTTTAAAAAAGTATGGGAACTGTGATGCTGCATGCAATGGAGGCAGGGTGAGTGATCATAGGGGCAGGGTCAAAGCCTTGGCTTAAAAACAAAATATCTTTACTACCTTCAGGTAACTACGTATAAAAAAATAACGCAAAGCTTAAATGAAAAATAAATGCAAGTTAAGTTAATCAGTGGGAAATGCATTATTGTACATTATTAAACCTCTATTAGTTAATGCACTGCAGAGGTCTGTGTGTGTAACCAGAGAGAGACAGAATCGAATCCTGGTTGGTGCAGTGGAGAATATTGACATAAAAACTTTAAATATGTAAGTCGCTATTTGAAACTTGCATTACACACAGTATAAGATAGGCTGCTACAAAATGCGCAAAAAGGTTTAAGATAAAGTGCTTCCAAAATATAGATTTTAGTAATAATAAGACTGTACACAGTGCAAATTTTTTACACAACCGTCCTTTAAAAGCACACACTTCACAGCTCAGCTGGTAACTCCCTTGCAATGATTCTCAAAAAGAATAATTCTGTGTCATTAGGAAGCTTCAAGTGATTCCTTCAATTAAAGCCAATACTGTTTTAGGGACCCTTTACTATTGCATATGAACCAGTTGTGCACATTTATATTTCTTTGAGGCAACATGCACCCTGGCAAGAAGGCTTGTTTAGCTGTCTGCCCCTCCCTCGGTTTTACAGCACAGGACTCTCACTACCTTACATTTCTGCTTAAGCATTTCAGCTTTCACAATAAACCGTCCCATGACGGTGGTCTCTTCAAAAAAAGTTGGGGAACTGTTTTCGTTAAATTAAAAAAGTATTGGCACGTCGTGGCCTTCAGATCCCTCCCACTTCGACCACTGATTTACCTGCAAATTTAGGGACATGTATATGGAGTCTGAAAGGACCCATTTCAATGTCAAATTTAGGGTGATCAGATTTGGAGAACCAAAAACCGGGACAGGACAGAAATAAAAGTAGGACTACAACCTTTAGTCTTACTTCTATATCTGGCCTGTCTCGGTATTGGCGCAACCTTGTCAATTTGTGCCTATATATATATATATTCACTTAAAAAACCATAGGTTTCAGGGGCGTTATAGTTAGTTGGACATTTCACTCATACAAAACCATAGAAATTCCCCCGTTATAGTTAGTTCAGCTAACTATAACTCGCGCGCCCGCAATGCACTGCTGATGACGTCAGATATTACATCACTCATGACATGGTCAGTGACATCACTCATGACATCACTGATGACATCTCAAATGACATCACTGATGACATCACTGATGACATCATCCTTGTGATAGAGTGGCAGACCTCCTCTCACCCTAATATAACCTTTGATACACACACTCAAAAATACAAACTAACATTTTCAAAACAATGGACATACCAATACCAGTTACAACACACCTATTCAGTAATTCCAAGATCTACACACACATCCACTCATTCACCAACAGTCCCTATACAGTCACTCATACATGTACTCACTCATTATATGTACTCATACACCTATACATCCTGTTACACACCGCCACTCATCCATAGAGTTACTCACACACATAGTCACACATGCAAACAAAGTATCAAACATCCATTTACTTGCATATACAGTTATACACACACACTACCGCACTTACTTCTACAGAAACTTACACATACTTACTCTCTTAAACAATCACTTATAGAAACACCTACTTATTTGTACAGGAACTCTTCCATTCTCTCACTCTCACATATACACCAATACTCACATATACTAGTTTAAAACATATGTAGTTACTCATAAAGACACTATTGAGACAGTCATTCACTCACTAACACACCCATATACATACTCATCCACCTATACAGTCCTGCACACATGCTGTCTTCAACACATACAAACAGTGCGTCACTCACTCATGCATCTATGCACTAAGTAATACCCCCCACCGAACCATACAGACACTCAGACACTCATACTGATACTCAAAAAACCAACTAATAACCCATATAGACACTCATGTAGCTACTCACCAACCTATGCAGCCACTTATACACAAAGTGAGAGACTGATACAGATATTTTCATATTTGAAAATTACTAACTAACCTATGTATTCACTAAGATACACTTAGTCAGTTATACAATCAATTTTACAAAACAAATCATCCATTTAGACACTTATATACCCATGTATTCTTCCATCGACCTTGAGATATACATATATAAAACATATTTAATTTTCAGAAAAACACACATTCACTGGATGATGTCATCAGTGATGTCATCAGTGATGTCATTTGAGATGTCATCAGTGATGTCATGAGTGATGTCACTGACCATGTCATGAGTGATGTAATATGTGACGTCATCAGCAGTGCATTGCGGGCGCAGCAAGTTATAGTTAGCTGAACTAACTATAACGGGGGAATTTCTATGGTTTTGTACGAGTGAAATGTCCAACTAACTATAACGCCCCTGAAACCTATGGTTTTTTCAGTGAATTTCTAAGGTTTTTAAATGCTAATTTCTAACTATAACGTGCCTGAAATCTATGGTTTTTTCAGTGAATTTCTAAGGTTTTTTAAATGCTAATTTCTAACCATAACGTGCCTGAAACCTATGGTTTTTTCAGTGAATATATATATATTTATTATACTATGTATACATGTGAAAATGTCTCGGTCCCCTGTTTGCCTCGGTGGCATGGAAAAAATGGGTGGAACTGATGTCAGCACGCCGACGAGGTCCTCTTATGGCTCCGATGACGTCATACGGTGTCGCGAGCTGAGCCGTGCTATTATGACGTCCTCGTTGACATGGGAGAGCTAGGAAAGAATTTCCGTGGAATGCTGGTGCAGGGGATATTCACCTAAGTGTTCAGGCTAGTCCTTTGGGAGCAACTGTTTGTGTTGCCACTCCAGAAACCGAAACCAGTGATCCGAGGGCAGAGGCCCTGCAGATGGCACACGAGGTGGGGTGCCCAGTCGTGTGCCCCGTGGGGCAGCGAAGTGACAAGCACCACAACCCACAAAAAAGGTAACGAGGGCACTGAATAACACAGGATCTTCTCTTTGTATCTGGCAGGAACAACGAAGTTAAAATGCCCTAGTACCAAAATGTAGAATTAGTGCTACAACGGTCTTCAAGAGGACCTGCGATGCCGCTTCTGCCTCCCGTACCCTGGAGGTGGCACATGGGTCACGCGGTACGGTCATACTGCGGTGGGACGCACACTCGTTGACCTCTCATGGCACTGCTCCACACTTCAGGGAGGACGCCTTCCATTAGCTATGTTTTCTGATGACATGTCGCGCCGGCCCTGTCCAACAACAGAACTCCTTTAGATCCAAACAGACTCTTCCACTCTCTCACCGGAAGTGAAACCAGGCCACGCGGACACTTTCACAATACAACAGCCGGGAATGCACTTTTCGGTAAAAAAACACATTCCTTCCTCCTAATTAATCAAATAAACGTCTCACTGAAGAACAGGGGCCAGCTTCGATCGGTAAACAGCCGTTACCACGACTTTTTACTTTGCGATACCATTACAACGCATGCATTACCACGCATGCGTTGTACATCACAAAGTCATTACTACGCATTTTTTAGAACGCATGGTCATTTACCACGCATGCCTTTACAACAAATTTTGTTGTAAAGGTATGTATGGTAAATGACCATGCATTCTAAAAAACATGTAGACGATCCATGTCGTTGTAAGGAAACAGAGGCTGTTCCGTTTCCTCACAACGACGTACACCACCCCTCAGAGACGACGTGAAGCAGAAACCACGAGGAGAGAGGAACCACGAGGAGTGAGAGGTAAGGGGGATTGGGCATGGGGTGGGGGTTTCGTTTCTAGGGTTTAGGGTAGTGAAGTGGTGTTTGGGTGGTGTAGGGGGTCGTGCTGGGGGTAGTGTTTTAGGGTTTAGGGTAGTGCAGTGGTGTTTGGGTAGTGTAGGGGGTCGTGCTGGGGGTAGTGTTTTAGGGTTTAGGGTAGTGCAGTGGTGTATGGGTAGTGTAGGGGGTCGTGCTGGGGTAGTGTTTTAGGGTTTAGGGTAGTGCAGTAGTGTAGGGGGTTGTGCTGGGGGTAGTGTTTTAGGGTTTAGGGTAGTGCAGGGGTGTATGGGTAGTGCAGGGGGTCGTGCTGGGGTAGTGTTTTAGGGTTTAGGGTAGTGCAGTGGTGTTTGAGTAGTGTAGGGGGTCATGCTGGTGGTAGTGTTTTAGGGTTTAGGGTAGTGCAGTGGTGTTTGTGTAGTATAGGGGGTCATGCTGGGGGTAGTGTTTTATGGTTTATGGTAGTGCAGTGGTGTTTGGGTAGTGTAGGGGGTCATGCTGGGGGTAGATTTAGGGTTTAGGGTAGTGCAGTAGTGTTTGTGTAGTGTAGGGGGTTGTACTGGGGGTAGTGTTTTAGGGTTTATGTTAGTGCAGTGGTATTTGGGTAGTGTAGGGGGTAGTGCTGGGGTAGTGTTTTAGGGTTTAGGGTAGTGCAGTGGTGTTTGGGTAGTGTAGGGGTTCATGCTGGGGGTATTGTTTTAGGGTTTAGGGTATGGCAGTGGTGTTTGGGTAGTGTAGGGGGTCATGCTGGGGTCGATTTATGGTTTAGGGTAGTGCAGTGGTGTTTGTGTTGTGAGGGGGTCGTGCTGGGGGTAGTGTTTTAGGGTTTAGATAAATGCAGTGGTGTTTGTATAGTGTAGGGGGTTTAGGGTAGTGCAGTGGTGTTTGTGTAGTGTAGGGGGTCATGCTGGGGGTAGTGTTTTAGGGTTTAGGGTAGTGCAGTGGTGTTTGTGTAGTGTAGGGGGTAGTGTTTTAGGGTTTAGGGTAGTGCAGTGGTGTTTGTGTAGTGTAGGGGGTCATGCTGTGGGTAGTGTTTTAGGGTTTAGGGTAGTGCAGTTGTGTTTGTGTAGTGTAGGGGGTCGTGTTTTTGGGTATAGGGTAGTGCAGTGGTGTTTGGATAGTGTAGGGGGTCATGCTGGGGTTAGTGTTTTAGGGTTTAGGGTAGTGCAGTGGTGTTTGGGTAGTGTAGGGGGTCGTGCTGGGGTAGTGTTTTAGTGTTTAGGGTAGTGCAGTGGTGTTTGTGTAGTGTGGGAGGTCATGCTGGGGGTAGATTTAGGGTTTAGTGTAGTGCAGTGGTGTTTGGGTAGTGTAGGGTGTCATGCTGTGGGTAGTGTTTTAGGGTTTAGGGTAGTGCAGTTGTGTTTGTGTAGTGTAGGGGGTCGTGTTTTTGGGTATAGGGTAGTGCAGTGGTGTTTGTGTAGTGTAGGGGGTCATGCTGGGGTTAGTGTTTTAGGGTTTAGGGTAGTGCAGTGGTGTTTGGGTAGTGTAGGGGTTCGTGCTGGGGTAGTGTTTTAGTGTTTAGGGTAGTGCAGTGGTGTTTGTGTAGTGTGGGAGGTCATGCTGGGGGTAGATTTAGGGTTTAGTGTAGTGCAGTGGTGTTTGGGTAGTGTAGGGAGTCATGCTGGGGGTAGTGTTTTAGGGTTTAGGGTAGTCCAGTGGTGTTTGTGTAGTGTAGGGGGTCGTGCTGGGGGTAGTGTTTTAGGGTTTAGGGTAGTGCAGTGGTGTTTGGGTAGTGTAGGGGGTCGTGCTGGGGGTAGTGTTTTAGGGGTTAGGGTAGTGCAGTGGTGTTTGTGTAGTGTAGGGGTCATGCTGGGGGTAGTGTTTTAGGGTTTAGGGTAGTGCAATATTGTTTGGGTAGTGTAGGGGGTAGTGCTGGGGTAGTGTTTTGGGTTTACGGTAGTGCAGTGGTGTTTGTGTAGTGTGGGGGTCGTGCTGGGGGTAGTGTTTTAGGGTTTAGGGTAGTGCAGTGGTGTTTGTGTAGTGTAGGGGGTAGTGTTTTAGGGTTTAGGGTAGTGCAGTGGTGTTTGTGTACTGTAGGGGGTCGTGCTGGGTTCTAATGTTTTAGTGTTTAGGGTAGTGCAGTAGTGTTTGTGTAGTGTAGGGGGTCGTGTTTTAGGGTTTAGGGTCGTGCAGTGGTGTTTGGGTAGTGTAGGGGGTCGTGCTGGGGGTAGTGTTTTTGAGTTTAGGGTAGTGCAGTTGTGTTTGGGTAGTGAAGGGGGTCATGCTGGGGGTAGTGTTTTAGGGTTTAGGGTAGTGCAGTTGTGTTTAGGTAGTGAAGGGTATCATGCTGGGGGTAGTGTTTTAGGGTTTAGGGTAGTGCAGTGGTGTTTGTGTAGTATAGGGGGTCATGCTGGGGGTAGATTTAGGGTTTAGGGTAGTGCAGTGGTGTTTGTGTAGTGTAGGGGGTCGTGCTGGGGGTAGTGTTTTAGGGTTTAAGGCAGTGCAGTGGTGTTTGTGTAGTGAAGGGGTTGTGCTGGGGATAGTGTTTTAGGGTTTAGGGTAGTGCCGTGGTGTTTGTGTAGTGTAGGGGGTTGTGCTGTGGGTAGATTTAGGGTTTAGGGTAGTGCAGTGGTGTTTGGGTAGTGTAGGGAGTCGTGCTGGTGGTAATGTTTTAAGGTTTAGGGTAGTGCAGTTATGTTTGGGTAGTGTAGGGTGTCGTGCTGGGGGTAGTGTTTTAGGGTTTAGGGTAGTGCAGTGGTGTTTGGGTAGTGGAGGGGGTAGTGTTTTAGGGTTTAGGGTAGTGCGCCCAACCAGCCACAATATCCGTGGACAAAGGGGATCCTGACTCTTTGGAACGCTCCGTCAATTGAATAATTTGGGTCAAGGGCCCTACCACGTCCAAGACCTATCAATTCCTTTCTTGGGATCCCTCATATACTTGGAGAAAAAGGTACATAGTTTCTCATCAATTTCAGGCGTGTGTGCCACCTTCCCCTTCAGTGAGGGCCTGGGGCATTCTCCCCTCATCCTATTCCTGACCTCCCTTTCAAGGGGTTGATGGATTTTCCCCACCACATACTCTGCCACTTTGGCATCAGGTGTCCACTCCGCTGACCTAGGATGGTAAATTTGGGTAGGTTCGAACATGTCCGAGTGGACCCCGTCCCCAACCGGGGACTGAGAGGAGTGGGACTCTGGACACCAGGGACGCCCCGAGTCCTTATCCTCATCGGAGGAGAAATCGTCCTCCGATACACCCTCTCCCTCTAAGGGAAACCCGCCGTCGGGGTCTACAATAGTGGTGACAGTGTCGCAATTTTCTCCGGGCCCCTCCTCCTCCCGGCAGGGTGCATGTTTTAGCGTTCGCGCACTCTTGAGGAAGGTCTCCATAAGTTTATCAAATCCTTCCAAGTGCCACGCGTTATGCTTAACGGCCCTTTTATTCCCCATCTGGGAGCTACTGGGACCCGCCACCCCCAGATCTGGGTCACTGAACACCCCAGGGATGCTTTTCGCCAGCTTATCAACCTGATCCCTAAGAGGAGCCAGCGCCCTAGAAATAGCCAGCGAGAGGGCTTGGTCCACTGCTGGAGGGAGAAGTTGGGGTGCCATTCCTCCTCCACTTCCTGGTAGGAGGAGTAAAAATGGTCTTCTGGAGAAGACATGATAGCAGAGGGTGTGAGCACAGAACAAATGCCCTTAAAATCCTTAAGGCAGCCCCCTCGCCGGTGCTCCAACAGCTGGGCTTTCCCCGAAGCTGTTATAAGAATAGACTGAGGCGCAATACCAATTACCACCACCAGGTGGCGCTGGTTACTAACGTGGCCGTGTGGGAAAATCACCGCGTAGCAGTGTCAAAATTAGGCGAGGGTTGGTCGGGAATCAAGCGGACACTAAAGGAGTGACCGGATTCCCAAACGCGCGTAAAGACCAGCGGGAGCGCTCAACGGAGCTGCCTCGCTCGGACCAGACGCGCCTGACAGGATCTCACCACGCGCAGAGCACACAGCGGGAGAAACTGCGAGGGGGAGAACGCGCTCGGGCAAGAGCCTGCTGCGCAGGGAATATGAAACAATACCAAGGCAATAATGCTAATAACCTGCACAAGAAACCGCTATACAAACAGCAACAACGTCAGATTAAGCCAAGAATTTAAGGAATGCACTTAACTGACGAGCAGTGAAGAAAGAGGAAGCGGAAGGGACGTCACAATATTATATACGATGGACTGTGATATGATTGGACTATAGTTGCCTTGGAGACTACCCCCCTAATGGTTCATGGGTTGTGTAGTCTTTTGTTTAATGATTGTTGTGTTACGTTTTCTTTGAACTGCTATGCAAATAAAGTGAGGAAAGATATGCATAATCCTCGCCTCCGTCCTGCCATAGAATTCATTAAACTTTATTTGATCTGATTTAGAAACATAGATCAGAAAAGTGTACATAAAAACAGTAAATCCTCTTTCCTAATACAATACAGTGAGAATTAATTAAAACCAGTAGGTAAAAACGGGTGTTACAAAGCCCGGTTCAGAGCAACTTCAGGTTAACAGAATCGTAAAGTTCAATGTTTCGCAAGATCAATCTCATGTACTTCGTGCAAAATACGCAATAAGGGGTCCAAGTAAGATGTAACGCTCCAATACCTGACCAGTTTGCACTATATAAAACTGCAGAAAAACTAAAACTAAAAAGTGTTTTGCACATTTCTGTCATTGGGCTATATGTGGGCTACATCTGGGTGATATTTGTGCTACATTTGGGCTCTTTTTCTCTGGTGGCCATCTTGGGAGACTTATTTGTTATGAAGTTTCCTAATTTCGTCATTTACTGCAGTCTCCTCAGTAGGAAATGCTTTCAGTTTTTTACTTTGATTCCATCAAGAAGGCATTCAGATGTGTCACACATTTGCCATAAATTCAGAATGTTAGCACTCTAGTTGCTCATTAGATCACTGTAGTAAAGCTACTGCTCACCAGGGAGTTAACTGGAAGTCTGCTGTTGGTATTGAAAGTGATTGTTTCAGTCTGCATGTCAGAATTTTCTAATGAAATAGAAGAGGATTTGAGATCTCACTTAAAACATGCCCTAATTTTTCTTTCTGCAGCACTAACCATAATTTCTATTTCAAAAAGAACCCCCTCATTTTGTTCCTTTTTAAATTAAATGTTTTAAGTGTTACCGGTTTATTCCAATACAAGATGGCTTCAGGTGTGCCATAATTTTGTCATAAGTAAGACTGTTAGCGCTCTAGTTGTTCTTTAGAACACTCTGGGAAGCTGCACTAGAACACAAAGGCATCAACTGACAGGCTGCTCCTGTTGAAATATAACAGGAAGATATTTGAGATCACACTTGAAACATGTCCTAATTTTTCTTTCTACAGCACTAACCATAATTTCTATGACAAAATGAACCCCATCATTTTGTTCCTTTTTAAATTAAATGTTTTAAGTGTTACCAGTTTATTCCAATCAAGATGGCTTCAGGTGTGCCATACGTTTGTCATAAGTAAGGCTGTTAGCACTCTAGTTGTTCTTTAGAACACTCTGGGAAGCTGCAGTAGAACACAAAGGAATCAACTGACAGTCTCTGCCCTTGTTGGATGTACATGTTTTACTGAGAATTTCAGACTTCATTCTCACATGACTGAGAAAGATAATGTGAATTTACAGAAAATATGCTCTCATTTTAGCTTCTGGAGCACCTTCCAAAACTGTTTGGGACAAGCATGTGAAAATAGTTTTCTCTCAAACATGATTCATGATATCCCAGCAGAAGGTTTTTCACAGGGTAAAATCACCTTAGAACACACCACAATCCCTGAAATTAGTATGGTACCATCAACAAATGAATTCTAATGTAACTAAAGTCTGTTATCACCCTTTATAGTTTTCCTTTTGGTAACCCTCAAAATCTTCGATTCACTACAATGCATTTCAATGGGGTACTATCATTTATATTGGTCCCAAGATGGCTGCCAGCAATTCCAGGATGAAGTGCAGACAGCCAATCAGATCTCACGATGACATGTGTGGTTAGGCTCCGCCCAGATATATATGTGTTTTTACTTTTGATTTTCTCAGGAACTACTGAACGGATTTATACCATTTAAAAAAAAGGGTTCTTTCTGAACCAAGAACTACCTCTTTGCCAAATTTGGTGTAATTCCGTTCAGCAGTTCGGGCTGTAGCCTTGCATAAAGTTTCCTATGGGAAATTGTTTTTTTGACTCTTATTTTTTGAATTTCTCCGCAACTACTGTTGCTGAGAAAATGAAAAGTAAAAAGTTAGTGATATCTATGGCCGAGTAGGGTCCGCGTACCCTCAGCGCACCCTGCGCGCACCGTCCCGATCACGAGCTGCATGTTAATTGGCTGTCAGCTGGCTGTCAACATTCCGATTCAGGAAATGTTGGCAGCCATTTTGTCCCTCGGTAGAACCGAGGGACAGAAACAAGTGCGCAAAGCGCACAAAGGGGGCAGGGTAGAAACACCCTGACCCCCTAGGTTTGCTCAGGGGGTCCCACAAGGACCCCCTGGGCAAAAAAAATAAAAAAAATTTTTTTTAAAAATCGGCAGGATGCGCTCAGGGTGCGCGAATCCTGCCGAAAAAAAAAAAAATCGAAGCGCGGTCTCCCGCGCTTCGATGCTACTGGCCCCCGGGTGGCCCAAGTCCCGGGGGCATGGTGGGGGGGATAATTTAATGTGTGGGGGCCTCAAAGGGCCCCCAAGCCCCGGGGACCGCCACCCCCGGGTGCTTTTTTGAAAATGGTGCGGGAGGGCTCTGAGCCCTCCCACAGCCCCGGGGACCACCACCTCCCCGGGGCTTTTTTGTATACATTATAAAACCTGTGGGGGGGGCTCCAGCCCCCCACACGCCCCGGGGACCGCCACCTCCCCGGGGCACTAAACATTTTAATATGGGGGTCCGTTACGGACCCCAGAGCCCCGGGGACCACCACCTCCCCGGGGCTGTGTACTGAATGGGAAGGGGGCCGCGCGGCCCCCCTCCTGGAGCCACTTGATGGCCCTGGGGACCACCACCCCCCAGGGCCGGCTCCTGCAGTGTCCCGGGGTGCCGACCCCCGGGACAGTGTAGTTTGATATGGCAGGACGGGAGCCTCGCGGCTCCCGTCCTGCCATAGCAAACTGCTTTGGATATTGGAAGAGAGAGCAGGGAAACCTGCTCTCTCTTCCAATATCCAAAGCGATTGCTTTTCCACATGGGGAGCAGCATGTCAGCTGCTCCCCATGTGGAACAGCAATGCCGGCTCCCAAGGGACGTGGGGAGCCGGCGGGACTCTGGGGGGATTGGGGACCCCCCCACAGTCCCCAACGGAGAGGGCCAGCCCCGGGGGATGGGGTCCCCGGGGCAAGTAGTGGCCCGGGAGGGGGGCCACGCGGCCCCCCTCCCCAAAAAAGAGAATTTTTTTTTTTTTTTTTAAATGGAAAGGCCGGCCCCGGGGGATGGGGTCCCCGGGGCCTTAAAATGGCCAGAGGAGGGGGGCCACGCTGCCCCCCTCAAAATAATAAATATAGAGGCCATGCCCCGGGGGATGGGGTCCCCGGGGCCAATACAGGCCCAGGGAAGGGGGGCCACGCGGCCCCCTTCCCGTTTTTTTTTTTTTTTTGTAATTTAAAAAAAGGGGTAAGGCCCTGGGGGATGGGGTCCCCAGGGCCCAAAAAGAGAAAAAAGGAAGGGGGGCCACACAGCCCCCCTTCAGGGGACAAAAAAATAAAATTAAAAAAAAAACGATCGGGCCCGCAGGCCCCGCCCCTTCCTTCACCACTCTGCAAACGCGCCCCCTGGCGCGATTGCAGAGGGGGAACAAATTCCCCTTGAATACTGGGGGCCCCTGGGGGCCAACTAGCCCACCAGGAACCTCCAGTATGCGCCAGGGGGCTGCCTTGCAGAGACGTGTAGAGAGGCCACACCCCTTTTTACACCTCTCTGCAACGCAGCTCTGTGGCGCTGTTTGGAGGTATATGGTGGGCTAGTTGGACTCCGGGGACCCTCAGGATTCAAGGGGACTTAATCCCCCAACTTAAAATGCGCCACGGGGCGCGTTTGCACAGTGGTGAAGGGAGGGGGCGGGGCTTCAGGTGACATGTGTGCAAACAGGCCCCGTGGCGCGTTTTAAGATGGGGAATTAAATCCCCTTCAATCCTGAGGGTCCCTGGGGGCCAACTAGCCCAACAGGTACATCCAGAAAGCGCCACAGAGCTGCATTGCAGAGAGGTGTAAAAGGGGTGTGGCCTCTCTACACGTCTCTGCAACGCAGCCCCCTGGCGCATATTGGAGGTTCCTGGTGGGCTAGTTGGCCCCTAGGGACCCTCAGGATTCAAGGGGACTTAATCCCCCAACTTAAAACGCGCCACGGGGTGCGTTTGCACAGATGTCACCTCAGGCCCCGCCCCCTCCCTTCACCATTGTGCAAATATTCCTCTAAAATCAGCCGAAATAGGAATTCCGATTTACTCACCTGTTATAAGGAGAGACCTCAGTGCTGTATCTTTCAGCCCAGTACTGGTCCTGAAAAGTAATTTTAACCGTACTTACCAGTAACTTGAATTTCCTTCCATAGGCTAACATTGACTGGTTTCACTTGGAAATTCTTATAAGTGTGGAGTTTTGGAACTTTAAAATATTCCTCTAAAATCAGCCGAAATACGAATTCCGATTTACTCACCTGTTATCAGGAGAGACCTCAGTGCTGCATCTTTCAGCCCAGTACTGGTCCTGAAAAGTAATTTTAACCGTACTTACCGGTAACTTGAATTTCCTTCATAGGCTAACATTGACTGGTTTCACTTGGAAATTCTTCTAAGTGTGGAGTTTTGGAACTTTAAAATATTCCTCTAAAATCAGCCGAAATACGAATTCCGATTTACTCACCTGTTATCAGGAGAGACCTCAGTGCTGCATCTTTCAGCCCAGTACTGATCCTGATAAGTAATTTTAACCGTACTTACCGGTAACTTGAATTTCCTTCATAGGCTAACATTGACTGGTTTCACTTGGAAATTCTTCTAAGTGTTGATTTTTGAAACATACAAATATTCCTCTAAAATCAGCCGAAATCCGAATTCTGATTTACTCACCTGTTATCAGGAGAGACCTCAGTGATGCATCTTTCAGCCCAGTACTGGTCCTGAAAATTAATTTTAACCGTACTTACCAGTAACTTGAATTTCCTTCCATAGGCTAACATTGACTGGTTTCACTTGGAAATTCTTCTAAGTGTGGAGTTTTGGAACTTTAAAATATTCCTCTAAAATCAGCCGAAATACGAATTCCGATTTACTCACCTGTTATCAGGAGAGACCTCAGTGCTGCATGTTTCAGCCCAGTACTGATCCTCAAAAGTAATTTTAACCGTACTTACCGGTAACTTGAATTTCCTTCATAGGCTAACATTGACTGGTTTTCAGCAAAAAAGTTTCAAAGTGTTGATTTTCACAAACTACAAATATTCCTTAAAAATCACCTGTATGACTTAAACGCATTCTTTCAACTGTTTACAGGAGATGCACCAGTGCTGGATCCAGGATCCAACACTGAGTAAGAAAAAGTAACGATAACAGTTTTTACCTGCTAAGTGAATTTCCTTCCATAGGATAACATTGGTGATTCTATGAGAAAAAGTTTCTAAGTGTCAACTTTTAAAATACAATAATATTCCTTAAAAATCACGACTGTAACCAAAACGCTTTTACTCAACTGTTTACAGGAGATGTACCAGGACTGAATCTAGGATCCAGTCCTGTGGTTAGAAAAGTAATCCATAGAGTAACTAATTGCATTTAACTAGAAATTCACATTGAGCTGAATGTTGCATTGTGTTTGAAAATGTGTTGCCCATTGCAACAACTGTAACTACTGTACTTAAAAGTCTATTGCCTATCTGCAAAGTATTTAAACTAAAGCAATTCATTAAGAGAAAGTATTTTTTGTAATGTAATGTATAATGTAATTACAATGTAATTTAAAAAATAAAATATGTAAAAAAAAATTGTTTCTAAAAATGTAGTAAATCAGTATGAAAAAAATTAATATAACAATTAATACATTTAAAAATTGTAATTTACAAAACCTTTGAAATTCACTAAAA
Organism: Calotriton arnoldi; assembly: GCA_963921515.1. Lineage (NCBI taxonomy): Eukaryota > Metazoa > Chordata > Amphibia > Caudata > Salamandridae > Calotriton > Calotriton arnoldi. The sequence goes on along the minus strand of CAWUFW010017648.1, from coordinate 170,330 downwards.
AAAACGTAGGTTTCAGGCACGTTATAGTTAGAAATTAGCATTTAAAAAACCTTTGAAATTCACTGAAAAAACCATAGGTTTCAGACACGTTATAGTTACAAATTAGCATTTAAAAAACCTTTGAAATTCACTGAAAAAAACATAGGTTTCATACACGTTATAGTTACAAATTAGCATTTAAAAACCTTTGAAATTCACTGAAAAAACCATAGGTTTTAGGGACAGTTATAGTTACTTGGACATTGCACTCGTACAAAACCCGTGAAATTCCCCCGTTATAGTTAGTTCAGCTAACTATAACTCGCGCCCCGCAATGCACTGCTGATGACGTCACATATTACATCACTCATGACATGGTCAGTGACATCACTGATGACATCACTGATGACATCTCAAATGACATCACTGATGACATCATCCACGTGATAATCTGATGCACCTCCTCACACCCTAATATAACCTTTGATACACCCACTCTAAATTACAGACTGCCATTCGCAAAACCATAGACACTCCAACACCAATAACTACATACCCACTCACTGATTCTTAGGTCTACACACACACATCCACTCACTCACCCGTACAGTCACTCATACTTACGGTCACTCAGTACAGGACTATCATATGCACTCATACTCCTATATAGACACTCAAACACCGCCACTCATCCATAGAGGTACTCACACACCTAGTCAGTCATGCAAATAATTAAACACACTACCATTTACTCACCTATACAGTTATACACACACCAGCTCACTTACTCATACAAATACTAGCACATTCTTACGCTCTTATACAATCACTGATACAAGCACACACTCATCCATACAGCCACTATCACAATCAGTCACTCTCGCTTATAGCTATTTATATACTCCAACACACATATATACTGCCTTTCACATATGTAGTTACTCACACATGTACCACTGGGACATACATTCACTCACTAACACACTCTTACACACACTTACCCACCCATACAGTCTATCACAGATGCACTCTTGAAACCATCCACCCAGTGAATCACCCACTCACACATCTATGCACAGAGTCGCACACACCCCTCCCACACAAACACTCAGGCACCCATACAGATACTCACACAAGCATTCAATAACTCAAATAGACACTCATGTAGCTATTCACAAACACATGCAGCCACTTACACAGCAACAGACAGACGGATACAGACATTCACCCAGTTTAGTCACTAACCCATGCATTCAGTAAGATACGTTAAATCACTCACTTATACAGTCAGTCACGCACCTACTAAATCATCCATACAGACACTTACACACCCACTCATTCTTCAATACGTCTTTTCCTATATATATTAAAAATATTTAAACTTTAGAGAAACACACAGTCACTGGATGATGTCATCAGTGATGTCATTTGAGATGTCATCAGTGATGTCATCAGTGATGTCACTGACCATGTCATGAGTGATGTAATATGTGACGTCATCAGCAGTGCATTGCGGGGCGCGAGTTATAGTTAGCTGAACTAACTATAACGGGGGAATTTCACGGGTTTTGTACGAGTGCAATGTCCAAGTAACTATAACTGTCCCTAAAACCTATGGTTTTTTCAGTGAATTTCAAAGGTTTTTTAAATGCTAATTTGTAACTATAACGTGTATGAAACCTATGGTTTTTTCAGTGAATATATATATATATAGATATATATATATACACACATATATATATACATATATAAATATATCTATCTATCTATCTATATATATATTCACTGAAAAAACCATAGGTTTCAGGGGCGTTATAGTTAATTGGACATTTCACTCGTACAAAACCATAGAAATTCCCCCGTTATAGTTAGTTCAGCTAACTATAACTCGCGCCCCCGCAATGCACTGCTGATGACGTCACATGTTACATCACTCATGACATGGTCAGTGACATCACTAATGACATCACTGATAACATCTCAAATGACATCACTGATGACATCACTGATGACATTATTCAGTGACTGTTTGTTTCTGTAAAGTTTAAATATGTTTAATATATATAGGGAAAGGGGTATTGAAGAATGAGTGGGTGTATAAGTGTCTGAATGGATGATTTAGTAGGTGCGTGACTGACTCTATAAGTGAGTGATTAAACATATCTTACTGAATGCATGGGTTAGTGACTAAACTGTGTGAATGTCTGTATCCGTCTGTCTGTTGGTGTGTAAGCGGCTGCATGGGTTTGCGAATAGCTACATGAGTGTCTATATGAGTTATTGATTGGTTGTCTGAGTATCTGTAAAGGTGCCTGAGTGTTTGTGTGTGTGGGGTGTGTGTGACTCTGTGCATAGATGTGTGAGTGGGTGATTCACTGGGTGCATGGTTTCAAGAGTGCATCTGTGATGGACTGTATGGGTGGGTGAGTGTGTGTATGGGTGTGTTAGTGGGTGAATGTATATCTCAGTGGTACATGTGTGAGTAACTACATATGTGAAAGGCAGTATATATGTGTGTTAGAGTATATAAATGGCTATAAGTGAGAGTGTGTGATTGTGACAGTGGCTGTATGGATGAGTGTGTGCTTGTATCAGTGATTGTATAAGAGTGTAAGAATGTGCTAGTATTTGTATGAATAAGTGAGCTGGTGTGAGTATAACTGTATAGGTGAGTAAATGGGAGTGTGATTAATTATTTGCATGACTGACTAGGTGTGTGAGTACCTCTATGGATGAGTGGAAGTGTGTGAGTGTCTATATAGGTGTATGAGTGCATATGATAGTCCTGTACTGAGTGACCGTAAGTATGAGTGACTGTACGGGTGAGTGAGTGGATGTGTGTGTAGATCTAAGAATCAGTGAGTGGGTATGTAGTTATTGGTGTTGGAGTGTCTATGGTTTTGAGAATTGCAGTCTGTAATTTAGAGTGGGTGTATCAAAAGTTATATTAGGGTGTGAGAAGATGCATGAAATTATCACATGGATGATGTCATCAGTGATGTCATCAGTGATGTCATTTGAGATGTCACCAGTGATGTCATCAGTGATGTCACTGACCATGTCATGAGTGATGAAATATGTGACGTCATCAGCAGTGCATTGCGGAGGCGCGAGTTATAGTTAGCTGAACTAACTATAATGGGTGAATTTCTATGGTTTTGTACGAGTAAAATGTCCAACTAACTATAACGCCCCTGAAACCTATGGTTTTTTCAGTGAATTTCTAAGGTTTTTTAAATGCTAATTTCTAACTATAACATGCCTGAAACCTATGGTTTTTTTCAGTGAATATATATATTATAATACAACTTACATACACTGAAAGTCAGCCAGGGCTGTTGGCTTTGCCAATGGTTGTTAGCTGTTCAAGATAAATGTTGTTGTAAATGATATTAAAAATGTGTGTGACTATAAATTAACCATTATTGAGGCCTGTGGAATGGGTAGTGGTCTTCAGAATGTCCTAATCACTCCCATTATGCTCACTCTATGTTACACATGTAGGCCCTTTTTATCTCCATATCTCATCCTGCTGCATATTTTAGATTTCCTTTCCTCTTCTGAACCCTCTTTTCAGCCTCTCCTGAATGCACTTCTGTGCATCGCATTTCCTTCACCAGCCCCCAAATACACAACGCCCCTTCCCACCTGTGCATTTTCTTTTACTTTCGCCTTGTCAATATTTTGAAAACTGTTTACCTCCGTCACACACATATGCACAGAATCACAATTGCAACTGGAATAGTGACCCCTGCCCTGGGCACTCTTCAGAGAGGCCAAGGATTGGATGCCCATGCATTCTACAGACCTGTCTGACCCACTGATGTACTGGCAGAAATGTTCACTGTCAGAAACTCGTGCTCCCTTCGACCCCAGCCAGAGCTCTCAGTCATGACCCGCTGAAAACACCTATAGAGGGCTCGGTTCGAAGAATGCACTATACAAGAGTAATATGCTACACAAATAAATACAACATCCTGGAAATAGCTGACACTCTTAGTGGGTGCATAAAACCTGTGAAAAGCAAACAGGAACTAAACCGCTGACATGGATTGGCTTAACATTTTCACATGAATTATTCATAAATCGATCAGTGTTTTTGCCAGTAGAGTTAAGGACATGAATATAGGGCCCGATAGGGGCCCGTTACAATGTCTGTGTTAATTACAGCCCGGTATGAGAACCACTCTGCCCACTTAAAGCCCCAGGTATGCAGTGCAACCTCTGTGCAGTGTCGTAGCCTGGGGGTCCTGGGCACTCGTGCAAGCAGTGACACTAGGCCCCCAGTCCGTATTAAAATACTGTATATATGAGGTGCAGTATGCCTATTGCCCCCTGGACCCCGGTGTCACTGCACCTGCTACCCTGATGTGATTTACAGGTCTCCGAGTTCCTCATTCTCTCGTCTTTCCTTCTCTCCTCCCTATCTCTCCTGCCTCATATCCTCCATCCGTTTCATGCGCTCCTGTCCCCGCGCCCCTCTTCTGTCTCTCACTCATCCTCCTCTCCTTCCTAACTTCTCTCATTATTTCCTCTTCCTTTCTCTTCCCTGCCCACTTTGTCACAGTCTACCCTCTGGGTGGAGGCGATCAGGGCGTGGTCGACACGTCTGCAGGGAGGGACAGACACAGTGTAACCTCTCGGCGGAGGTGATGAGGGGCTGTTGAGCACACTTGGAAGAGGGGGGTCACAGTGCAACCTCTGGGTGGGGGGAGGTGATGAGGGGGGTGGACGACACACCTGGGGACCATGGGTTTGGGGCGAGCTGAACCGAAGGAGTAAACCCGGAGGCAGACACTGGAGGGGGTGAGAGAACACGTGGCCATATCTTGGTGTGGGGGGGCAGATCCGGGAGGGCGCGCGCCGCAGACACAGAAGGGACCGAACTCGGCGAGGTGATTCCAGGGGGTACAGAAATGTGAGGACATTGGAAGGGAAGGGGCGATGGGTGACAGCGGTTGCGCTGGAAGTAGGGGTGTGGGAGGTACTGCAGCACCCCATCAAACTTGAAAGAGTTTAGATGGAGGATAAACAAGGAAGACACTACTCAAATGTTTTTCTTCAGCCAGTTGCAGGTTGCGTTACTGCCCAGCACCCCCCACTCTAAAAATGATTCCAGCGCCACCTGGTAACAGACCTGGTGGTAGACGCGGCGAGGCTTGAGGGCACAACCGGATATGGGCACACCGGCAGGAACAGGAAACTGTCATGTACGCGTTTAGAAACCGGTAACATGGCAACTTATAGGTGTTGTGGTGACATGTTCACGGTTGGGGGGCACGTATAGTTAGTTGTGCACGTGGGGAGCGCGGAAGAAAAAGAGGACACTGACATATGCACATGCGTGACAATGGCATGTACACATGTAGGAGCAGGTGACCTCCACGGATACAGCAGTGGGGCTGACAGGTACATGCAAAGAGACTGTGTCCTGCTCTTATGCAAAGACACCAGATTCTGACGGAAATATTTAGCAGCCAGTGGCGTGTGATCTGGTGGCACGGGTGGTGAGAGTAGAAATATGAGGCATTTCCATGCGCACGGGAGATGCAGGTATACACAGGTGTAAAGAATACATTGATGAATACACACACATATAGCTGGCAGAGAACAGCACACACAAAGGAGACACGGCCTGCACATACATGCACGTGCCCGTTCAGTAGACCTAGGTGATGTGCACACACAGTGAAGGGAGGCTGCATGCAGACGCGTGGGGATCTGTGACACAAGACAATGACGTGTGCACACACAGGTCAGATAGTGCCAGCATTCACAGAGGAGACAGTGACCTGTACCCACATATGCCTCTGGGAGATAGCTACCTACGTGCACGAAGCAAAGATAAGTGAGCATCTATAAGAAGGAAACGTATACCCAAGTGTGGCAAGTGTACACTTATGACATACGACTCACTAGCATGCACAGACATGGTAGCAAAGGAAGTAGTGGAGTGCTGTGTGCACGCATAGGAATATCTGAAACAGAGCCATGCACACGAAAAGGAAATGGTCAGGGGCGTGGCTATCGATGGTGCAGCAGGTGCAGTGGCACCGAGGCACGTAGGTGTTATGGGTCCACCGCTCCCCTATTATACTAGTTTTTAATACCAAACCAAGTAGGAGGGGATACATTTACTTTTTTTTATTATGAGCTATATCAACCTTTCTGCGCAACAGAGCATGTACATATGTGAAACAGTAGCGTATGAACATACAGAAATATAAAAGACGGTACACGTGCGCTCTGAAGTAACATGTCCACATACAGGAGACACTGGTATGTGCATGAATAGTGGGAAGTAGCGTGGTCATATAGCGGGTCACGTGAAGGTAACGTATACAAAGAACGATATAAGAGGTGCACACATGAGAGTATAGGAAGTGTTGACGTGCACATACAGGAGTGTAGGAGTTAGTGACGTGTACATATTGGAGTATAGGGTGTGGTGACGGAGAGCACAGAGAAATACAGGAATCAGGAGCATGTATATACGTAGGAGGCAGTGGTATGTGAACGTGTACGCATGTAAATGGTCCGACGTGCAAAAAGAAGAAAGGAGCGCGCTCATTGAATCTATGGGTGATAACACGAGTATAAGACAAGTGATGTTCACTCATACGAGTATGAGAGGAGCGACGTGCACACATAGGGATACAGACAGGAGCGCACATGGCTGTCGTGAGCAAAGGAAACTTTTGGGAGTGTTCCAGACAGAATGTAGCGCACAGTTCTGGAGGCGGGCAGTCTGCGGCCACAGACCAAGCACAGGTCCCTCGCATGTGCACACACACACAAGAGTCTCTTAGCGCTTCTTTGCTAACACAATAATTGTGAGAATTGAAAAAAACGTCCCTCTAGTTTTACAGTGCAGTGAAATCCATTCACACACATTGCAGGCCAAGTATAAAGTCATAAGAAGTTTTTATGTGTTTGTCAGTGTACCCAAGGCAAATTGTTCTCCTTCGTAACTACTCATCCATCCATCTATCCCTTCACCCGTCGCTGCTTTTATCTCCCCATCTATCCCCCCTGTGTCTGATCGATCTATCTATCCATCTATCTATCTATCTATCTATCTATCTATCTATCTATCTATATGGTAACCTAATGTGAACCGATTCCACCTACAGGTCGGTCTTTTCCCAAAGCGCCCCTCTGCGAGGCCCACCCCTCCATGTCTGCCTCGCCATACACGGGCCTGTGCCTTTGCTTCTCTTTGACTTTCCCCCCTCTGTCATGCTATCTGCCCTGTGTTTCTCGCTCTCGCGTGCCTCGTCTCTCCCTGCACCCAGCTCTAGTGTCTATGCACGGGGCGGGACGGAGCCGAGAGAGGACAGAAGTTTCGCTGCTGCGGGATCCCTGCCTCTGGCTGACATTACATCGCAAATGTGTCCCCGATGAATGCTTCGAGGTGGGATAACAAGGCAGCAGGCGGCTGTCTGTCAGCACTAACTTCACAGGGACCGGGAGCGCACCTCAGGCCCCCACCGCCCACGCGAGCCGCCGCCTGTCACTCACCCATCATCAGGGGCAGCAGGAATACAAGAGAGGCGCGCAGCATCTTGCAGTGTGTCCTGGGGTGTCCCGCCACAGCACACTTAAAAAAAAGCCAAGAAAGGTGAAATCAGCAGCCAGATGTCCGGGGCCAATCCTGCCAGGGGTGCGAGCTCAGATCCATGGGGTGGGCATAGAGGGGGTCCTGGCACCAGCTCTGCCCGGTCTGCAGATCCCTGTGCCCCGGAGGCACTCCCGATCCAATGCCAGAAAGCCTCGTCCGGGAGACATGGGTCAAGGTGTGCGGTGTTTGGGGGGCGGTCCTACTGGTGAGGGAGCCCTGGTCCTTCTCTCCCCGCACGCTGCTGAAGAGTGACTCCCAGCTCCTGGTAGAGACTCACTCCCAGCAATGCTCCTTCTCCTCTGTGCCTGGTGGAGAGTGAACTCAGCTTCCGTCCTGCATTGCAGGCTGGTAGAGAGTAAGTAACCTCACTCCCTATCGTTCCCCGGAGCCTGCTGGGGAGGAAGCCAGGGTCCTGCCCTGCTCCAGTGCAGTGTGGCAGAGACTGATCTTAGCTCCTGTCCTGCTCCGTCTGCAGCCTGGTGGAGAGTGATCTCAGTCCGTGCCCTTCCGTGTATCCCTCATGGGAGGGATCCGGGTCCTGCGCTGTTCCGTCAGCAGCCCGGTAGAGAGTGAATCCTCCTGTCCTCCACTACAGCCTAGTGGAGATTGATCTCAGCTCCTGTCCTCCACTACAGCCTGGTGGAGAGTGGTCTCGGCTCCTGTCCCCCACTGCAGCCTGCCCAGCTCTCCTCCACAGGCTCTGAAGAGCGTCCCCTAAGTCCTGCCTGCCTACTTTGTAGCCTTGTCCAACCCTGGGTTGGTGGAGCTCTGTGCTCTGTCCTGTTCCGCCTACAGCTAGTGGAGAGTGATCCCAGCCCCTGCCCTGCACTGCAGCCTGTTGGCGAGTGACCTCAGTTCCTTGCATGCAATACAGTCCGTAGGACAGTGATCACTGCCCAGGTACCTGCCCTGCTCGACTGCCGCCTGGTGGAGAGTAATCTCAGCCCCTGCTCTGTATCCCGCAGGAGAGTGAACTCTGCCCGTGTCCTGTCCTGATCCGTCTGCAGCCTGGTGGAGAGTGATCTCTACTCGCTCTGAGGCTGGTGGAGAGTTATCTCTGATCGCGCTCAGTCCTGCTCGGTCTGCGAGAGAGTGATCCCAGCCCCTGTCCCGCTCCGCATCCGGCGGAGAGTGCTCTCGGGTCCCGCTGCTGCGCCCTCAGCTCTCCCGTCTGCCCACAGCCAGCAGCTCCCAGTCAGGAGAGAAGAAACCTGCACTCCGCGCTGCCCTCCCTCCCACCCTCTCCCCCTGTGAGAGCAAGAGCTGCCGCTGCCCACTGCAGCCCCTAGGGCCATGCCACCCTGCCCCCTGCCCCTCAGCAGCTGGGGTGACTAGGGCCAGCAGCCTCCCTGGCAGGGAGGAGCACACAAGGGGTCTCCCTGGATTCACATGGGTCTCCAGCTCAAAAGCTGAGATTTCTCCAGAGTATTTCAAAACAAGCTTCGACAATCCTAGTAGATTCTTTTTTTCGGCGTTCAGCCGTGAGCCCCTTGCAAATATTTAATGAAAGCCCCAGGGGGTGGGGGTCCCCGGGGCTGCGGGGCCCTGCCTGGGCCCCCGCAATTTTAATTTTGCGTGCCCCTGGGACTTGGCCCACCCGGGGGCTAAATAATAACGAAGCGCGTTTTTTTAAAATTTTCGGCCGAAATTCGCGCTGGTTGCGCGAATCTCGCCGATTTTTTATTTAAAAAAAAAATGCTTTTTTTGGCCCTGGGGGTCCTTGTGGGACCCCCTGAGCAGGCCTAGGGGGTCAGGGTGTTTCTACCCTGCCCCCTTTTCTTTTTCTCACCTTTGTTTCCCTGTTTCCTTGTGCGTTACTGAGGCACGAGATGGCTGCCAACACTTCCTGGTTTGGAGTGTTGACAGCCAATTAGAATAAAGCTCGTGGTCGGGAGGGTGCGAGGATCCACTGCGCCTCTAAATATCGAAACTTTTATTTTTTTATTTTCTCAGCAACTACTGAACGGATTTACACCATTTAAGAAAAAGAGTTCTTTCTGAAACAAGGGATACCTTTGTGCCAAATTTGGTGTAATTCCGTTCAGCAGTTCCAGATGTAGCCGAGTCTAAAGTTTCCTATGGGAATTAACATGGAGAAAACACGTTTTGGGACCCCCCTTTTTTCTCGGCTCCCGCTTTCCGAATCACCCCGAAACTTTCAAAACAGGAGCTGACCGGAGCGCCCCACTAGTTTTGAAAATTTCGCAATGATTCGTCAACCGGCGCCAAATTATTGGGAAAAGAAAAAACGCTTTTTGAATAGAAACAAGGTCCTAACTATAACTACCTACTGGCGACCGCCAGTAGGTAATATATATATATATATTCACTGAAAAAACCATAGGTTTTAGGGACAGTTATAGTTAGTTGGACATTTCACTCGTACAAAACCCGTGAAATTCCCCCGTTATAGTTAGTTCAGCTAACTATAACTCGCGCCCCCGCAATGCACTGCTGATGACGTCACATATTACATCACTCATGACATGGTCAGTGACATCACTGATGACATCACTGATGACATCTCAAATGACATCACTGATGACATCACTGATGACATCATTCATGTGATAATTTCATGCATCTTCTCACACCCTAATATAACTTTTGATACACCCACTCTAAATTACAGTCTGCCATTCGCAAAACCATACACACTCCAATACCAATAACTACATACCCACTCACTGATTCTTAGGTCTACACACACACATCTACTCACTCACCCGTACAGTCACTCATACTTACAGTCACTCAGTACAGGACTATCATATGCACTCATACACCTATATAAACACTCACACACCGCCACTCATCCATAGAGGTACTCACACACCTAGTCAGTCATGCAAAAAATTAATCACACACCCATTTACTCACCTATACAGTTATACACACACCAGCTCACTTACTCATACAAATACTAGCACATTCTTACGCTCTTATACAATAACTGATACAAGCACACACGCATCCATACAGCCACTCTCACAATCACACACTCTCCCTTATAGCCTTTTAAATACTCTAACACACATATATACTCCCTTTTACATATGTAGTTACTCGCACATGTACCACTGAGATATACATTCACTCACTAACACACCCATACACACACTCACCCACCCAAGCAGTCCATCACAGATGCACTCTTCAAATCATGCACCCAGTGAATCACCCACTCACACATCTATGTACAGGGTCACACACACCCCACCCACACAAACACTCAGGCACCCATACCGATACTCAAAAAACCAATCAATAACCCATATAGACACTCATGTAGCTATTCGCAAATCCATGCATCCACTTACACACCAACAGACAGACGGATACAGACATTCACACAGTTTAGTCACTAACCCATGCATTCAGTAAGATACGTTTAATCACTCACTTGTAGTCAGTCACGCACATACTCAATCATCCATTCAGACACTTATACACCCACTCATTCTTCAATACGCCTTTGCCTATATATATTAAACATATTTAAACATTACAGAAACACACAGTCACTGGATGATGTCATCAGTGATGTCACTGACCATGTCATGAGTGATGTAATATGTGACGTCATCAGCAGTGCATTGCGGGGGCGCGAGTTATCGTTAGCTGAACTAACTATAACGGGGGAATTTCACTGGTTTTGTACGAGTAAAATGTCCAACTAACTATAACTGTCCCTAAAACCTATGGTTTTTTCACTGAATTTCAAAGGTTTTTTAAATGCTAATTTCTAACTATAACGTGTCTGAAACCTATGGTTTTTTCAGTGAATTTCTAAGGTTTTTTAAATGCTAATTTCTAACTATAACGTGCCTGAAACCTATGGTTTTTTCAGTGAATTTCAAAGGTTTTTTAAATGCTAATTTCTAACTATAACGTGCCTGAAACCTATGGTTTTTTCAGTGAATTTCGAAGGTTTTTTAAATGATAATTTTTAAATGTAATAATAGTTATATGTATTTTTTTGATACTGCTTTTCTACAGATGTTTAACTGTTTATTTTTACATAATTTATTTTTTTAAATTACATTATATATTTTTAATATAAATGGAAAAAAAATGTTTTTTAAAATATTGTAACTGAAATATTGTTTTTTTTTGTTTTATATTTTTTTAATAAATTTATAATATTTCCTTTATTTTTTTTTCAATATTTTTTGGGAGTCGCGCACCCAAAGCGTACCTTGCATGATTGGTGCGCGGATTCTAGCCACCATTTTCAAAAAGTCGTGAAGGATCCGCGTACGGTGTGCGACAAGTGCGTGTTTTTCAGTTACGTCATATACGTATATTACGTGTTGTGCGCGATTGGTATGCGACCGGTGCGCGATTCCTATTCCTATGTATTCGTGACACATGCACATTCTAGTACGCGACGGTTGCGCGGTGGCGGGCCCCGCGTGACGTCATATACGTGCTGGAACGCGCTGGGTGCGCGACTCCCGCGAAATTTTTTATGTTCTAAAATGATATATATATGTATTTAATATACATATTAGGGCCAGACATTATCTAAGGTATTCATAAAAATAATATATTTTTACTTGTAATAAACTTATATTACTTTTAAATGCAATTTCGCGAAGTCGCGTAGGGTGCGTGCTGTGTGTGCGCACGGTGCACGGATCCCATGTGACCTGAAAAAAAAAGATTTGATTGGTTCATAACATTTCCCATTGTAACTATTGAAGGACCCCACCCATTTCAATCATTCTTCTTTGAGCTTGTTTGGGGAGACATCTCTGTTTAGAAGAACTGTATTTTCATCATTTTATTGTTGGTGTTTTTCAAAATAAAAAACAAGATGGCTTCAGGACAACACCCACAGGATGAGTCTGAACATTCTTCAGAGGAAGAATTTCTCCCAGAGAATCCACGTCCTCAAAGGCCTGTGTCGGTGGTGTGGAAGTTTTTTACTTTTCCGGAGGGGCAGAAAAAGGTGAACGCCACAAAAGTCACCTGCCAGATCTGCCAGAGAGTCCTGTCAAGAGGTAGTGCTGAGAAGAAATATTCTTGCGGTACAGCCTCAATGTACAAGCACCTGAAAACTCTCCATCCGATGAATCTGGCTCGGGAGGAGTGTCGGAGAGCTGAAAGAAATCCTCCACCTGCAGTTCCTTCAACATCTGGAACTTTGACAACTCCATCACCACCGGATATACGTCCTGAATTTGCTTTTTTGAAGCAGCACTGTGTGAAGTGCAACAAACTAATCTTGTTTGGAGAGCAGTCAGTGGAAGCAGTTTGTGCTGCGCAACGGAATCATCGTTGCTAGACTTTGTTTTTGTCTTTTTTCAGGAATGCCAGTTAATTCCTGAAGTTTCCTGTTTTTTTCGTTCTTGTTTCATTTTTATTTTTGAAAAAACACCCAAAAAATAACAAAATTGTTCAGAAAAATACAAAAAAAATATTAAAAAAAAAAAAAGTTCTTTTCAGAACTAACTTCTCTGGTTAAAGAAAGAACTATATTTGTATGTTAATATGTGAAAGTTTGGTGAATGTATGTGTATAACTTAATTGACTGAAAGAATGCATTAGTAGAGTATGGTGAATGTATAAGTGCAGAACTATAAGGAAGTGCTGCAGTGTGACAATGTAAGCTGTTTAGCTGCACTGTGCTGTGGTACTTCCGAAGCACAGGGAGGCAACATATGTACATAAGTATGTTGCAATTCTATGCTTCCCTCTGCACTGCTGCACAAACTGCAGACATACACTGACACAGGCATCCTTGCACCATGGTGCAAGCATGTCTGTGTCGTGAAGAGATTGTTTTTGTGCAGGAAGGGACACCTTCCTGCACAAAAACAAACAGTAAAGGCATTTTCCTCTTTCAATGTATGCTGTGCAATGCAGCATACATTGAAAGAGAAAAATGAAGAGAAATGAAAACAATTCTCTTTGTTGTGCCTTGCTACACCAACTGGAGGATGCTGCAGCATTCACACACATCTCCAGATTTATGATTTATGATAAATTTGGAGATGTGTCTTTTTCTATGAGTGTTGTGTGGAAACACCCACAGCAACACCTATCGAATGCCCTTTCAATGCAAAGTGGTGTGTATGAAGAGGTCGTATTTACAAGGAGAAGAAAAGCTACACAGGGTGCCTTTTCCTCTCCTTGTAAATATGAAGGAGTGTCTGGCGCCATCACTATGTTACAAAAAGTGACATATTGTTGGTACAGGATGCTTCTAAATCTGCCCCATAAGTGCTTAGGTATTGGCAGACTATTACAATAAAAACATATTGCTAGTTGATTGATAGAAAAATTGCATGAGAGTGACAGAAGGTAAGCACAGAGATATCTCTCCAAAGATGCTAAAAAAGAATGATTGAAATAGTTGCGGTTCTTCAATAGTTACAATGGGAAATATTATGAACCAATCAAATCTTTTTTCTGAGGTCATATGGGATCCTATGACAGAGAGATTCCAAAACTACATAGATATAAACTGGGTATTTTGAAGAGTGTATTAATACTTTGTAGCTTCTTGCAGGTCTGCATACATAGTATATAAAGAAATTGATTTGTACTAGGGTTAGTGACTAGGCCAATGCTTAAGTATATGACTAATAACTAGAGTAATTTCAGTACTGCAAAGAGAGTGCAAGATAAATTTATAAGTACTTAGGTTTTAACAAAGTGGTAGGATAGATACATAGTGCTGCATGGATGAATGGACATGTGGTTGGGACAGACAAAAGGTTTCCTAGACTGCTTAGTTACTAACTGAATATTTAAAAGAGTGTATCAATTGTATATTGGTGATTAGAAGTTTGCATACATACTGCACAGAATATTGTAGCTGTATTAGTTTTTCTGTTTAGGCCATTCCTTTGATACTTGACTAGTTAATTAAATAATATCATTGTTGTAACTAGAATACATGCTTCCAGTAAGCACCACTGCGCTGCAGAGAGGTGGTGTAGGCCATGCCCCTTTTTAGATCTCTGTGCAACGCAGTTCTGTAGTACTTACTGGACATACGTAGTGGGCTAGTTGGACTCTTAGAACCCTTACGATTCAAGGTGACTTAATCTCCCAACATAAAAAGGTTATAGGGCGTGTTTACACAGTGGTGAAGGGAGGGAATGGGGCCTGATGTGACATGTGCAAAGAAAACCCTGTGGCGCGTTTTAAGTTGAGAATTAAGTCTCCTTTAATCCTGAAAGTCCCTGGGTCGTACTAGCCCACCATGTCCCTCTATTAAACATCATAGAGCTGTGTTGCAGAGAGGTGGTTCGAGGCCATGGCCCATTTTACACCTGTGTGCAATGCAACTCTCTGGCACTTCCTGCACATATCTGGTGGGTTAGTTGGCCCCCAAGGACCCTCAGGATTCAAGGGGACTTTATCCCCTAACTTAAAACGCCCACAGAGCATGTCTGCACACATATCAACTCCGTCCTTCCCCCCTTCTGCACCAGTGTGCAAACACAGCCCATTGTGCGTTTTAATACTTAGTTAATCTTACCTGGACAGTAGACGATATGAAAAAATGCTAAACATTTTTTTCAGTTGTTTTTTTATAATTTAAATTTCTGAAAATTTCATATTTAAGAATTAGGGGGCACATTACGATACCCGGCGTAAAAAAATCCGCCAGGCATGGAAGCGGCAAAAATCCGCCCGCACACACCGCCTGAACACCGACCACGCCATTATGAGTACACAAACTGAAAACCGCCATCGGCGGAAAAATCATACAAAATACCGCCCGCCATCGTCCGAGTCGGAGTCAAACCGCCCGCCACGGACGGAAACACGCACGACAACACAAAACCGCCCGCCCACACGGCCGACACACCGCACGTGAAATTACGATCGCACCGCCATGAGCGCGGAAAAACAACAAATATACCGCCCGCCAGCGCAAACAACGCCGATGAGAATCGACACGGCAGAAGCCATGGCGCCCACGTACCTGCACAGAAACCATCCGCACACAAAACCAATAGCACACAACATGGCCAACAAGTCCACACAGCAAGGCACGCACAAATACACAAGCACAGTACACATCCCGAAAACACCCCCCGGACAAACAAAAAATACAAAGGCCAGAACCCCAGACACAACACACCTGAAAACAACAGACCATGAGGACACACCCACATAGGTGAGTACAAAAGCAGCACTCCCACAGACCACAACCCCTTGCTACATTGCAAACCAGAGAGGAGAGGAGAGGACACAGTGACACAGCAAGGACAGCAGCACACCACAGAAACGCACACATCACAACCACCACCACCACCACCACCAAACACCGGCACCACAAACCCCCTGCACATTACACAACACACACCGCACCAGCACCACAAACACCATGGCACCACAAAGGATGCCCAAGTTCACGCCCATGGAGCTGACGGTCATGGTCGACGAGATCATCAAGGTGTACCCACAAATCTATGGGAACATGGTCCAGCACACACCACTAGCCACCAGAAACAGAATGTGGACCCGGATCGTAGACCAGGTCAATGCAGTCGGGACCCTGCCCAGGAACAGAACCGAGATAAACAAACGTTGGAATGACGTAAAGAGCCTGGTCAAGAAGAAGGAGGGCAAAAACAGAGAGCTGGATGCCGTCACTGGCGGAGGGAATCCCGCGCTCTTTAAGACCTTCAAAGCGTGGGAGGAGAAGGTGCGAGTCGTAATCCATCCGGAGATCCTCGCCGGATTAGCAGGGGGAGTGGAGGCTGGTAAGTACAAACTAATGTATACCAGCACACCGCTATGTACACACATGCGCAACCACCATGCCACAGCTCCCAGGGACAAACACCCCCATGTCCAGCACACAATACACAACACATCACACGCACATGCAACAGACACTACCACACACAGGCCAAACCGAACAACTGTAAGATGCGTGGGGACATGTGTACACTAAGCCAGCCACGTAACCACCAACAGGTCCCCAAATATGCCAGAAGCGCCACAACGAGCACCCACCACACCCATGTGTCCGCCACAGCTGCACCAACTGACAAGTAACAGGTAAGTGGCAGGAACACAAAGTGCAGTGGGTCGGAGGGGGACAGCTGAAGTACAACACCCACCAGGCCCCCACTCCCACAGACCAGCAAGGTGGAGCACTCCCCACACCCATGTGTCAGGCACAGCGGCACCAACCGACAAGTAACAGGTAAGTGGCAGGAACACAAAGTGCAGTGGGTCGGAGGGGGACAGCTGAAGTACAACACCCACCAGGCCCCCACTCCCACAGACCAGCAAGGTGGAGCACTCCCCACACCCATGTGTCAGGCACAGCTGCACCAACCGACAAGTAACAGGTAAGTGGCAGGAACACAAAGTGCAGTGGGTGGGACGGTGGACAGCCCAAGTACAACACACACCAGGCCCCAGTCCCACAGCACAGCAAGGAGGAGCATCCCCCACACCCCACACCCACGTGTCAGCCACCGCAGTGCACAACGACAGCCGAAAGGCAGACATCACGGTCCACAGCAATCGGTGTCAGTGGGTGTACAGCCACCCCCACGACCCACTACACCCCCCACCCCCACAGACCTGCAACATGGAGCACCCCCCGCTAAGAGCCATGTGGCATCCAGTACAGTGCACGCACGAACAACTTGCAGGTGAGAAACTGGACAGGGCTGGATTACTGGAGGCATGAGGACCATAACACCACCAACACATGGGACATGTCACGTAGCACACGAACACGCAGCACCGCCCACCGTCACGAACAAGTGAACAATGTGCACACGGACATGAACAGCAGACTCACACCCCACATGACCCATCACAGACATAGCAACACCCAAGGAGCCACGTCTGCATGCACAAGCCACACTGAATATAGTCCCACACGGCAGCCACTGTGCAACTCATCACACACAACCGAAACACCATTGAAGTCCTGTCCATGTAGCCCCTACTGCCTGTCAACCACACACCCCACAACTACGCCTATGTAAGACAAACAACACTAGACGCAACAGAGCGGAACAACATAAATGCACACGAACACCACTGAACCCATCAAACACACAGACACACCATGCACATACAACATACCATCCATCCCATCCGTCAGCCCCAGTCTCTTGAAAGGCATGTCATCCGCACAGCTGCCACACATACAGCAGTCACGCTAAGACACATGCCCATGACCAACCATGTGCCAGAAGTCAATTAAGCGCACGACACACTGTGAGCAACAACACACAACATGGGCCACACCCCCCGAGCACTGCAGTGATGCACATGGCACAGGGCAGCACGCACACCAAGGAGATGGGACAACTGCAATACGTTGGCTGGCACACAACTATCACTCACTCATAACGATGCGTCCAATGCCATGTCCAGTAACCACAACAGACAGCAAATATGCAGGGCATGTCAGGCATGCACACACCTCAGACCATGCACTGTCATGCTGCCACAACACATGTCACGTTCGGCACCCATGGCTCACAGCATGTACCCCAAAAGCATATACCCTCCCAAATGCGAATCTGGGGCATGGCCCCCATGTTGCCATATGCGTTCCTAAGCGTTCCATTTGAACCCCAAAAGCATATTCCCTCCCAAATGCGAATCTGGGGCATGGCCCCCATGTTGCCATATGCGTTCCTAAGCGTTCCATTTGAACCCCAAAAGCATATTCCCTCCCAAATGCGAATCTGGGGCATGGCCCCCATGTTGCCATATGCGTTCCTAAGCGTTCCATTTGAACCCCAAAAGCATATTCCCTCCCAAATGCGAATCTGGGGCATGGCCCCCATGTTGCCATATGCGTTCCTAAGCGTTCCATTTGAACCCCAAAAGCATATTCCATCCCAAATGCGAATCAGGGGCATGGCCCCCATGTTGCCATATGCGTTCCTAAGCGTTCCATTTGAACTCCAAAAGCAAAGTACAAACCAGACCCAGGATGGGCCAGGAGCCCGCATACACCAGAGTCACAATGAGTAGGGGCAAAGCAACACACCCATCGGCATGGCCAATCCGTCCCATGCCACATGTGCACAGCACACAGTCCCATTGCCTAGCACACACACCTACAGATGCCACAGCCACACACTCGCCTCCGGGAAACCCATGTACGAGATTGCACGAACTGCCAATGTCAGACGACTAATACATACTTCGCCAGGTGCAACACAATAACAAATCTCATTCTCTCCACAGGTGACGAACTGCTGGACGCTGGGGATGGAGACAGCAGCCAGCACAGCCAGCCTACAAGCCCCCAACGAGGACACACGGATCTGGAGGATCTGTCCACCTCTTCGGACACGGACCACCAAGCTGGCCCATCTGGCGTGGCAGGGCCCAGCCGCTCCCCAGGACCCCTCCTACCCACCAACCCATCATCCAGGGATGCTGAACAGTCCCAGTCCCCTGCTGCCACTGTCGTTGCGGCCACACCCACTGTCATTGCGGCCACTACCACTGCCGCAACCGCCACCATCGCCGCACCGACCACCACCGCCTCCACCACCACCACGTCTTCGCTGGCACCAGCCCCAGCGCAGGTGGTGGCCCGGCCGACTGGATCCACCCTGGGAGCCACAGCGAGGACCGTGGTGTGCAATGTGGCTAGTGGGCAGGCCGGTGGCAGCAGGACTGGTAGGAGGAGCAGGGTCAGGGAAACGCCAGCCTCCCCTGGGAGCCATGCCCTGCCTCAAATGGCCAGAGTCCTTGGGGCCTATGAAGAGGCCCAAGGACAATGGGCCAGGTCTGCTACTGACACGCGGGAGGTGCTGGGGGTGCTGAGGTCCATGGACGCCCATATGGGCCAATTCGTGTCCCGTATGGACCAACTCGTGGACCTCATGGGCCAGCTGGTGGTGGCGGTGGGGTCACAGGCAAGGCCAGCAACACCACCTCCGCCACCACCTGCTAGGGCGCAGGCTCGGTGCAGCAGTGTCCACTTCCCCTGCGTCCACAGCCAGTGAGCACACCTCACCCACCACCAGCAGGTCGCCACCACACACCCCCTCCCAAACGTGGAAGGGGCCGTCCGAAGAGGAAACAGATCTCCCGGGAGGACTTCGCACGCTCCAGTCGCAAGTGAGGCAGCCAGCCAGCCTTCCGCCAGCCTTCCTTGACCAGCCACTGCATTGACTTGCTCTACGATCCCACTCCACACAGCCAGCTGGATGGCATGTGTGTGTTGGACTATGGACATAGAACCAGTGGGTACACCCTGATCATCACGCAGCCATGACCGACAGCTCATTGTCACTGCACGCACCACTTTTGTCATCACCTTACACACAATCACATGTCACAGTTTGTAATAAATGCACCTTTTTCACTAACTGCTGTTTGTGCCCTGTGTCTTTATTGTACGGAATACAACGGCCACCTTGGGCGGAAAGGCACCTGATGCGTGGCATGGAAATGGAATCCGGAGGGCCTGTAGGGACCTAGGGGTGGGAGACAGAACAGGAGCACATTCAATGAGTGTGTCACACACCCATCACACAGTACATGTCAACAACTACAAGCAATGTACACACATCGCACAGAGCAATAGGGCACAATGCCACAGTCACCAACAGTGGCATACTACCCTGGCCATGGAGCGTTGACACACTGCACGCAGTGAACATACGGCCACCCTGACACAGCACACACACACCTGCATAGATACAGACACATCATCCGTCGTACATGGACACTCACCGTCAAGTGAAGTAGCGGGCGATGAGCTGCTGGCGCACATTCCCAGCTTCCTCCTCTCCGCTGTCCACCTCACTCGAGCTGTCCTGGTCTGCGGGCTGGGGCCCTGGTTGATCTCCGTCATCCACAATGAGGGGGATCTGCTTCCGAATGGCCAGATTGTGCAGCATGCAGCACGCCACCACTATCTGGCACACCTTCTGTGGGGAGTACGCCAGTGCACCCCCGGTGCGGTCCAGGCACCTGAACCTGGACTTGAGGAGGCCAAAGGTACGCTCGACCACACGTCTGGTCCTCCCATGTGCCTCATTGTATCGATCGTCTGCTGGGGTGCGCGGATTCCTCAATGGACTGAGCAGCCATGCCCCATTCGGATACGCAGAGTCACCTGGGTGTGAGGGACACAGAGAACCGTTGCTATTCCAACTGGACAGGGGACAGCATCGCACAACCAGCACGCTACACCACTCCACATACTCACCGACAATACAGCCACGATCCTGTTGCAGATTGGCCATCAGTCGTGGCAAGATGCTGTTGCGCATTATGTGTGCGTCATGGGCCGAGCCTGGAAACTTTGCACACACGTGGGTGATCACCATGTCCGCAAGGCACACCACTTGCACATTCAGGGAGTGCGTGTGCTTCCTGTTGCGGTACAGGTGCTCAGTGGCCTGTGGTGGAACAAGGCCAACATGAGTGCAGTCAATGGCTCCCACGACGTGTGGGATTCTGCCAAGGGCATAGAATGCACCCTTCACTGCCGCCAATTCACGAGCCCTGGGGAATCTGATGTACCTGTTCCGGTACAGCATCATGGCTGCCAGTACATCCCTCAGCACCTTGCTGAACATGGGCTGGGACATCCCTCCTCCACTGCCCACTGTGTGCTGGAATGACCCAGTGGCGAAGAAATGCATGGCGGCCATCACCTTAGCCGTGGGGGTGACAGCAGTCGGATACACCCTGCGGGGACGGAGATGGGGCTCTAACATGGCACACAGTCGATGCAGAGTTGGCCTGTCCAGCCGAAACTTCCTGATTACCTCTGTATCGTCCATGTCCGCCAGCAATTGGTATGGGCGGTCAATGTTCGGTCTCCGCCTGGGTTAAATGGCAGAGGACACATGTCAAAGCAACACGGCACATAGCAATTTCGCATACACATCACTGACATGACTGAGCAAGCACATGGGCCACAGCCCAGCTGTCAAGCTGGGACGGCACGGCCACAATACACTTACACAGGTCTCCCAACAATGGCAATGGCAAGTGAGACATACCACTGCCATGTGCATGCACATGGGGATCTAGGCCCCAATGACTTGCGGGGCGTGCTGATGGGGACTGACTGCATATTCGTCAAGCGGCAACGCCACGGCAACATGAGTGTCTGCTGAGCATGGTACTGCTTCCGAGGCTGGATGAGTATGGCACACGACGACGACGATGTGGGCACGGGCTGAGCGGCCAATACAAGTGGGACCTGTGGCACGAGGGGATATGAGACAGTAGTAGGTGTCAGCACTGCACCCTATGTACAGCACTGTACGGATCACAGCTCCCGGAACATTGACTGGTGTCCACATTGACAGCCCCATGCCAAGACGGCTGTGTGCTTGCAGTCACACGTCACAGGTGAGAGGTTACATTGCACGTGCCAGGTGGCAGTCGTACATAGTGGGAGCTGGCATGTGTGTGCATGTGTCTCCTGTTCAGGATCCACCAGATGGGCGCTGACTCTGTACTGACCATTGGACACAGCATGTTCCGTGGAAGGCTTGTGTGTGTGGGATGGTGGCACTGGATGTGCCTCCGTTGGGTGGGGGGCCATGCACAGGGCGGGTACGTCGATGATTGCGCATTGTTGGTCACGGTGGGTGCACCAGCTAAGATGTGTTGCCCTGTGTTCAATTCCTATGTCCGCATGATGATGGACTGTGGATGTGGGCAGACTACACATTGGTCGATGTGCTGTCTATATGCATGTGCCTTCACACCAGGCACAGCTGCCCCTGCACATGTGACCCCTGCTGGACTCGCTGCTGGGTCTGTGGAGCTGAAGCACCTTCTGCACGTGGGGCGGACAGCTCTCCTCACTTCCCTCATTGCGCATGTCATGTCTTTGCCGCAGGTGACATGGATCATGGAGGGCCCACATGTACGCGTGGGTAGGCTACACATGATTGTTCACTGGTCGCCACCCCCAGTCAGTGTTTCGAATGGGAAGGTTGTCGTGCTGGTGGTATGTTCGATGTGGCGGATGGGCGGGCCTAGGTGCGGGCTTACATTCCGGACATGGGGGGTAGTTGGATTGGCGACTAGTTGCAGTACACACGGGACACGTCTCTTCCTTTCCACATCTGGGTCATCCCTTGTACTAACTGACAGTGATACAGTCATCTTCGCCCCAGCCCTCATGTCCTCCCCTCGCCCCCCAATATGCATGCTCACCTGCGAGGCTAGCGCTTGCACAGGCAGCCCCAAGCTCGCACCAGAGAGGGCAAGGAGTGTATGTGTGGGTCCAGTTGCACGAGTGGGCTGTCTCAGGGTATGATGTGTGGCGGGACGCCGTCCACCTGCGTGGTGCCCCAAATGGAGACCCGGCCTGCATGGACTATGCATCACAGTCTTCGCCTTCCGGATCCGCCACCTGCGACACCCAGTGGCTGTGGCTGCCCTTGCGGCCATGCCGCGTCCGTCTGTGGCTGATGGCCCACACATTCACTCTTTGGCCTCTCTGGGGAGGGCTCAGGGGTGGTGGCGCACGCGCTTGCACTTAGTCGCAATGGCATGTGGCGTGGTTGGTATGATGGGCAATGGATGGGATGGTGCGAGCCACCTCCCGTGACGTCAGTGCTGCTCGTGCTGTGGTGCGTCCCCCTACACTTCCATTTGACTTTTTGCCATGCTGGACGTTGAGGTTCTATTGCCTGCGTGATATGACCAGGAGGAGCGCGAGGAGACCTCTCACACACCATGCTCCACTGCCATCCCGTGCCCTGTATCGCCTGTGCGGATTGACTATGTTGGGGTTACACCTGGTCGACTGGGGCTGTGTGTGCCTTGTCAAGGGGCATGGCGGGCGCACAACAGGATCCAGCTTGTCCACAGAGGGTGGGCTGAGGTGCGCCTGGTACCGCTTTGTACGTGTGCCCGGCTGCTGTGCACACACGTGTTCACTCCCCCCGACAGGTGTCCTCTCACAATGCCCAGGGAAGCGGTGGTGTACTGTTCATGAGCCCTCCCAACACGGCGTGCTCCAACTTGGCATGTGCGCATCTACCCGTCGCACCCACCCACCTGAGCACTGCGTCCATACGACTTCACACGACACATGTGTGTCTTCCACAGTAGTGCTACTCATTTGCGTTGACATCCAATACCAGTGGACTACATGGTCATGTCACGACTGCCGTGTACTTCACATACTCTCATCCTCTCTCATTCGTACTTGTGAAATGAGTCAGCGGAGACAGTTCTGGTTTCAAACATTATATTGAGTCTTCTGTCCTCTGTGATGCAGTATAGTGGACACTACTGGCAGCGGGATACATGTTGAGGATATACTGAGCATGATTACAAATGGGATAGGGTGTGGGGTTACATCTGCTTGGCCAAGGCTGTGCTAATGTACATTTACGTATAGCTGCGGAGCTGCGGACTTTGACACAGACGGTATACATGTAGCCTACCAGACCGCTCGGCATCATGGGCACAGTCCATCTCAGTTCCATGTGACAGGTTTGCTGCGGTTGTTCCTCATGCACGCGTGCATGTGAGATGACATCAGGGCATGTGCTTGCGTGCAGGCAGCGGCGTGCCACTTGTTGTTGCACTGTGGTGGTTACTGGACATGTCACAGTCACTGGGGTCGTGTTGTTGTTGTATGCACTTGTCGTCCATGCAAAGGTCCTGGTATGGGATTCCCGGGGCGGGGTGGGAGGGTGCAGCACCCACAGACTCCAGGCGACCTATTCATGTCCACTGAGCGGTGTGTGTGTCCATGGGCGCTGGATCCATGTCGTGTCCTGGTTGTTCGTGCAGTTCCGTCCATGTGGGTGCGATGCACAGAGCCCATGCCACTGCCTCCCACGATGCATGCGGTGTTCCTGGATGTGATGGGGAACAGTGTGCATGTCCCGGTCATATCCGATGTCATGGCGATGTCGTTGATGGTGTGGTTACAGTTGCCGGTCGTTTGGTATGGCTGTTGTGGTGGTGACTGGCCAGTCCGTGCGGAAGCTGAGCATGGGTGCGGGGTTGGACTTCATAGGTCACTCGGGGAACCTGCGTTGTGGTCCGACGTATTTACAGGTTGACAGGTATGCGATGCCGTCCAGCAGGGCTTCCATGTCATTGGTGGTGTACATGTTTGCCAGCCAATGAAGCGGATGGTGGCTGTCAAGGTGTTGTTCGTAGGTTGTCCCTTGGAGGACCATGATGGGGCATGCTGGGTGACATTCGATGTAGCTGTTCTCGATGATCCGTCGTGTGGAGGCACAGTGGTTCCATTTCAGTGCGCGCGCGATGTTGGCCACATACGCCATGCCCCCATAGGCAGAGCAGGCCCTGTCGTGTGCGTCCAGAGGGAGGAGTAGTGGTAGCAGGTCCGCCTTCAGACATGCCGGGTTGGAGAGGCATATCTCGACGGGATGCTGGTAGGGACACCTCCGACAGTAGAAGACGGGCATGACGCAGCTGAACAATGTGATGCGGTAAGTCAGTCGGTAACTTACGTTCAGCAGGGACAGGAGATCGCATCCCAATTTATGTATCGTGCTGGTTTGGTACAGCTTGAGCTCTTCGGCGTAGTTGGGTAGGTGTGTTGCGGTTGCCATTTCGCAGCGGTTCGTAGAGGTGGCGTGCTCCGGCTGTGTGTGCAGTCTGCAATGTGCACGCTCCGGGGTTGCTGTGAGCTCTGTGTAGTCGTGGGGAGACAGGACTTGTGTTCTGTTGGCTTGTTTGGAGGACACGGGCCCTCTTCCCACATGCTTCTCAGACAGTTCAAGGTCGGTGCTGTGTGACTCCTTCCAATTAACTTGCATGTGGCCGACATGGGGGAGTGTTTTCTTCTTTCCTCCCCGTCCGTTGTGTGCTTCTGTGATATGCGCTATCTGCCGTGTGGTCGGTCTCCTCGGCATGCCTGTGTTGGTCTATTCTTGGACAATGGCTGTATTCACCGGCTTCTGTCGTAGGGCTGTGGTTTCGGTGTTGGAATGGAAGGTCATTCAGTGCTGTTTGCTCTCCCTTGTGTGGGCGGCAGGCTGCCTTTCCGCTCTGCGTTGGGCCTTGTGTGTGGATGTAATTCTTGGGCCACCTGTTGTCGGTCCCCGGGCTCTTTGGTGTTCCGTTTCATGTGTCTTGTTCATATGTGCAGGGTGGTATGGGTTTTTCAGTGTGGTACTGGCGTTCCTCTTCCCGAAGGGGCCCTGCTTCTCCTAGTTGGTGTTGCCGCCGCTGTGTGCTTCGCCATGTTTGTTACACTGGGGTGTGTCCTGCTGTTGCGTGACTTAACTGACATGTGTGCGTCGGTTGTGTGGCGTTGGGTGTTGTCCGTGAATTGGGCGTTGGGGACATGTCTGTGGCCGGCCTGTCACGTGTCATGTGCGTTCGGGGTGGGGCTGGTGTGTGTGCTGCTTGGTTGTGTCCCTGTGTCTGTGTGCGACGCATGCATGGCGCTGCGGTTGGCCTCTGCGTTGTGCGCATGTGTGGCGGCGTCATCGGCGCTTTGGGGCCGTGACGGGGTGGTTGGTTCCTAGTCCCAGGTGGTGTGTACACATGTGTTCCGCGATGTTAGGATTTGGCCTGTGTGTCATATGTGGATGCAATGGTGGATGTGTAGTGTGCACGCGCTGGTGGGGGGTTGTCCGCTTTATCCGCCCTTGCACTGTGTGCGCTGTTTGCGTGCACTTGTTGTGTGTGTGCCTACCTGCGTCTCCGCGGTACGTTGCGTCCTTGGTGGTGCATCAGCAGAAACATGGGAAGGGCCTGCAGTGCTGGATTCATGCCCGGGGTGCCGCTTCTTCGTTGTCCGTGCTCTGCGTCCGTGTTTCCGCCTCTCTTTCACGTGCGGTGTCTCTTTGCCGTGGGAGCCGTTTGTTTGCGGCATCGTAATTTATGCGCCGGGCGGGACGTGTTTCGTCGGACGGTGTGTGTCAGTTGTGCTGCGCCGCTACGTGTGCGGGCGCACTTTGATGGCGGACGGTGTTGCTGGCTTGCCGGCGGTGTTTGGCCTGCTTTTCGCATCGTAATTGGGCGGGCGTGTGGACTGCTGCGTGCCGGCGGTAACTGGTGGTTTTTGCATCCGCCAGCACGGCGGTAGTGCTTCCGCCCGCCATCGTAATGGGCCCCTAGGATCTGTAAAAGAAAAGAAAAAATTCAGTTATAATATATAATATTATATTTTTTACAACACAACATAATTTGAACATTATATGAAATATTTAGTTTGCCATTTTTGCTGTTGTCAGAATATATTGAATTTCACTACAAACAGTGATTTCAATGTTACTCATCACATAACAGCGGGCAAAAAAAACCAATCAATAAGATTGTTTAAAAAAAAACAAATGTGTGTAAAAAATATTTTCAATATACTCAACTATTTATCAACATTCCATAAAAACAACATCCTCAATAACATACCATATAATACAAATCACATATATATTATATGCTTTCTTCTAAGAAAATGTTCTTACTTCAATTTCAAAGAACTGAATTAATATTTAAATGAACAATTCTTTATCATTTTCATATACTTTAAATGATGTTCTTTAAAAATATATGCTGTGAGAATGTCCAAGAAAAAGTCCTTAATTTAAATTTATACCTTTCCTCTAGGCCAAATGGTATTCCTGAAATCCTTTATACTGAAATTGTCCAATAGTAATCGTATTAATACTTTTTAACATATTCTTAATACGCCGAATTATGTTCTTAAAACTTTGGCTTTAAAAATATTAGGTAGGAATTTGGTAATTCGCTAGGCAAACGTTGTTTAAAAACCAATTGAGCATCATTACAATATGTCCATCCTCTATTGCATTTTAAATAGACAGTGTAATGTCCAGACGTGATAGAAGGACCATGATGGAAAATAATTGCTACTGCTACAAAAGTTCTTCCTGATATAGATAGTTGACTTGCTACAAAATGTTTAATTAAAGTTTCCAATTTTCTTCCATCAGCTCTATTTGTATTAATTGTATCATTAAAATTATATATTGTCCAAATCTTTGTATAAATAATGTTGATAACATTTCTGATTTGCATTGTCTACACTCCATGTTTTGATTTGCTGCTTTAACTAGTTTGTTGAAAGACACTGTTTTACAGTCTGGTAATGTCAAATATATAAATCTTTCAGTATCTATGTTAGTGCTACATGTAAACATACAATTTTCACATTTATGTTCCCATTTATAACGAAGGCCAAAAAGATTTTCAATTTCTATTCCTTCATTTTCCAATACTGCAAGCATATACATTAGAAATTCCTGAGCATCTTGTTGAATATTCTGCGTAAATTGTGTAGAACCAGAACATATGTCCAAAAGAATACGAATATCAGAAACACTTTGTATTTTCCTTTTTATCAGTTTTCAATTTTTCATAAATACAATGCAACAAGGAACAAAATCTTTTTTCACGATTCTCTATAATTTGCTGTTGCAAACTTTCTAGAAAAAAAACAACATTGACCACTACATTAGCATAGCAGTTGATACCTGAACTATTTTGTAACTGATACCCAACAATCTCTTCAATAGTGTCCTTTTTCTTTTTGCTTGCAATCTGAACATTATCTTGATTTTTTTCCTTCTCTATAACTTCACTACAGATATTCTCATATCTTCTTTTTCGACCTACTACACACTTTTCAAATACAGGATATTCACCTATATTGGGAGCATACGCTCTTCTTAACCGATTATACTCTTTTACACAGTTTGCATCTGTACTAATCTTTGTCTCATCAAAATCAATCAAATACAATCCAGATAAAGTTCTGACTCGGGACAAAGCAACATATGCCATACCCTCTTTAAATACGGTACTTCAATGGTCACCAAAGCACTGTCTACACTTAAACCTTGAGATTTATGAATAGTCACTGCATATGCCAGAGAAAGAGGAAACTGTTTTCTACGAACATATAAATCTTTAACAAGCAAAAAACGAACTGAACAACGACCAATTTGTTTTACTTCTTCAATTTGATCAAATTTGATTTTTAAAAATTCAATTCCATCTCTATTTTGATAATTAACAAAATCAACAACTTTACCCATTGCTCCATTTACTAAACCTTTTTCCACATCCAAATTACGTCGTAAAATTACCCGACAATTTACACATATATATAAATTCTTTTCTAAACCAGCAGTTTTAGATATAGATTTTTCTAAAGAATCCAATTTTGTTTTCAATTTTTCCGTCAAAACAATAGTGATTCCTTCATGCTCTATTTTATCAATGGCTTCCATTTTTATTATTTGTTCATTTTCTAGCTTCAAAAGTTGTTCATTGAATATAGAGCACTCGCGCAGTGTTGGCATTAAGCAGATTATAGATTTATTTTCTGCAATTTTTATATATATTTTTTCAGGAACTATATTTTCATTGGGAAACAAGTTTGTAAGTAGTCGACTTTGCAAAGCTTGTTTGCCATGTTTTCTCAGTACTCCAATTCTTATATCTTGAAGAATAGTTCCATAATCAACATCATTTGCCTGTCGCATATTTGTAATGAGTTCTTTGTATTCAAAATATGACCAAATGTTAACGTTTCCAACACTTCCCAAAGACTTTCTGGTGTCTTCATGCACAAGTGTTTTAAATACTGGTTGTCCTTTTACGGGAGTAAGTTGCAGTAGATCTCCAAAAACTATGACATGTTTTCCTCCAAATAAGACATTGTGCTCTGTTTTAAGAATTTGCTGCATTCTTAAATGCACAAAAGCAAGCATGAAGTTTGAGACCATGCTTACCTCATCAATAATTAGAAGTTTCATTTTCTTTAGCACTCTTGAAACTTCATAACAAGCTTCTCCAGATAGCTTGTGATATTCCAATTTGTTTTCATGCTCTACAGGTAGCATAAGTAAACAATGCAATGTAATTCATTTAATGTTGTGTGCTGCCAACCGAGTTGGAGCAGTTACAACACAAGACAAATGTGAATCAGTTGTTTTCTGTAGATAACTGGTCAAAACTTTAATTAAGAAACTTTTTCCTGTTCCAGCTTGACCACTGACATACATTCGGATAGGTTGAAATGATGTGCATGTGCATTCTTTCTTTTCATGAAGAAATCCATGGTCAATCTGTTGTCTCACTTGCTGATATATTTCTTTCTGTTCAACATTTAGTTGTTCTTCCAAGTTTCCTAAGTCTATCATATCTTCTTGAGCTTGATGCATTGCTGTTTCCACTTCATTCATCGCGATTGCTGCTTCTTTTTCAAGAATTGGTTGTCCTAGTAGATCTTGACTCAGTGGAGCAGAACTTTGACTGTCTTGAGAACTGTCTCTAGCAATCTCAGCTGCAATAGTAGCTTCTTGATCAATTTCATCGTTCAACATTTTTAGATAATTTGCAAAAACTGTACATTCTATGGTATCTTTAGTTACAAGCATTGAAGGAATCTTCATAGCTCTGAAAATCTCCAAGTAATTCCAATTCTGTACGCCGCGGTTTGAAGAGTTGCAAAAGTGCTAAATAGTAAAATTCCCTTTTGTCTTGAGTATCACAACTCAGTTTTCTGTGATTAATCAAATTTCCTTTCCTTTGTTTCACCAAACATCCTTCGGAACCAATAACTGCATATTTTCCATCATTTATGTTTTCTGTAGTATTCCATTTAAAAGTGTAGTATTGCAGCACTTCATAGAGACATATGTTCTCACGATGATGACTTCTATTTGGATAATATGTGTCCAACATGTTTGTTTTGACAATATCTGTACTTTCTGGATCTTTTTCTGCTAAATATTCGATTTCTTGTACAGATTTAAGTACTCGATTTCACGTTGCAGCAAGACTTAGACTCACCCAAATGATTCTTCTAGATTTTGAGTATAAACTTGCAGATGATAACCGATCTGAGCATTCATACGCTCCAATTTCTCGATGGGATAACATCTTCAAACTGAAACTGTATAATTTCTTACTAAGGCTCTTCTTGTGAGAAATTTCTTCCCACATTTGTTTTAACTCCCTCTTTTCAGATTTTGTTATATAAGATGTCACATACCGGGCAACAGCAATGGAATTATCTGCAACATACTGAATATCCATATTAGCTTTCCACATTGAGAGAATAACTGGATTATAATCATTGATATATTTTGATTCTTCACTTCTTGTCAAATTGTATGTATTTTTGGGAGATTTTCTAGTGATGGTATGTCTCATAGCTGACATAAAACTGTTTACTCTTCCTTTGGATATTACAGGACGTGGAAATCCAAAACGACATTTGGTGTAAAACTTTTCCTTACACTTGTACTTTCGTCGACAGTATTTTCCACATCGATGACTTTGGAATCGTAACACTTGTTGCCTTAAAGTGTTTTCATCTGTTCTTTTTGGTATAGCACATGTCGCATATTCTTCAATAAAAGACAAAACAGTGTCATCCGAATCAGTTCCGAATTTAGGTGCATCCTTAATCCATAACAGCATATGTATATGAGGAGCACCTCTAGCTTGATACTCCTTTCTCCCAAAAAAATCTACAACTTCTCCAAGAGGAGGATTCTTTTTATTGCAGATAAAAGACATCATAGCTTCAAACCTATGATTGAAATATCTGCATACATTAACAGGATCCAAAGAGCACAATTCTCCAGGTGTCTTGTATTCAATATTTTTAAGATTTGAATTTGCCTCTCGAAGAAATTCAAGTAAATCATCCCAAGCGTATTCAGCACAGCTTAGGGTAAGAAACCACGTAGGAGTTCCTAAGTTCCTTAGCATACATTTAAGTTCTCCATCACGACGATACCAATATTCATTAGTACCACGCTGACATGCCATCAAATTAATCAGCTGAGATTCTAAATGATCGTCTCTCTGATGTACTTTATCCATAAATTCCTTTGCTGAAACATTTTGAAGATTTACTCCTGTTTTCAATATGTGGTTGACTGCATATGAAAGTCCAGACAAGTCACTCTCAAACAAAAGATGAAATATATAAGGGATACATTGTCAAAATCTTGAATCTTCTGCATACAATCTTGTTGTTCGATATTCAGATGCAGGAATCTGCACTGATCGTTCATCATATCGTCCACCTTTTCCAGTTGGAAACAGCTGCGGAAAACAACGAGCTTCCAAACTTTTCTCCCATAGACTCATGGGAGTACCCTTTGCTTTTTTCATTTGGAATAATTCAATAGTATTCCCCATCACTTCTTTCGAATGAAGTGGATGTACACTATAATGTTCATAGATTTCTTCACTTTTGGACATGTCCACTTTTTCAATTTGACCAGTGGACGTTTCAGTATCATCTCCTAAAAGTATTTCTTCTTCTTCCACATACACATTTTTGTAGTAATCATTGTTGTTTATCAGATATAATGTTGCCTTTTGCACTTTCCTAACATCCACTAATTCTTGCCAGATTTTCTTACTCTTAGTAGGAACACCATTAACTAGAATAAGTAGTGGCTCACTTTCTACATTCTCTACACCAATAGTTTCAATATTTTTCTTTAAATCTAGAGGTAAATATACAACTCTTCCTTTTAATCCTCTCTGTAAATCTGTAGGAGGCAATTTACCTGTTTTAGGCTCCATACGAACAATAGCTTGAAATGGGTGCACACATTGAATCAGAATAGACTCATACGTATTTAAATCTATCAGTTCTGGAGGAATAGTTACCAACTCTAGATTATTATGGACAGCTCTAGCAGGCATTTTATTCTCGTTTAATTTGTTATAACAATATTTACAAATACGCTGATCAGAACCCAAATCAAAACAATTCTCTACGAACAAATAAGTTGCAAATTCCTTCCACTTATCATTATTTTCTCTTTCACTTTTTAAATACAGATCAACAGTCCTAGTCTGATTTTTATAGTGAGTTCGCCGGCAACAAATACAAGAATAATTTGGCCTTTCACCTGAAATCACCTTAAACTTTGAAACTTGTTCTTCAAATTTTTTTGTAGTAGTATATTGCACATTCTCCTCAACATTTTCCTCTATTAATGTGTCAGTTTCTGCACTCTCTTGTCCAGGAGCAAAGTAACAAAACTCAATATCATCACAAACCTTCTTCACATCTGATACTGACCCACGCAAAAGAGCACTGTTCAACTCATTTAACATTAGTGCTGGACTTTTTGCGTAATACAATCTTCTGACTAACTTCCGCATTTGAGAATGATGTACTGCTAACATCCTAAAATGATGAAAAACACTTTGACATACTTTTCTAGAAAGACAAGCCAGAGAATGACCTTGCAAACCAGTATATTTTCTCACTCTGCAAGGATCTAGTCCTTGCAACATCTTAATCTTTTGTTTAACACTTTTTTACTATATTCTCGTAAGAAATTGCGTAAAATATCAATAGATTCCTGTCGTATACTACAAATACTACTGCAATCCCAAGTATACACTGGGGCTTTAGGACGTCTCCCTAGAACTTCATCAGCTATCACTTCTTCTACATTTCTGGGAACCATCTTCTCTTTGTCAATTGGACAACCATTTCTAACCTCATAAGCTCGACCACTGGTATCAACTGCATGCAATAAATTATTGGTCTGAAAATAACTCTCCTCTTTAAAGAAAGGCTCTGAACTTGAACTGTGTTTCCATTCACCCAAAAAAATATCACAAAAATTAGTTCTGTTAATTACTCTTTTCTTCTTACTTTTGGCCTTCATAAAATGGATTGGTTTATCTAGTGATCGAATTCTGTTTAAAACTAAAATGAATAATTTCCTTTTTAATTCAAAAGCCTTTTCAACTCGAATTTCAATATGCTTCTTCTTTTTATAAAATAGTGCTCTTTTTTATATTTCCTCACATCTTTCAACAAATTAAGAACAACTCTATTATAAAAAATCTTTTTACTGATTTCTTTATACTGACTCTGCCTTCTTTTACCATACATTGTGCCTTTTGAATGTAAATTCCCATTTTTTCTATTGTTTTTATTCATATTCTTTTTTCTGGTCGAAGCATTTTTTGTATTTTCCACAATCTGCACACTGTTTCTAGGCTTTGAAAGTTTTTTAATAAATTGTTTCGTTCTCTTTCCGGAAGACTTATTGTTTTTCCCCACATGTTGTTGGTCATCCAATACTTGTTGTTGATTTTTCTTCAAATAATAGTCCTTTTTCTGTCCTTTTCTCTTTTCTGTTTTTTTTAGGCATGATAAGTTTATTTTAATGATGATAAACAATATCTGTAAAAAATAAATATATATAAATTTATTTTAATACATCTATAAATTATACTTTTCTATTACTAAACAAACACATTGTATATAAAAACCATTTAAGCACTTTCTTTTGTAATCACTAATTGAAATTGTAATTGAAGGTGTGAAAGACAAGTGTGTAGGTTGTTAGAGGACTGCATGTGTAATGGACAAAGGTTTGTACCAGTGCATGTGTTAAGGCCTGGGACATTGTATGAGTACTTAGGTACTGACTGAATGATTAGAGTACTGCAAGGAGAGTGCCTGGGAGAATTTATAAGTGTTTGGGTTTTGGCGCAGTGTTTGGATTAGTACATGGTGCTGGATGGCTGACTGGAGGAGTGCATAGGGAGTGACAGGGTGTTTGCTGGAGTGTATAGGTACTGCCTGGGTAATTGAAGATGTGAAACACAAGTGTGTAGGTGGTTAGAGGACTATATGCATAGTGGACAGGAGTTTGTAGCAGTGCATGTGTTAAGGCCTGGCTCACTGTATGAGTAATTGGGTACTAACTGAATGATTAGAGTACTGCAAGGAGAGTGCCTGGATGAATTTATAGGTGGTTGGGTTTTGGCGCAGTGAATGGATTAGTACATGTTGCTGAATGGGTCACTAGAGGAGTGCAAGGGGAGTGACAGGGTGTTTGCTGTAGTGTATGGATAGTGACTGGGGAATTAAAGGTGTGAAAGACAAGTGTGTAGGTGGTTAGAGGACTGCATGCATAGTGGATAGGGGTTTGAAGCAGTCTATGTGCTAAGGCCTGGGTTATTGAATCAGTACTTGGGTACTGACTAAATGATTAGAGTACTGCAGGGAGAGTGCCTGGGTGAATTTATAAGTGTTTGGGTTTTGGCGCAGTGTTTGGATTAGTACATGGTGCTGGGTGGCTGACTGGAGAAATACATGGGGAGTGACAGGGTGTTTGCTGGAGTGTATGGGTACTACGTGAGTAATTGAAGGTGTGAAAAACAAGTGTGTAGGTGGTTACAGGGCTACATGCATATTGAAGAGGGGTTTGTAACAGTCCATGTGTTAAGGCCTGGGTCACTGCATGAGTACTTGGGTACTGAAAGAATGATTACAGTACTACAAGGAGAGTGCCTGGGTAAATTTATATGTGTTTGGGTTTTGGCACAGAGTTTGGATTACTACATGGTGCTGGATGGCTGACTGGAGGAGTGCATGGGGAGTAACAGGGTGTTTGCCAGAGTGTATGGATACTGCCTGGGGAATTGAAAGAGTGAAAGACAAGTATGTAGATGGTTAGAGAACTGCATACGTAGTAGATAGGGCTTTGTAGCAGTCTATGTGCTAAGACCTGGGTCATTGTATGAGTACTTGGGTACTGACTCAATGATTAGAGTACTGCAAGGAGAGTGCCTAGGTGAATTTATAAGTGTTTGGGTTTTGGCACAGTGTTTAAATTAATACATGCTGCTGGATGGCTGACTGGAGGAGTGCATGGGAAGTGACAGGATGATTGCTGGAGTGTATAGGTACTGCTTGGGTAATTGAAGGTGTGAAAGACAAGTGTGAAGGTGGTTAGAGGACTGCATGGATAGTGGACAGGAGTTTACAGCAGTGCATGTATTAAGGCCTGGGTCATTGCATGACTACTTGGGTAGTTACTGAATGATTAGAGTACTGCAAGCAGAGTGCCTGGGTGAATTTATAAGTGTATGGGTTTTGACGCTGTGAATGGATTAGTACATGGTGCTGGATGGCTGATTGGAGGACTGCATGCGGAGTGACAGGGTGTTTGCTGGAGTGTATGGGTACTACCTGAGTAATTGAAAGTGTGAAAGACAAGTGTGTAGGTGGTTAGAGGACTGCATGCATATTGGACAGGGGTTTGTAGCACTGCATGTGTAAAGGCCTGGGTCACTGCATGACTACTTTGGTACTGACTCAATGATTACAGTACTGCAAGGAGAGTGCCTGGGTGAATGTATAAGTGTTTGGGTTTTGACGCAGTGAATGGATTAGTACA
This sequence comes from Calotriton arnoldi, assembly GCA_963921515.1. Taxonomy (NCBI): domain Eukaryota; kingdom Metazoa; phylum Chordata; class Amphibia; order Caudata; family Salamandridae; genus Calotriton; species Calotriton arnoldi. Next base: position 134,588 of record CAWUFW010017648.1, on the reverse strand, counting down.
TGGTGCTGGATGGCTGATTGGAGAAGTGCAATTACAAAGCCTCACTAGTCTGGAAGGGGTTAGGTGACTGCATACATTCTACACATTTCACTACAGCACTGCTAGTATGAATGCCTGAATCATTCTACGAATCCATAAGCAGTGACTGAGTTCTAATACTACTAAAACTTGACAACAGGATAGGTTTTTAAGCAGTTATGTGTTAGCAAAAAGATGAAGTAACCACATCCTTCTGTCAGAATGGTTGCACAAGTGGACACAGACTCACAGTGTGATTCTAGACAAGCAAGACTATTCCCTGGACTTTAGCAGAAGAGACGCACTAGTCCGGAAGGGGTTAGGTGACTGCATACATTCTACACATTTCACAACAGCACTGCTAGTGTCAATGCCTGAATCATTCTGCGAATCCATAAGCAGTGACTGGGTTCTAATACTACTGAAACTTGACAACAGGATAGGTTTTTAAGCACTTATGTGTCAGCAAAGACATGAAGTAACCACATGCTTCTGTCACAATGGTTGCACAAGTGCACACAGACTCACAGTGTGATTCTAGACAAGCAAGACTATTCCCTGGACTTTAGCAGAAGAGACGCACTAGTCTGGAGGGGTTAGGTGACTGCATACATTCTACACATTTCACAACAGCACTGCTAGTGTCAATGCCTGAATCATTCTCCGAATCCATAAGCAGTGTCTGGGTTCTAATACTACTGAAACTTGACAACAGGATAGGTTTTTAAATAGTTATGTGTCAGCAAACTCATGAATTAACCACATGCTTCTGTCACAATGGTTGCACAAGTGCACACAGACTCACAGTGTGATTCTAGACAAGGAAGACTATTCCCTGGACTTTAGCAGAAGAGACGCACTAGTCTGGAAGGGGTTAGGTGACTGCATACATTCTACACATTTCACAACAGCACTGCTAGAGTCAATGCCTGAATCATTCTGCGAATCCATAAGCAGTGACTGGGTTCTAATACTACTGAAACTTGATAACAGGATAGGTTTTTAAGCACTTATGTGTCAGCAAAAACATGAATTACCCACATGCTTCTGTCACAATGGTTTCACAAATGCACACAGACTCACAGTGTGATTCTAGACAAGCAAGACTATTCCCTGGACTTTAGCAGACGAGACGCACTAGTCCGGAAGGGGTTAGGTGACTGCATACATTCTACACATTTCACAACAGCACTGCTAGTGTCAATGCCTGAATCATTCTGCGAATCCATAAGCAGTGACTGGGTTCTAATACTACTGAAACTTGACAACAGGTTAGGTTTTTAAGCACTTATGTGTCAGCAAAGACATGAAGTAACCACATGCTTCTGTCACAATGGTTGCACAAGTGCATACAGACTCACAGTGTGAATCTAGACAAGCAAGACTATTCCCTGAACTTTAGCAGAAGAGACGCACTAGTCCGGAAGGGGTTAGGTGACTGCATACATTCTACACATTTCACAACAGCACTGCTAGTGTCAATGCCTGAATCATTCTGCGAATCCATAAGCAGTGACTGGGTTCTAATACTACTGAAACTTGACAACAGGATAGGTTTTTAAGCACTTATGTGTCAGCAAAGACATGAAGTAACCACATGCTTCTGTCACAATGGTTGCACAAGTGCACACAGACTCACAGTGTGATTCTAGACAAGCAAGACTATTCCCTGGACTTTAGCAGAAGAGACGCACTAGTCTGGAAGGGGTTAGGTGACTGCATACATTCTACACATTTCACAACAGCACTGCTAGTGTCAATGCCTGAATCATTCTGCAAATCCATAAGCAGTGACTGGGTTCTAATACTACTGAAACTTGACAACAGGACAGGTTTTTAAGCAGTTATGTGTCAGCAAAGACATGAATTAACCACATGCTTCTGTCACAATGGTTGCACAAATGCACACAGACTCACAGTGTGATTCTAGACAAGCAAGACTATTCCATGGACTTTAGCAGGAGAAACACAGTAGTCTAATTAAAAACAAAGGCACCACATACAATACCTCACAAATTAATAACTCACCTTTCCAATTGATTTGTAGATTAAGAACTATCTGAATCACACACCAGATTTTCTTATGCACACAATGTCTGTAGTGTACTTCTCTTAGCAAAACCAAAAAATGGCAAACTTTCCCTCTCATTCTGCACACATATACACGTAAATATCAAATCACATTGCTTCCCACATTAATTCAAAAGCTAACACACATTTCTATTGGTTACACATTTCAACCCTTTCCAATTGACATAACTTTCAACCCTACTCCCATTCTGCTTAATGCCTGTTACCATAGTAACAGTTCATGGAACACTCAACTGAACACACAGGTCACAAGTTCAGGACACAATGTTGCAAAATCAAACAGCAAGTGTGCTTGGCTTCTCAAAATATCAGCTTATCCTATCTAATGTTCCTTTCAAACAGTTTTTACTAACCAATAAGAAACATGCTTTTAAAACACAGAAACATGCACCCTATTTTTCAGTCTATAATGTTCTCAAACAGCCAATCATTTCTCTTCTTTTTTTAAAACTGCATCTTATCCACCATTTTAGAAAAATCTTAGTTTTCAAACTGCCCATTTCACATACAGATATCTTCTGAGTGCATCCAGACCTCCCTTCAAGATGCTTAGAGTGTGGATTGTGGGACACATCTATATTTTCTGGAGCAAAAGGTATGCTGAAAGCAGAGGTATTGACAAAGATTTAGCTTTGCCAAATGTAGACATTAAATGAATTGGACAGAGAGGATTAAAGTGGCACCAATTGATGCCATTGGTTAAATCCTTTTTGCATCTCCAATACCCTGACCTCATAATTGTGCACTGTGGTGGCAATGACCTAGGCACTTTGACTGGGGTAGGTCTGGAAATGCTTATGAAGGACACCTTTGGAGAATTGATGTCACTTTCCCCCCAAACTGCCTTTGTCTATTCTAACATATGCCAAAGACAGAAATGGAACTGGTCCAATTAATTTTGTCCACAGATTGAGAAAGCTAGGAAACATGTCAATAAAGCTGTTTCTGCTTATCTCAGAGATTATAGGATGGGGTCCATTTACAACAACAATCTGCATTTTAAAATGGATGGCATCTTTAGGAGAGATGGTGTACATTTTACAGATGAGGGTAACAGAGTCTTTCTCAACAACTTTAGACTCTGCATAGGTACTTACTTGTAGGTACCAAAATCTCTCAATAAACACAAGGGCTCTTTTTAGAGCCACCCAAAATATAAACATATAAGCTTCATGTATATTTAAAAATATTTTTTTGTTTTGTTTGGAGTCGCACACCCAACGCGTTCACACCAGGGGGCCGCGCTGAGCGCTGTGCTGGAGTCGCGACTCCAAATTTTTCCGTAAATTTTTTAGCTCCTACCACTAATTTATATTTTCCCCGGGGACCCCATCCCCTGGGGCCTATACATAATGATGGAGACCGTGGGGGGAGCCTCAATGCCCCCACGGTCCCGCCGGCTCCCCACGTCCTGCGGGAGCCGGCATTGCTTTTCCACACGGGGAGCTGCTAAGATGCAGCTCACCGTGTGGAAAGCAATTTGCTTTGAATTTTGGAAGAGAGAGCAGGTTTCCTGCTCTCTCTTCCAAAATCCAAGCAAGTTTGCTATGATAGGACGGGAGCCGCGAGGCTCCCGCCCTGTCATAGCAAACAGCAGTGTCCCGGGGTAGGCACCCCGGGACACTGCAGGAGCCGGCCCTGGGGGTGATGGTCCCCAGGGCCATCACAGGCTCCAGGAGGGGGCCGCACGGCACCCCTCCCAACATGTTCAAAGCCCCGGGAGGTGGTGGTCCCGGGGCTTCGAGGTCCGAAACGGACCCCCACTTTAAAATTCTTAGTGCCCCGGGAGGTGGCGGTCCTTGGGGCGTGTGGGGGGGCTCGAGCCCCCCCACACAGGTCATTTCTATTTTCTTTTTAAAAAGCCCCGGGGGGTGGCGGTCCCCGGGGCTGAGGGAGGGCCGAGTGCCCTCCCACACCATTTTAAAATCAAAGCCCTGGGGAGTGGCGGTCCCCGGGGCTTGGGGGGGCCTTAGAAGCTCCCCCCAACATTATTAATAAACCCCCGCATGCCCCCGGGACTTGGCCCACCCGGGGGCCAAATAACCACGAAGCGCGGCTCCCGCGCTTTGGTTTTTTTTTTCACGGCGGGATCCGCGCATCCTAAGCGCATCCCGCTGATTTAAAAAAAAAATAATGTTTTTTTTGGCCCTGGGGGTCCTTGTGGGACCCCCTAAGCAGGCCTAGGGGGTCAGGGTGTTTCTACCCTGCCCCCTTTTTGCGTTTTGCGCACTTGTTTCTTGTGCCTCGGTTCTACCGAGGAACAAGATGGCTGCCAACACTTCTTGGTTTGGAGTGTTGACAGCCAATTAGCATACAGCTCGTGATCGGGAGGGTGCGCTCAGGGTGCACGGACCCTACGCGGCCATAGATATATATGTGTTTTTACTTTTGATTTTCTCATCAACTACTGAACGGATTTACACCAATTAACAAAAAGGGTTCTTTCTGAACCAAGAACTACCTCTTTGCCAAATTTGGTGAAATTCCGTTCAGCAGTTCGAACTGTAGCCTTGCATAAAGTTTCCTATGGGAAATCGATTTTGGACTCTTATTTTTGGAATTTCTCTGCAACTACTGAACGGATTTACACCATTTAAAAAAGGTCACTTTCTGAACCAAGTGCTACCTTTTTGCCAAATTTGGTGTAATTCCGTTCAGCAGTTCGGGCTGTAGCTGTGTCTAAAATTTCCTATGGGAATTAACATGGAGAAAACACGTTTTGGGACCCCCCTTTTTTCTCGGCCCCTGCTTGCTGAATCACCCCTAAACTTTCAGGATAGGAGCGGACCGGAGCGCCCCACGAGTTTTGAAAATGTCGCGAAGATTCGTCAACCGGCGCCAAAGTTATTGGAAATAGAATGTTGTGAATTTCCTATGGAAAATAGGTCCTAACTATAACTATCTATATATATATATATATATTCACTGAAAAACCATAGGTTTCAGACACGTTATAGTTAGAAATTAGCATTTAAAAACCTTTGAAATTCACTGAAAAAACCATAGGTTTTAGGGACAGTTATAGTTAGTTGGACATTTCACTCGTACAAAACCATAGAAATTCCCCCGTTATAGTTAGTTCAGCTAACTATAACTCGCGCCCCGCAATGCACTGCTGATGACGTCACATATTACATCACTCATGACATGGTCAGTGACATCACTGATGACATCACTGATGACATCTCAAATGACATCACTGATGACATCACTGATGACATCATCCAGTGACTGTGTGTTTCTGTAAAGTTTAAATATGTTTAATATATATAGGGAAAGGTGTATTGAAGAATGAGTGGGTGTATAAGTGTCTGAATGGATGATTTAGTACGTGAGTGACTGACTCTACAAGTGAGTGATTAAATGTATCTTACTGAATGCATGGGTTAGTGACTAAACTGTGTGAATGTCTGTATCCGCCTGTCTGTTGGTTTGTAAGCGGCTGCATGGCTTTCTGAATAGCTACATGAGTGTCTACATGGGTTATTGATTGATTGTCTGAGTATCTGTATGGGTGCCTGAGTGTTTGTGTGGGTGGGGTGTGTGTGACTCTGTGCATAGATGTGTGAGTTGGTGATTCACTGGGTGCATGGTTTCAAGAGTGCATCTGTGATGGACTGTATGGGTGGGTGAGTGTGTGTATGGGTGTGTTAGTGATTGAATGTATATCTCAGTGGTACATGTGTGAGTAACTACATATGTGAAAGGCAGTATATATGTGTGTTGGAGTATATAAATGGCTATAAGTGAGAGTGTGTGATTGTGAGAGTGGCTGTATGGATGAGTGTGTACTTGTATCAGTGATTGTATAAGAGCGTAAGAATGTGCTAGTATTTGTATGAGTAAGTGAGCTGGTGTGTGTATAACTGTATAGGTGAGTAAATGGGTGTGTAATTAAGTTTTTGCATGACTGACTAGGTGTGTGAGTACCTCTATGGATGAGTGGCGGTGTGTGAGTGTTTATATAGGTGTATGAGTGCATATGATAGTCCTGTACTGAGTGACTAAGTATGAGTGACTGTACGGGTGAGTGAGTGGATGTGTGTGTAGACCTAAGAATCAGTGAGTGGGTATGTAGTTTTGGTGTTGGAGTGTCTATGGTTTTGAGAATGGCAGTCTGTAATTTAGAGTGGGTGTATCAAAAGTTATATTAGGGTGTGAGAAGATGCATGAAATTATCACATGGATGATGTCATCAGTGATGTCATTTGAGATGTCATCAGTGATGTCATCAGTGATGTCACTGACCATGTCATGAGTGATGTAATATGTGACGTCATCAGCAGTGCATTGCGGGCGCGAGTTATAGTTAGCTGAACTAACTATAACGGGGAATTTCTATGGTTTTGTACGAGTGAAATGTCCAACTAACTATAACTGTCCCTAAAACCTATGGTTTTTTCAGTGAATTTCAAAGGTTTTTTAAATGCTAATTTCTAACTATAACGTGTCTGAAACCTATGGTTTTTTCAGTGAATTTCAAAGGTTTTTTAAATGCTAATTTCTAACTATAACGTGCCTGAAACCTGTGATTTTTTAAGTGAATTTCAAAGGTTTTTTTAAATGCTAGTTTCTAACTATGCCTACAGAGGTAGGACATGTGAAGAAAGAAGAAAAAACGCACAGAAAGAAGCAAAAGATGTGCAGAAAGAACCAACAGAGGAGCAGAAAGAGGCCTTGTTGCAAAATCATCCTGTGCCCACAACTTTTTCAGACGGGTACTGGTGGTAACTGACTCTGACTAACCAGAGCCAGTGCTATGCTAAAAGACACTTAGAATACAGTGAAAACACCTACATACACTAGGGAACACTATGCGTTGGGGTACCCCTGTGATTAGCATGACCTCCTCTGCAAGTCCCTAGTACATAATAGGGCAGGGGATTAAAACTACCTCTTAAAACGCGCTACAGGGCGCGTTTGCACAGTGGTGAAGGGAGGGGGCCTGAGGTGACATGTGTGCAAACGCACCCCGTGGCGCATTTTAAGTTGTGGGATTAAGTCCCTTGAATTCTGAGGGTCCCTGAGGCCCAACTAGCCCCCAGGTACCTACAGTTAGGACCACAGAGCTGAGTTGCAGAGAGGCGTTCCGAGGCCACGCACCTTTTTTCACCTCTCTGCAACGCAACTCTGTTGTGCTTACTGAAGGTACCTGGTGGGCTAGTTGGCCCCCAGGGTCCCTCAGGATTCAAAGGGAATTAATTCCCCAACATAAAACGCACCACAGGGCGTGTTTGCGCACATGTCACCTGAGGCCCCGCCCCCTCCCTTCACCACTGTGCAAACGCGCCCTGTGGTGTGTTTTAAGTTGGGGGATTAGGTCACCTTGAATCCTGAGGGTCCCTGGGGCCCAACTAGCCCACTAGGTACTTCCAGTAAGCACCACAGGCCTGCGTTGCAACGCCTGTAACAAATTGTGCAGTTGTGTTTAGGTAGTGAATAGGGTCGTGCTGGGGGTAGTGTTTTAGGGTTTAGGGTAGTGCAGTGGTGTTTGTGTAGTGTAGGGGGTCATGCTGGGGGTAGATTTAGGGTTTAGGGTAGTGCAGTGGTGTTTGGGTAGTGTAGGGAGTCGTGCTGGGGGAGTGTTTTAGGGTTTAGGGTAGTGCAGTGGTGTTTGGGTAGTGTAGGGGGTCGTGCTGGGGGTAGTGTTTTAGGGTTTAGGGTAGTGCAGTGGTGTTTGGGTAGTGTAGGGGGTCGTGCTGGGGGTAGTGATTTAGGGTAGTACAGTGGTGTTTGGGTAGTGTAGGGGGTACTGCTGGGGGTAGTGTTTTAGGGTTTAGGGTAGTGCAGTGGTGTTTGGGTAGTGTAGGGGTACTGCTGGGGGTAGTGTTTTAGGGTTTAGGGTAGTGCAGTGGTGTTTGTGTAGTGTAGGGGTAGTGTTTTAGGGTTTAGGGTAATGCAGTGGTGTTTGTGTAGTGTAGAAGGTCATGTTTTAGGGTTTAGGGTAGTGCAGTGGTCTTTGGGTAGTGTAGGGAGTCGTGCGGGGGTAGTGTTTTAGGGTTTTGGGTAGTGTAGGGGGTCATGCGGGGGTAGTGTTTTAGGGATTAGGGTAGTGCATTGGTGTTTGGGTAGTGTAGGGGGTCATGCGGGGGGTAGTGTTTTAGGGTTTAGGGCAGTGCAGTGGTGTTTGGGTAGTGTAGGGGGTCGTGCTGAGGGGAGTGTTTTAGGGTTTAGGGCAGTGCAGTGGTGTTCGGGTAGTGTAGGGGGTCATGCTGGGGGGAGTGTTTTAGGGTTTAGGGCAGTGCAGTGGTGTTCGGGTAGTGTAGGGGGTCGTACTGGGGGTAGTGTTTGAGGGTTTAGGGCAGTGCAGTCGTGTTCGGGTAGTGTAGGGGGTTGTGCTGGGGGTAGTATTTTAGGGTTTAGGGCAGTGCAGTGGTGTTTGGGCAGTGTAGGGGGTAATGCTGGGGTGGTGTTTTAGGGTTTAGGGCAGTGCAGTGGTGTTCGGGCAGTGTAGGGGGTCGTGCTGGGGTGGTGTTTCAGGGTTTAGGGCAGTGCAGTGGTATTCGGGCAGTGTAGGGGGTGGTGTTTCAGGGTTTAGGGCAGTGCAGTGGTGTTCGGGCAGTGTAGGGGGTCGTGCAGGGGGTGGTGTTTCAGGGTTTAGGGCAGTGGTGTTCGGGCAGTGTAGGGGGTCGTGCTGGGGGTGGTGTTTCAGGGTTTGGGGCAGTGCAGTGGTGTTCGAGCAGTAAAGGGGGTCGTGCTGGGGGTGGTGTTTCAGGGTTTAGGGCAGTGCAGTGGTGTTCGGGCAGTGTAGGGGGCAGTGCAGGGGTGGTGTTTCAGGGTTTAGGGCAGTGCAGTGGTGTTCGGGCAGTGTAGGGGTTGCTGCAGGGGGTGGTGTTTCAGGGTTTAGGGCAGTGCAGTGGTGCTCGGGCAGTGTAGGGGGTCATGCAGGGGTGGTGTTTCAGGGTTTAGGGCAGTGCAGTGGTGTTCGGGCAGTGTAGGGGGTCGTGCTGGGGCTGGTGTTTCAGGGTTTAGGGCAGTATAGTGGTGTTCGGGCAGTGTAGAGGGTTGTGCTGTGGCTGGTGTTTCAGGGTTTAGGGCAGTGCAGTGGTGTTCGGGCAGTGTAGGGGTCATGCTGGGGCTGGTGTTTCAGGGTTTAGGGCAGTGCAGTGGTGTTCGGGCAGTGTAGGTGGTCGTGCTGGGGCTGGTGTTTCAGGGTTTAGGGCAGTGCAGTGGTGTTCGGGCAGTGTAGGGGGTCGTGCTGGGGCTGGTGTTTCAGGGTTTAGGGCAGTGCAGTGGTGTTCGGGCAGTGTAGGGGGTCTTGCTGGGGCTGGTGTTTCAGGGTTTAGGGCAGTGCAGTGGTGTTTGGGCAGTGTAGGGGGTCATGCTGTGGCTAGTGTTTCAGGATTTAGGGCAGAGCAATGGTGTTCAGGCAGAGTAGGGGTTTTGCTGGAGGTGGTGTTTCAGGGTTTAGGGCAGTGGTGTTCGTGCAGTGTAGGGGGTGGTGTTTCAGGGTTTAGGGCAGTGGTGTTCAGGCAGTGTAGGGGTCTTGCTGGGGTTGATGTTTCAGGGTTTAGGGCAGTGCAGTGGTGTTCGGGCAGTGTAGGGGGTCATGCTGGGGGTGGTGTTTCAGGGTTTAGGGCAGTGCAGTGGTGTTCCGGCAGTGTAGGAGGTCGTGCAGGGGATGGTGTTTCAGGGTTTAGAGCAGTGCAGTGGTGTTCGGGCAGTGTAGGGGGTCATGCTGGGGGTGGTGTTTCAGGGTTTAGGGCAGTGCAGTGGTGTTCGGGCAGTGTAGGGTGTCGTGCTGAGGGGTGGTGTTTCAGGGTTTAGGGCAGTGCAGTGGTGTTCGGGCAGTGTAGGGGTCGTGCAGGGGGTGGTGTTTCAGGGTTTAGGGCAGTGCAGTGGTGTTTGGGCAGTGTAGGGGGTCGTGCAGGGGGTGGTGTTTCAGGGTTTAGGGCAGTGCAATGGTGTTCGGCCAGTGTAGGTGGTCTTGCTGGGCGTGGTGTTTCAGGCTTTAGTGCAGTGGTGTTCGGGCAGTGTAGGTGGTCTTGCTGGGGGTGGTGTTTCAGGCTTTAGTGCAGTGGTGTTCGGGCAGTGTAGGGGGTCTTGCTGGGGGTGGTGTTTCATGGTTTAGGGCAGTGCAGTGGTGTTCGGGCAGTGTAGGGGGTCTTGCTGGGGCTGGTGTTTCAGGGTTTAGGGCAGTGCAGTGGTGTTCGGGCAGTGTAGGGGGTCGTGCTGGGGCTGGTGTTTGAGGGTTTAGGGTAGGGCAGTGGTGTTCGGGCAGTGTAGGGGGTCGTGCTGGGGCTGGTGTTTCAGGGTTTAGGGCAGTGCAGTGGTTTTCGGGCAGTGTAGGCGGTCATGCTGGGGCTGGTGTTTCAGGGTTTAGGGCAGTGCAGTGGTGTTCGGGCAGTGTACGGGGTTGTGCTGGGGCTGGTGTTTCAGGGTTTAGGGCAGTGCAGTGGTCTTCGGGCAGTGTAGGGGTCGTGCTGGGGGTGGTGTTTCAGGGTTTAGGGCAGTGCAGTGGTGTTCGGGCAGTGTAGGGGGTCGTGCTGGGGCTGGTGTTTCATGGTTTAGGGCAGTGCTGTGGTGTTCGGGCAGTGTAGGGGGTCGTGCTGGGGGTGGTGTTTCAGGGTTTAGGGCAGTGCAGTGGTGTTCGGGCAGTGTAGGGGGTCGTGCTGGGGGTGGTGTTTCAGGGTTTAGGGCAGTGCAGTGGTGTACGGGCAGTGTAGGGGGTCATGCTGGGGGTGGTGTTTCAGGGTTTAGGGCAGTGCAGTGGTGTACGGGCAGTGTAGGGGGTCTTGCTGGGGGTGGTGTTTCAGGGTTTAGGGCAGTGGTGTTCGGGCAGTGTAGGGTGTCTTTGCTTGGGTAGTGTTTCGGGGTTTAGGGCAGTGCAGTGGTGTTCGTGCAGTGTAGGGGGTCGTGCTGGGGGTGGTGTTTCAGGGTTTAGGGCAGTGCAGTAGTGTTCGGGCAGTGTAGGGGATCGTGCAGGGGTGGTGTTTCAGGGTTTAGGGCAGTGCAGTGGTGTTCGGGCAGTGTAGGGGGTCGTGCAGGGGGTGGTGTTTCAGGGTTTAGGGCAGTGCAGTGGTGTTCGGGCAGTGTAGGGGTCGTGCTGGGGCTGGTGTTTCAGGGTTTAGGGCAGTGCAGTGGTGTTCGGGCAGTTTAGGGGGTCTTGCTGGGGGCGGTGTTTCAGGGTTTAGGGCAGTGGTGTTCGGGCAGTGTAGGGGGTCTTGCTGGGGGTGGTGTTTCAGGGTTTAGGGCAGTGCAGTGGTGTTCGGGCAGTGTAGGTGGTCATGCTGGGGCTGGTGTTTGAGGGTTTAGGGTAGTGCAGTGGTGTTCGGGCAGTGTAGGGGGTCGTGCTGGGGCTGGTGTTTCAGGGTTTAGGGCAGTGCAGTGGTTTTCGGGCAGTGTAGGCGGTCATGCTGGGGCTGGTGTTTCAGGGTTTAGGGCAGTGCAGTGGTGTTCGGGCAGTGTACGGGGTTGTGCTGGGGCTGGTGTTTCAGGGTTTAGGGCAGTGCAGTGGTCTTCGGGCAGTGTAGGGGGTCGTGCTGGGGGTGGTGTTTCAGGGTTTAGGGCAGTGCAGTGGTGTTCGGGCAGTGTAGGGGGTCGTGCTGGGGCTGGTGTTTCATGGTTTAGGGCAGTGCTGTGGTGTTCGGGCAGTGTAGGGGGTCGTGCTGGGGTGGTGTTTCAGGGTTTAGGGCAGTGCAGTGTTGTTCGGGCAGTGTAGGGGGTCATGCTGGGGGTGGTGTTTCAGGGTTTAGGGCAGTGCAGTGGTGTACGGGCAGTGTAGGGGGTCAAGCTGGGGGTGGTGTTTCAGGGTTTAGGGCAGTGCAGTGGTGTACGGGCAGTGTAGGGGGTCTTGCTGGGGGTGGTGTTTCAGGGTTTAGGGCAGTGGTGTTCGGGCAGTGTAGGGGGTCTTTGCTTGGGTAGTGTTTCGGGGTTTATGGCAGTGCAGTGGTGTTCGTGCAGTGTAGGGGGTTGTGCTGGGGGTGGTGTTTCAGGGTTTAGGGCAGTGCAGTAGTGTTCGGGCAGTGTAGGGGATCGTGCAGGGGGTGGTGTTTCAGGGTTTAGGGCAGTGCAGTGGTGTTCGGGCAGTGTAGGGGGTCGTGCAGGGGGTGGTGTTTCAGGGTTTAGGGCAGTGCAGTGGTGTTCGGGCAGTGTAGGGGTCATGCTGGGGCTGGTGTTTCAGGGTTTAGGGCAGTGCAGTGGTGTTCGGGCAGTGTAGGGGTCTTGCTGGGGGCGGTGTTTCAGGGTTTAGGGCAGTGGTGTTCGGGCAGTGTAGGGGGTCTTGCTGGGGGTGGTGTTTCAGGGTTTAGGGCAGTGCAGTGGTGTTCGGGCAGTGTAGGGGGTCTTGCTGGGGGTAGTGTTTCAGGGTTTAGGGCAGTGCAGTGGTGTTCGTGCAGTGTAGGGGGTCGTACTGGGGATGGTGTTTCAGGGTTTAGGGCAGTGCAGTAGTGTTCGGGCAGTGTATGGGGTCGTGCAGGGGGTGGTGTTTCATGGTTTAGGGCAGTGCAGTGGTGTTCGGGCAGTGTAGAGGGTCGTGCTGGGGGTGGTGTTTCAGGGTTTAGGGCAGTGCAGTGGTGTTCGGGCAGTGTAGGGGGTCGTGCTGGGGGTGGTGTTTCAGGGTTTAGGGCAGTGATGTTCGGGCAGTGTAGGGGTCTTGCTGGGGGTGATGTTTCAGGGTTTAGGGCAGTGCAGTGGTGTTCGGGCAGTGTAGGAGGTCTTGCTGGGGGTAGTGTTTCAGGGTTTAGGGCAGTGCAGTGGTGTTCGGGCAGTGTAGGGGTCATGCTGGGGGTGGTGTTTCAGGGTTTAGGGCAGTGCAGTGGTGTTCAGGCAGTGTAGGGGGTCGTGAAGGGGGTGGTGTTTCAGGGTTTAGGGCAGTGCAGTGGTGTTCGGGCAGTGTAGGGGGTCATGCTAGGGTATGTGTTTCAGGGTTTAGGGCAGTGCAGTGGTGTTCAGGCAGTGTAGGGGGTCGTGCAGGGGCTGGTGTTTCAGGTTTTAGGGCAGTGCAGTGGTGTTCGGGCAGTGTAGGGGGTCATGCTGGGGGTAGTGTTTTAGGGTAGTGCAGTGGTGCTTGTGTAGTGTAGGGGGTCGTGCTGGGGTAGTGTTTTAGAGTTTAGGGTAGTGCAGTGGTGTTTGTGTAGTGTAGGGGGTCATGTTTTAGGGTAGTGCAGTGGTGTTTGGGTAGTGTAGGGGGTCGTGCTGGGGGTAGTGTTTTAGGATTTAGGTTAGTGCAGTGGTGTTTGGGTAGTGTAGGGGGTCATGCTGGGGGTAGTGTTTTAGGGTTTAAGGTAGTGCAGTGGTGTTTGTGTAGTGTAGGGGGTCGTGCTGGGGATAGTGTTTTAGGGTTTAGGGTAGTGCAGTGGTGTTTGTGTAGTGTAGGGGGTCATGTTTTAGGGTAGTGCAGTGGTGTTTGGGTAGTGTAGGGGTCGTGCTGGGGGTAGTGTTTTAGGATTTAGGTTAGTGCAGTGGTGTTGGGGTAGTGTTTTAGGGTTTAGGGTAGTGCAGTGGTGTTTGTGTAGTGTAGGGGGTCATGCTGGGGGTAGTGTTTTAGGGTTTAGGATAGTGCAGTGGTGCTTGTGTAGTGTAGGGGGTCGTGCTGGGGTAGTGTTTTAGGGTTTAGGGTAGTGCAGTGGTGTTTTTGTAGTGTAGCAGGGGTCATGTTTTAAGATGCAACGCTCCAATACCTGACCAGTCTGCACTACATAAAACTGCAAAAAAACTAAAAATAAAAAGTGTTTTGCACACTTTTGTCCTTGGGCTATATGTCGGCTACATCTCGGTAATATTTGTGCTACATTTGGGCTCTTTTTTCACTGGTGGCCATCTTGGAAGACTTCTTTGTTATGAAGTTTCCTAATTTCCTCATTTACTGCAGTCTCCTCAGTAGGAAATGCTTTCAGTTTTTTACTTTGATTCCATCAAGAAGGCATTCAGATGTGTCACACATTTGCCATAAATTCAGAATGTTATTACTCTAGTTGTTCATTAGATCACTGTAGTAAAGCTACTGCTCACCAAGGAGTTAACTGGAAGTCTACTGCTGGTATTGAAAGTGATTGTTTCAGTCTGCATATCAGAATTTTCTAATGAAATAGAGGAGGATTTGAGATCTCACTTAAAACATGCACTAAATTTTCTTTTTGCAGCACTAACCATAATTTCTATGGCAAAATGAACCCCCTCATTTTTTTCCTTTTTAAATTAAATGTTTTAAGTGTTACCAGTTTATTCCAATCAAGATGGCTTCAGGTGTGCCATACTTTTGTCATAAGTAAGGCTGTTAGCACTCTAGTTGTTCTTTAGAACACTCTGGGAAGCTGCAGTAGAACACAAAGGCATCAACTGACAGGCTGCTCCTGTTGAAATATAACAGGAAGATATTTGAGATCTCACTTAAAACATGTCCTAATTTTTCTTTCTACAGCACTAACCATAATTTCTATGGCAAAATGAACCCCCTCATTTTGTTCCTTTTTAAATTAAATGTTTTAAATGTTACCAGTTTATTCCAATCAAGATGGCTTCAGGTGTGCCATACTTTGTCATAAGTAAGACTGTTAGCGCTCTAGTTGTTCTTTAGAACACTCTGGGAAGCTGCAGTAGAACACAAAGGCATCAACTGACAGGCTTCTCCTGTTGAAATATAACAGGAAGATATTTGAGATCACACTTGAAACATGTCCTAATTTTTCTTTCCAGAGCACTAACCATAATTTCTATGACAAGATGAACCCCATCATTTTGTTCCTTTTTAAATTAAATGTTTTAAGTGTTACCAGTTTATTCCAATCAAGATGGCTTCAGGTGTGCCATACTTTTGTCATAAGTAAGGCTGTTAGCACTCTAGTTGTTCTTTAGAACACTCTGGGAAGCTGCAGTAGAACACAAAGGAATCAACTGACAGTCTCTGCCCTTGTTGGATGTACATGTTTTACTGAGAATGTCAGACTTCATTCTCACATGACTGAGAAAGATAATGTGAATTTACAGAAAATATGCTCTCATTTTAGCTTCTGGGGCACCTTCCAAAACTGTATGGGACAAGCATGTGAAAATAGTTTTCTCTCAAACATGATTCATGATATCCCGGCAGAAGGTTTTTCACAGGGTAAAATCACCTTAGAACACACCACAATTCCTGAAATTAGTATGGTACCATCAACAAATGAATTCTAATGTAACTAAAGTCTGTTATCACTCTTTATAGTTCTCCTTTTGGTAACCCTCAAAATCTTCGATTCACTACAATGCATTTCAAAGGGGTACTATCATTTATATTGGTCCCAAGATGGCTGCCAGCAATTCCAGGATGAAGTGCTGACAGCCAATCAGATCTCACGATGACATGTGTGGTTAGGCTCCGCCCAGATATATATGTGTTTTTACTTTTGATTTTCTCAGCAACTACTGAACGGATTTACACCATTTAACAAAAAGGGTTCTTTTTGAACCAAGAACTACCTCTTTGCCAAATTTGGTGTAATTCCGTTCAGCAGTTCGGGCTGTAGCCTTGCATAAAGTTTCCTATGGGAAATTGATTTTTGACTCTTATTTTTTTAATTTATCCGCAACTACTGAACGGATTTACACCATTTAACAAAAGGGTTCTTTCTGAACCAAGAACTACCTCTTTGCCAAATTTGGTGTAATTCCGTTCAGCAGTTCGGGCTGTAGCCGTGTCTAAAGTTTCCTATGGGAAAATGAATGGGGAAAACACGCTTTGGGACCCCCTTTTTCTCGGCCCCCGCTTGACGAATCACCCTGAGCCTTTCAGGGTAGGAGCGGACCGGAGCGGGCCATAAAGTTTGAAAATTTCGCGAAGATTCGTCAACCGACGCAAGAGTTATTTCAAATAGAATGTCATGGATTTCCTATGGAAAATAGGTCCTAACTATAACTATCTACTGGCGACCGCCAGTAGATTATATATATATATATATATATATATATATATATATATATATATATATATAAATATATATATATATAGTCCATAATCCTTCCCCAACAGAAAAGATTGAGCACACACGGGTTACAAGGGAACTCATACTTTAATCCCACCAGCATAACGGGTTTCAGCATAACTGCCTGTTTCAAATGCCAAAAAACACAGGTGTTCCCAGAGTTTTCATTATAAATGCAAATTATCTTCCTGTGAGTGGTGGAGACACTCTAGCAGGCAGGGAGGGGTGTCTCGATCTCGGCACTCCCTGTCCATTCAGGCAGGTACTCCTTGGTAAGTATCTTTAATCCACAGTGGACGGCACCTGCTGAATCCCCTCTCGTACTACAATGTCGCTGTGAGGAAGTTTCAAGTGTCCCGAACCCTCAACCAGCCGCTTCTGCCCCTTCTGGAATCTGAAAGCAACCCTTTAGTAAGTTGTGCCTCTCAATGCAATCAAATTCCAACTTGTGTTGGCAGGTTATCGTTGCAGGCTGCGGTGGTTCGGCGGCTCCCAAGAGCTTTAGAAGGACCATATGTATGCCACTACTGCCGCCGAACTACTTCAGGAAGGGTGCTCACTGTGCTGGTGGCCACACTAAATATAAAGTCCATAATCCTTCCCCAACAGAAAAGATTGAGCACACACCGGTTACAAGGGAACTCATGCTTTAATCCCACCAGCATAACGGGTTTCAGCATAACTGCCTGTTTCACATTCCAAAAAACACAGGTGTTACCAGAGTATGCATTATAAATGGAAATTATCTTCCTGTGATTGGTGGAGACACTCTAGCAGGCAGGGAGGGGTGTCTCGATTTCGGCACTCCGAGTCCGTTCAAAGGCAGGTACTCCTTGGTAAGTACCTTTAATCCACAGTGGGCGGCACCTGCTGAATCCCCTCTCATACTACATTGTCGCTCTGAGGAAGTTTCAAGTGTCCCAAACCCTCAACCAGCTGCTTCTGCCCCTTCTGGAACCTGAAAGCAACCCTTTAGTAAGTTGTGCCTTTCAATGCAATCAAATTCCAACTGGTATTGGCAGGTTATCGTTGCGGGCTGCGGCGGTTCGGCGGCTCCCAAGAGCTTTAGAAGGACCATATGTATGACACTACTGCCGCCGAACTACTTCAGGAAGGGTGCTCACTGTGCTGGTGGCCACACTAAATATAAAGTCCATAATCCTTCCCCAACCGAAAAGATTGAGCACACACGGGTTACAAGGGAACTCATACTTTAATCCCACCGGCATAACCCGTTTCAGCATAACTGCCTTTTTCAAATGCCAAAAAACACAGGTTCTACCACAGTTCGCATTATAAATGCAAATTATCTTCCTGTGATTGGTGGAGACACTCTAGCAGGCAGGGTGGGGTGTCTCGATCGCGGCACTCCGAGTCCATTCAGGCAGGTACTCCTTGGTAAGTACCTTTAATCCACAGTGGGCGGCACCTGCTGAATCCCCTCTTGTACTGCAATGTCGCTGTGAGGAAGTTACAAGTGTCCTGAACCCTCAACCAGCCGCTTCTGCCCCTTCTGGTACCTGAAAGCACTCCTTTAGTAAGTTGTGCCTTTCAATGCAATCAAATTTCAACTCGTGTTGGCAGGTTATCGTTGTGGGCTGCGGCGGTTTGGCGGCTTCCAAGAGCTTTAGAAGGACCATATGTATGCCAATACTGCCGCCGAACTACTTCAGGAAGGGTGCTCACTGTGCTGGTGGCCGCACTAAATATAAAGTCCATAATCCTTCCCCAACAGAAAAGATTGAGCACACAGGGGTTACAAGGTAACTCATACTTTATTCCCACCAGCATAACGCGTTTAAGCATAACTGCCTTTTTCAAATGCCCAAAAACGTACTTCTATATCTGGCCTGTCCCGGTATTGGCGCAACCTTGTAAATGTGTGCCTATATATATATATATATGTAACCAAAAACTCCCAGAAGCTTGAGGCCGCACACAGCTGCAGGTGAGTTACAAACTCCATTTGAACCAAGCAGGCAGCTTAACATCCCTTTGAAGTCCATGGCCTGACGCGTTTCGATGCCGCTGTTTGCATCTCCTCAGAGGCCGTGTCAGCGGAGGTGATTTATGGCTGCCGCATTTCCCCTGCGTGTTTGTGGTTAGTGAGCTATCAGTGCTCCTCCCTTGGTGGAAGTTCATTTTCAAATGCACGCTGGGATATGAGGTCTCATTTTGCCAAATAACGCCCTCTGGTGGGTTACCTCCGCTGCAGCTAATTATGGACGATTATTCTCGGCCCTCCATTGAGCCTTGGATGATACTCTGCCGGCTTCATTAAAGGTACCCTGCAGCTTCGGAAAGAGGAATCTTCCTCTCCCCTAGTCCCGTTGGTTGCGGGCAGTGCGATCCCTCTATGGTATATATATATATATGGTCACCCGTGGCCAAGGTGACTTGATCGCCGAAACGCGTTGGGTTGTTTGATCCGATTGCACGAATAAAACCTTTGGATGTATTAACAAAGCAAGCATATAGATGGATAGATAATAGACAGACAGACAGACAGACAGACAGATAGATAGATAGATAGATAGATAGATAGACAGACAGACAGACAGACAGACAGACAGACAGAAAGACAGACAGACAGACAGACAGACAGATAGATAGATAGATAGATAGATAGATAGATAGATAGATAGATAGATGCATTTACAAGACTACATTTACTAAACATTATCTATGGCAGTATGGCTGGACCTCCACCCTGAGCCAGCCCACTGTCCTTCTCCCCACCATGTCTACCCTCTACTTGGAGCATTCAGCCCAACTACTCCTTTGCTGCCTGACAGAAACAGAATAGTGTTGAAGTTAAATAATGGAAGGACAGGTGCCACGTGATAAAGATGGTAAGTTTATTTGAGCTCTCGAACGACGGACCGGGCTCCCAACCTGCTTGATCCACCAACCGTTTCCGAGATTGTCCCGGCTTCCCTGGAATGCAAGGCTGCATTCCACGGATACCACGACAATGCTCACGAGACGCGATAGTTACATAATGAGGTACATACCAGTAATAAACATTACCAATCACAACATATCCCCTTACTTTACAAACCTAAGGAAACTGAAATAATAATAGAACAGGAAATTCACAACAAAGAAAAAAACCCATACAAACAAAAGAAATAGCACTTAGTCCTCACCCCATGACAAAGCCATTAAATTTAGAGAGAACATGATGCAAACGACATTGTTTCTTCTCCTTTGGTACAATACCTTGATACAATTCGCTTCTAGTGTCTCCTCCAATCCCATTTGCTGACCTCCTCCCATCAACTCCCTCAAAACTGTCCTCATTCATTTCCACACAGTCATCAACATCACATTTCTTACTATACAAGGGCACTCTCCTTCTATTCCACCTTTTTCCATTCTCTAGAACTACATGCCACCTATGTACTTCTTTCACTTCCAAGGGTGCAGAAAAACTGTTCACACAATGCTCTCTCTTGCCCAACTTGACTTTAACCAAATATCCAACCTCTATTCTACTTACCTTCACTATATCCTCTCCCTTGACACCACAGACACTCTCAAACATCCACTGAGGAGTAAGTTTTGTCTTCGGAGTTCTGCCCCTCATCCTTTTAAAAGGCATTTCATCATGTGGCTCCATTGACTGCAGTGTTGTAGGACCATACCATAATATCCACACATCTCTGAACATCTCCATTTCCCTGTATAGCCATTTGACTGGTGCCCTTGATGATCTTTTTCATGCGTTCCACCATACCATTCCCTTGTGGATTATATAAAGATGTGCAAGCGTGTCTTATGCCATTTCCATGCAAAAAACACTGCATAGCATGGGAAATAAGTTGCGTGCCATTATCAGTCACCAACACACCTGGACACCCTTCCCTCTTAAATATGGCAACTAAGTTCCTGATCACGTTACCAGTGGTGATATTTCTCAGAAACTTCACAATGACCCAACGTGAGTAAACATCCACCAATACCATACCAAATCTCTTGTCTCCGGATAGAAAATCCATGGGGCCAATGAAATCCAGACACACTTTCTCCCACGCCACTCCATTTTGACCTCCACCAATAGAACCCATGCCCTGTGCATCGATCTTGAGCCTTTTCTCACTATCCCTGCATAAACTACAACTTTCTACCCACAATTTGACCTCCTCATTTAACCCAGGCCACCAAAATCTGTCCTTGAGACGTTTCTTAGTAATCGTTTGTCCCAAGTGACCTTCAAGTGCCAACAAAAACAGTTTCTTTCTGAGGCCCATAGGGGGTACAAATCTCTCACCACTCAATACTAAATTGTCAGTCACACCAATACTGAACTCCTCCTGCAATTTGACTAAACTTCTCAAGGCTGGCTTGAGATCACCCTTGCGTTTCCACCCTGACCTGATGGAACTAACCAGTTCTCTATATTCGTCATCATTCCTAACTGCTGCCTGCCACTCATCCTTAGTCACCGATTTAAACTCATTTTCGAACACATCCTCCACACTACCTACGATACACACCACTTCCTCATCATCCTCTTCATCACCTTCCACACCAAGCGGCAATCTTGATAGACAGTCCGGCTGAACATTTTTCCAGCCTGCTACATATTCCACTCTATAGATATATTCTTGCAGTCTGGCCGTGAACCGCATTAGCCGAGAAGATCCCTTACTCACCCCACCAGGGCTCAACATTTTGACAAGGGGCTTGTGGTCTGTTCTTAGAGAAAAGCGTGCACCCCACAGATAGGTGCGAAAGTACTGAACTCCCCATGCAGCAGCTAGCACCTCCCTCTCAATCACAGCGTGATTTTGTTCCGGTTTATTAAAGGTATGTGAAGCAAACACCACTGTTTTTTCTACACCACCTTTGACTTGCGATAAGACAGCACCAAAACCATGGGCACTGGCATCAACAGTAATACGGGTCTCCTTACCGGGTTCAAATGGAGTCAGAATGCCAGCACTCACTATTTCATCCTTAGTTTTTTGAAAAAGCCTTTCCCTGAGTGACAACCCATTCAAATAGTGCGCCCTTCCTCAATAATCCCCTCAGTGCCTCAGTTTTGTGTGCAAAATTGAGAACAAATTTGGAATAGTACTCAATTAATCCCATAAAAGATTTGAGTTGATCTTTGCTAGCAGGAGTGGCAGCCAGCTTAATAGCCTTCAGCAAATCTTCTTTAGGTTGCACACTGCTCTCAGAAATAGTACCCAAATAGTCCACTTCCTTCAATAAGAACTTGCATTTGTCGTTCCTTAGAGTCAGTCCTGCCCAGTCTACTATCTATTTCCTCAACCCATGTCTCACTGGTTGAGCACCGTCCTTAAGCTTGATCTCATGCACATACCACACCAATTTTCCTAAATCCCCACGAAAAACTCCTTTGTACTTGGTTAGGATATTTTCAAGCATATCTTCTTCACCCACATGCAAATCATGTTGTTGTACCCAGACTAGGATAGTAGGACCATCATTCGACACATACACCCTACCCATTGCACTCCTTCCCTTAAACTCAAATTTAGTTTCCATACAACCTTTGCTAGAAATAGCTTCACCGCTATACCCCTTAGGAGAGATGTCACTGTAAATGAGTGACACATTAGGCCAATGTTCCTTAAAAATACGAAAGGGTAGGATGGTAAACATGGAACCAGGGTCCACCATCAATTCCACAGCCACACCATTTTCCAAGAAAGTTGCTTTGGGACTTTGTAATCTGTTTTTGCATTCATCTTCCACACACAGTAAAATATCAGGTGCAACAGATCCCTCCTCAACAAAGGCAACTCTATTTATTGAGAGATCTTTGCAAACTCTGCTTAAATGACCTTTTTTCCCCACATTTTCTGCAAATTTTGGGGCATATTATCAACACACATATTGCCGCTTTTTCGGCACATAGCGTCGAAAAAGCTGCGATTTTTATATCGCACAATCATCAAGGCAGCGCTAACATGCATTAGTGCATGTTAGCTGCCGTTTACGTAACGCTTCGCATCTTAGCGATATACATCGCTAATTAGATGCAAAGTAGGCGTTCCTGCTTCAAACAACATGAATAAGGTCGCAAACACGTCATCGCGGTATTAACAACGCGGCCAAGGAACCGCGAAGCGATATTAAAAGCCACGCTAACGGCGGTCATCGCCGGTTTCTTACGTCTGCTTAAAACCTGACTTATGCAAAAGAAACAATTGATGGACGGAATGCTGGACAATGCAAACATTCACCCCCAGTCACAAGGATCTGGGTTAAATCCATCATTCTTTTGCTCACCACACCACCCCAGTTTGGACCCAGCCATATGCAAATCAGTCTTGACCCTGTTCCTTGTGGGAACAGTCCAGCCCGAACTGCCAAGCCAGGTCCTCTCTGGACCGGAAACAAGCATCCTAGGACCGGTTTCAGGGCATCACCCTTCTTCAGCCAGGCTAGCTTGAATCCAGTGGTGTAGTGAGCACGGGACCCACGTCTGGGCATACCCTTCACACTTAGGGCGACTAATGCAAAAGAAACAATTGATGGACGGAATGCTGGACAATGCAAACATTCACCCCCAGTCACAAGGATCTGGGTTAAATCCATCATTCTTTTGCTCACCACACCACCCCAGTTTGGACCCAGCCATATGCAAATCAGTCTTGACCCTGTTCCTTGTGGGAACAGTCCAGCCCGAACTGCCAAGCCAGGTCCTCTCTGGACCGGAAACAAGCATCCTAGGACCGGTTTCAGGGCATCACCCTTCTTCAGCCAGGCTAGCTTGAATCCAGTGGTGTAGTGAGCACGGGACCCACGTCTGGGCATACCCTTCCCACTTAGGGCGACAAATGCAAAAGAAACAATTGATGGACGGAATGCTGGACAATGCAAACATTCACCCCCAGTCACAAGGATCTGGGTTAAATCCATCATTCTTTTGCTCACCACACCACCCCAGTTTGGACCCAGCCATATGCAAATCAGTCTTGACCCTGTTCCTTGTGGGAACAGTCCAGCCCGAACTGCCAAGCCAGGTCCTCTCTGGACCGGAAACAAGCATCCTAGGACCGGTTTCAGGGCATCACCCTTCTTCAGCCAGGCTAGCTTGAATCCAGTGGTGTAGTGAGCACGGGACCCACGTCTGGGCATACCCTTCCCACTTAGGGCGACAAATGCAAAAGAAACAATTGATGGACGGAATGCTGGACAATGCAAACATTCACCCCCAGTCACAAGGATCTGGGTTAAATCCATCATTCTTTTGCTCACCACACCACCCCAGTTTGGACCCAGCCATATGCAAATCAGTCTTGACCCTGTTCCTTGTGGGAACAGTCCAGCCCGAACTGCCAAGCCAGGTCCTCTCTGGACCGGAAACAAGCATCCTAGGACCGGTTTCAGGGCATCACCCTTCTTTAGCCAGGCTAGCTTGAATCCAGTGGTGTAGTGAGCACGGGACCCACGTCTGGGCATACCCTTCCCACTTAGGGCGACAAATGCAAAAGAAACAATTGATGGACGGAATGCTGGACAATGCAAACATTCACCCCCAGTCACAAGGATCTGGGTTAAATCCATCATTCTTTTGCTCACCACACCACCCCAGTTTGGACCCAGCCATATGCAAATCAGTCTTGACCCTGTTCCTTGTGGGAACAGTCCAGCCCGAACTGCCAAGCCAGGTCCTCTCTGGACCGGAAACAAGCATCCTAGGACCGGTTTCAGGGCATCACCCTTCTTCAGCCAGGCTAGCTTGAATCCAGTGGTGTAGTGAGCACGGGACCCACGTCTGGGCATACCCTTCCCACTTAGGGCGACAAATGCAAAAGAAACAATTGATGGACGGAATGCTGGACAATGCAAACATTCACCCCCAGTCACAAGGATCTGGGTTAAATCCATCATTCTTTTGCTCACCACACCACCCCAGTTTGGACCCAGCCATATGCAAATCAGTCTTGACCCTGTTCCTTGTGGGAACAGTCCAGCCCGAACTGCCAAGCCAGGTCCTCTCTGGACCGGAAACAAGCATCCTAGGACCGGTTTCAGGGCATCACCCTTCTTCAGCCAGGCTAGCTTGAATCCAGTGGTGTAGTGAGCACGGGACCCACGTCTGGGCATACCCTTCCCACTTAGGGCGACAAATGCAAAAGAAACAATTGATGGACGGAATGCTGGACAATGCAAACATTCACCCCCAGTCACAAGGATCTGGGTTAAATCCATCATTCTTTTGCTCACCACACCACCCCAGTTTGGACCCAGCCATATGCAAATCAGTCTTGACCCTGTTCCTTGTGGGAACAGTCCAGCCCGAACTGCCAAGCCAGGTCCTCTCTGGACCGGAAACAAGCATCCTAGGACCGGTTTCAGGGCATCACCCTTCTTCAGCCAGGCTAGCTTGAATCCAGTGGTGTAGTGAGCACGGGACCCACGTCTGGGCATACCCTTCCCACTTAGGGCGACAAATGCAAAAGAAACAATTGATGGACGGAATGCTGGACAATGCAAACATTCACCCCCAGTCACAAGGATCTGGGTTAAATCCATCATTCTTTTGCTCACCACACCACCCCAGTTTGGACCCAGCCATATGCAAATCAGTCTTGACCCTGTTCCTTGTGGGAACAGTCCAGCCCGAACTGCCAAGCCAGGTCCTCTCTGGACCGGAAACAAGCATCCTAGGACCGGTTTCAGGGCATCACCCTTCTTCAGCCAGGCTAGCTTGAATCCAGTGGTGTAGTGAGCACGGGACCCACGTCTGGGCATACCCTTCCCACTTAGGGCGACAAATGCAAAAGAAACAATTGATTGACGGAATGCTGGACAATGCAAACATTCACCCCCAGTCACAAGGATCTGGGTTAAATCCATCATTCTTTTGCTCACCACACCACCCCAGTTTGGACCCAGCCATATGCAAATCAGTCTTGACCCTGTTCCTTGTGGGAACAGTCCAGCCCGAACTGCCAAGCCAGGTCCTCTCTGGACCGGAAACAAGCATCCTAGGACCGGTTTCAGGGCATCACCCTTCTTCAGCCAGGCTAGCTTGAATCCAGTGGTGTAGTGAGCACGGGACCCACGTCTGGGCATACCCTTCACACTTAGGGCGACTAATGCAAAAGAAACAATTGATGGACGGAATGCTGGACAATGCAAACATTCACCCCCAGTCACAAGGATCTGGGTTAAATCCATCATTCTTTTGCTCACCACACCACCCCAGTTTGGACCCAGCCATATGCAAATCAGTCTTGACCCTGTTCCTTGTGGGAACAGTCCAGCCCGAACTGCCAAGCCAGGTCCTCTCTGGACCGGAAACAAGCATCCTAGGACCGGTTTCAGGGCATCACCCTTCTTCAGCCAGGCTAGCTTGAATCCAGTGGTGTAGTGAGCACGGGACCCACGTCTGGGCATACCCTTCCCACTTAGGGCGACAAATGCAAAAGAAACAATTGATGGACGGAATGCTGGACAATGCAAACATTCACCCCCAGTCACAAGGATCTGGGTTAAATCCATCATTCTTTTGCTCACCACACCACCCCAGTTTGGACCCAGCCATATGCAAATCAGTCTTGACCCTGTTCCTTGTGGGAACAGTCCAGCCCGAACTGCCAAGCCAGGTCCTCTCTGGACCGGAAACAAGCATCCTAGGACCGGTTTCAGGGCATCACCCTTCTTCAGCCAGGCTAGCTTGAATCCAGTGGTGTAGTGAGCACGGGACCCACGTCTGGGCATACCCTTCCCACTTAGGGCGACAAATGCAAAAGAAACAATTGATGGACGGAATGCTGGACAATGCAAACATTCACCCCCAGTCACAAGGATCTGGGTTAAATCCATCATTCTTTTGCTCACCACACCACCCCAGTTTGGACCCAGCCATATGCAAATCAGTCTTGACCCTGTTCCTTGTGGGAACAGTCCAGCCCGAACTGCCAAGCCAGGTCCTCTCTGGACCGGAAACAAGCATCCTAGGACCGGTTTCAGGGCATCACCCTTCTTCAGCCAGGCTAGCTTGAATCCAGTGGTGTAGTGAGCACGGGACCCACGTCTGGGCATACCCTTCCCACTTAGGGCGACAAATGCAAAAGAAACAATTGATGGACGGAATGCTGGACAATGCAAACATTCACCCCCAGTCACAAGGATCTGGGTTAAATCCATCATTCTTTTGCTCACCACACCACCCCAGTTTGGACCCAGCCATATGCAAATCAGTCTTGACCCTGTTCCTTGTGGGAACAGTCCAGCCCGAACTGCCAAGCCAGGTCCTCTCTGGACCGGAAACAAGCATCCTAGGACCGGTTTCAGGGCATCACCCTTCTTCAGCCAGGCTAGCTTGAATCCAGTGGTGTAGTGAGCACGGGACCCACGTCTGGGCATACCCTTCCCACTTAGGGCGACAAATGCAAAAGAAACAATTGATGGACGGAATGCTGGACAATGCAAACATTCACCCCCAGTCACAAGGATCTGGGTTAAATCCATCATTCTTTTGCTCACCACACCACCCCAGTTTGGACCCAGCCATATGCAAATCAGTCTTGACCCTGTTCCTTGTGGGAACAGTCCAGCCCGAACTGCCAAGCCAGGTCCTCTCTGGACCGGAAACAAGCATCCTAGGACCGGTTTCAGGGCATCACCCTTCTTCAGCCAGG
Source organism: Calotriton arnoldi (assembly GCA_963921515.1). Lineage (NCBI taxonomy): Eukaryota > Metazoa > Chordata > Amphibia > Caudata > Salamandridae > Calotriton > Calotriton arnoldi. The sequence goes on along the minus strand of CAWUFW010017648.1, from coordinate 107,947 downwards.
CTAGCTTGAATCCAGTGGTGTAGTGAGCACGGGACCCACGTCTGGGCATACCCTTCCCACTTAGGGCGACAAATGCAAAAGAAACAATTGATGGACGGAATGCTGGACAATGCAAACATTCACCCCCAGTCACAAGGATCTGGGTTAAATCCATCATTCTTTTGCTCACCACACCACCCCAGTTTGGACCCAGCCATATGCAAATCAGTCTTGACCCTGTTCCTTGTGGGAACAGTCCAGCCCGAACTGCCAAGCCAGGTCCTCTCTGGACCGGAAACAAGCATCCTAGGACCGGTTTCAGGGCATCACCCTTCTTCAGCCAGGCTAGCTTGAATCCAGTGGTGTAGTGAGCACGGGACCCACGTCTGGGCATACCCTTCCCACTTAGGGCGACAAATGCAAAAGAAACAATTGATGGACGGAATGCTGGACAATGCAAACATTCAACCCCAGTCACAAGGATCTGGGTTAAATCCATCATTCTTTTGCTCACCACACCACCCCAGTTTGGACCCAGCCATATGCAAATCAGTCTTGACCCTGTTCCTTGTGGGAACAGTCCAGCCCGAACTGCCAAGCCAGGTCCTCTCTGGACCGGAAACAAGCATCCTAGGACCGGTTTCAGGGCATCACCCTTCTTCAGCCAGGCTAGCTTGAATCCAGTGGTGTAGTGAGCACGGGACCCACGTCTGGGCATACCCTTCCCACTTAGGGCGACAAATGCAAAAGAAACAATTGAAGGACGGAATGCTGGACAATGCAAACATTCACCCCCAGTCACAAGGATCTGGGTTAAATCCATCATTCTTTTGCTCACCACACCACCCCAGTTTGGACCCAGCCATATGCAAATCAGTCTTGACCCTGTTCCTTGTGGGAACAGTCCAGCCCGAACTGCCAAGCCAGGTCCTCTCTGGACCGGAAACAAGCATCCTAGGACCGGTTTCAGGGCATCACCCTTCTTCAGCCAGGCTAGCTTGAATCCAGTGGTGTAGTGAGCACGGGACCCACGTCTGGGCATACCCTTCCCACTTAGGGCGACAAATGCAAAAGAAACAATTGATGGACGGAATGCTGGACAATGCAAACATTCACCCCCAGTCACAAGGATCTGGGTTAAATCCATCATTCTTTTGCTCACCACACCACCCCAGTTTGGACCCAGCCATATGCAAATCAGTCTTGACCCTGTTCCTTGTGGGAACAGTCCAGCCCGAACTGCCAAGCCAGGTCCTCTCTGGACCGGAAACAAGCATCCTAGGACCGGTTTCAGGGCATCACCCTTCTTCAGCCAGGCTAGCTTGAATCCAGTGGTGTAGTGAGCACGGGACCCACGTCTGGGCATACCCTTCCCACTTAGGGCGACAAATGCAAAAGAAACAATTGATGGACGGAATGCTGGACAATGCAAACATTCACCCCCAGTCACAAGGATCTGGGTTAAATCCATCATTCTTTTGCTCACCACACCACCCCAGTTTGGACCCAGCCATATGCAAATCAGTCTTGACCCTGTTCCTTGTGGGAACAGTCCAGCCCGAAACCGGTCCTAGGATGCTTGTTTCCAGTCCAGGGAGGACCTGGCTTGTCAGTTCGGGCTGGACTGTTCCCATGAGGCACAGGGTCAAGACTGATTTGCATATGGCTGGGTTCAAACTGGGATGGCATGGTGAGCAAAAAAACGATGGATTTAGGACCAGATCTCTGTACTGGGGTGAATGTATGACATTGTTCTGCATTCTGTCCATCAATTGTTGTTTTTGCATTTGTCACCCCGAGTGGGACGGGTATGCCCCGACGTGGGTCCCGTGCTTCTCCATGCCGCTGGAATCAAGCTATCCTGGCTGAAGAGGGGTGAAACCCCGAAACCGGTCCTAGGATGCTTGTTTCCAGTCCAGGGAGGACCTGGCTTGGCAGTTCGGGCTGGACTGTTCCCATGAGGCACAGGGTCAAGACTGATTTGCATATGGCTGGGTTCAAACTGGAATGGCATGGTGAGCAAAAAATGATGGATTTAGGCCCAGATCTCTGTACTGGGGTGAATGTATGACATTGTTCTGCATAATGTCCATCAATTGTTGTTTTTGCATTTGTCACCCCGAGTGGGACGGGTATGCCCCGACGTGGGTCCCGTGCTCTCCATGCCGCTGGAATCAAGCTATCCTGGCTGAAGAGGGGTGAAACCCCGAAACCGGTCCTAGGATGCTTGCTTCCAGTCCAGGGAGGACCTGGCTTGGCAGTTCGGGCTGGACTGTTCCCATGAGGCACAGGGTCAAGACTGATTTGCATATGGCTGGGTTCAAACTGGAATGGCATGGTGAGCAAAAAAACGATGGATTTAGGCCCAGATCTCTGTACTGGGGTGAATGTATGACATTGTTCTGCATTCTGTCCATCAATTGTTGTTTTTGCATAAAACCTGACTTAGGCATCTTTTGTATGGGAGGTGGATCCTCTGGTTAGGTCCACACTCCCCTATTATCAAGCATTTCATGAGCGCTGTGAAATCCTTGCTGGATTTCATGCGCTAATTCTGTTATTCAGCCTCTATCGCTGGAATTACATCGCCTGTTAGCAAAACGATGATGATACGTCGCTAACACGGCGATGTAATCCAGCGATAATGTAAATCGCGCTAAGCGCGATTTGCGATGATTATCGCATGGCCTTGGTAATATGCCCCTTTGTCTTTAGCACAACACCCCACAAAATCAGCAGCATGACTCAAACTCCCACACCTATAACACCCATTAAATTTGCTTCCGATATCACCCACAGGTTTCGCTTTATATTTGTGGGAACCGTGGGGCATATTAGCAAGGGCCTTATCGCCGCTTTAGCGGCACTTTTTGCCGCTAAAGCGGCGATTTTTTTATCGCCCTATCAGCAAGCCGTCGCTAACAGGCGTTAGCAACAGCTTTCTGGCGATAGCGGCCCATTTTCCCATTGCCTTGCATGCCAGCGATAAATATCGCTAATGACATGCAAGGTAGGCGTTCCCAACTAAAAGCGACTGAAAACAGTCGCTAACACAACTTCTCCCTATTAGCAAAGCAGGCAAAGCGATAAAAAAATTTGCGCTAAGCGCGAATATCGCTAGAATTTAACACCTGCTAAAAACATGACTTACCTGTTTGTAGAATAGGAGGTGGATTGTCAGCCTAAGTCCACCATGGCATTAATGCGTGAATATCGCTGGATTTCCAGCAATATTCACGCATTTACTGCCTATCGCTGGATATTTTATCGCATTGGAGATAAACCTTGCTAATAGCATGTTATCTCCGCGATAATATCCAGCGATAGGCGGCGTTAAGAAAATGCGCGCTAAGCGCGGTTAGCGATAATTTTCGCCTGTTGTTGCTAATATGCCCCCAGGTCTACAATTATTCTTTTGCTTTACTTTGTGATCATTGTCCATTCGATCATCCTTCTTGCTAACAACGTTTACTGTATCTTCTTTTTAATCTCTAAATTGTGCATTTCTCTCAGACACGTATTGGATTCCTCCACAATTTTAGCAATAGAAATGGCTTCTTGTAGCGTTGGATTTCCAGCGGCTCATAGTCTCTCTTGTATTTTCTTGTTCTTGCATTGCACAATTAACTGATCCATAATCATTTGATCAGTCATGGGACCAAAGTCACATTTAAGTGTCAATTCTCGTAAACGTGTGATCATTTGGTCCACCATTTCCTTTTCCTTTTGAGGTAACAAATAAAATTTGTGACGTTGCATCACAATATTAACTTGTTTGCCATAGTACTTCCCTAGTCTGCTCTTTACCTCTACATATGGATTATCGATTGGCTCAGCATCAGCTCCCAAAGCCACAGGCAAAAACTAGAAGACGTGTCAACCCTCTTTCCCTAATGAGTTCAACAGAAGGGCTTTTTTCCTTGCAGCTGGAAACCTCAACTCATCAATGGCTTCAATATAATTTTCAAAAATACCAATCCACTCCTCCCATTCTATAGGCAGAGCTTCACCTTCAGATAGAAAAATGGAAGGCGGTGAAACCATCTGGCTTGCTGCCATAGTGTTGTGGATTAAAAAGAAAATAAAAAAAATGATGGACTAAAAGTATATGATATATAATATAATGGAATATAGACTGAAACACCTTGTATTTGTATTTATATTTGTAGAGAGCGGCATTCATCCCAGGAGACATCATGGTGCTAGGATAAGCGGAAACCTGTATGGGTAGGTTTGTGACATATGACATAAAGCATCAGGTCTAGAGCAATAATCCATGGACATTAATACTTGAGTCCTTAGAAAAACCACGTCTTCAGCTTCTTTCTGAATCTCACATGATCCTCAGTGAGATGAAGCTCTAGTGGGAGTTTGTTCCATTGAGTAGCTGCCAAATAAGAAAAGGAGTGACCCCCCGCTCTAACTTTTTTTATGTGTATGGTTTTGGCTAGAGCGTGGTTGCCTGACCTATGGTCGAGTGAGGGGACATAAAATTCCAATTTATCCTGCAGAATTCTGAGACCAAGTTTATGTAATGCTCTGTGTGCGTAGCATAGTAGTTTAAACTTGGCTCTATCTCTCATAGGCAGCCAATGAAGTTCTTTCAAACAGGCCGAAGCTGAGCTATACTTGGTCTTGTTATGAACCAGTTTGGCTGCAGCATTCTGAATAACCTGTAGACGGGAAAAAAGGTAGTCAGCCATGCCAACATAAAGTGTATTTCCATAGTCCAGATTGCTGGTCAGCAGGACCTGAGTAATAGTTTTTCTCCAGTTCAGAGGGATCCACATAAAAAGTCTCCTGAGTAGTTTTAGCATGGCAAAACATTTGCCACACAGAGCTCGGACTTGATCTTGCATGTTTAGTGTATTGTCTACCAGGAATCCCAGATTTTTTACAACACGTTTAGGCACGGGAGCAGTGCCCAATGGCTGGGGCCACCATGTTGTGTCCCAGACTGAATGTGCATTACCAAAGAGCAGTATCTCTGATTTGTCAGCATTTAACTTCAAACAGTTGGCTGACATCGATTCAGCGGTTTCTGAGAGGCAGTCGCTCAGGTTACTTTTGGTTGTCTCATAATTCTCCTCAAACGCAATCAACAGATGTGTATCGTCAGCATATGACCAGATGTTGAAGCCCCATTTCCTCCCAATCGTGGCCAGGGGAGAAACATAGGGGTTAAATAGTGTTGGGCTGAGGGAGGCTCCCTGTAGAACACCGCATTTAATAATTTTAGGGTTGGAGGAAAAAGAGCCAATTTGGACTGCTTGGGTTCTGTTCAGCAAGAAAGAGTTGAACCATTGAAAAATTTTGGAGTAGAGCCCTTTTTCATGTTAAGTTCTCAGCAAGAGGTCATGTGAAACAGTATTGAATGCTGCCGACAGGTCCAGAAGGATCAGGGCGGCAGCATTACCCTGGTCTAGCAAAAGTCTGATATTGTCTAGTACGGCTAGCAGAGTGGCCTTGGTGCTGTAGGAGGCCCTAAAGCCAGTCTGAGAGGGGTCCAGAAGCTCGCTCGTTTCAAAGTAATCAGTTAGTTGTCGATTGAGCAACCGCTCCAGAACTTTGGACAGATAGGGAAGTTGGGAGATTGGTCTGTAGTTTTTTAGATTGATGACCTCCATGCTGGCTTTTTTTGCCAGAGGGGATACAATTGCTTGTTTCCAGCACTCAGGAAACACAGCTGTATCTAGTCAGTGATTGAAAATTTGTGTGACATAAGGCTACAGAACTGATATAAGATGGGAAAATATAAAATGTGGACAGGTGTCGAGCAAAGATCTCGATTTGACCTCTAACATTGCTTTGGCGACTTGTTCATCAGAGAAAGGGATGAAATTACCTACATGTGATCGGGCACCAGGATGAGGTTCCAGGGTTTCCCAATCGGTGTCCTCTAGAGTGGGCTGTTTGTTAAATGTAGAATAGATTTGATTTATTTTGTCAGAGAAAAAGTTACTAGCTTTCTCGCAGTTATCTACTGACGGGGTCAAAGTTTGTGACAAGCCCGCTGGTCTGCACAGTTCCTTCACTATTCTTTGTTTGAATTATTGTTTGCTTTGATTCGTTTTAGGAAATAAGCCTTCTTCACATGTTTAAGGGCTGTATGATAATTCTTTAGTTCTGCTCTCTAAGATAATTTGTCGTTCATATCTTTAGTTATTCTCCATTTGTGTTTTAAAGATTTACATTTGCTTTTTTGGAGTCTGAGGTTGGACGAATACCATCATTCAGAAGGTGATTTCCTTGTAGATTTATTTACTATCCTAGGAGCACATAAGTCCAGTGCAAAAGTTATCGCAGAGTTTAAGGTGTCAACCATTGTCTGGACTGGGGGTGTCCCTAATAAAGCCTGGTCTCTTAGTGGAAAGTGTGAGGCAAACAGTTCAGGGGTAATACGATTCTAGGGTCTCTTTACCCCTATTAATGAGGTAATCGAGCTGGGTTTATAGGCCGGCAAGGTGAAGGAAACTTTTATTAGAGAATGGTCAGTGCATATGAGGGGTGTAATTTCTGCGATATTTAAAGACTTGATATTGGAAAATAAAAGGTCAAGGGTATGTCCGGCAACATGGGTGGGTCCATTCACCCATTGTTTGAGCTGGAAAAAATAAAATCATGGCATACAACAGTAATAATAACAGGAAAGACGTACTAGAGTTGTTGACAAGGTATGCAAATTACCATGGAGATTTGCGTTGTAGGTAGAAAATTACAATGCAATCCAATGAAAGTTAGGAACCAGGTGTGCACTAGATATGGAAAACGCTGTATGAAAGGGTGTGCAGATCACTGTACTGATCTGCAATTGAACGTGGAGCAGGGTAATATATGACTGGGTGTGCAGATCACTGTATTGCTCTGCAGTTAACCGTGATGCAGAATACCATATGAATAGATGTGCAGATCACCATACTGATCTGCAGATGGACGTAATAAGGACAACAATGCAAGGAAGTACTTCCAAGATGATGTAATGTCAGCATAAGAATACCATAAGAATAGGTGTGCAGATCACCGTACTGATCTGCAGATAAGCACAGGAAATACTTCCAATATGGCGTAACATCAGCGTATGCTTGTTGATGTTCAACACTGGAGCATGACTGTAGCGAAGTGCATGAGACGTGCTCGCCGGCGTCAGGACAACAATGGAGATCCACTCGCTAGTGTGGTTGCCACAGGAACGCGGTGAGGCGTGCTCTGCCGTGAGGAAAAGCGTGAGCTCAGGCACGCTCGGCCGCGAGGGAAAGTGCGAGCTCAGTACGAAGAGCCTGTAACGGCCACGACACACAGAAGTAAAAAGTAGACAGTACCTGTACTCAGGATGACGGTTGAATGGGTAAAATAAGTGAAGGATGGATGACCTGATTGCCCGTAGTAAGATCGGCAGCCACCAACAAGCGCTGATGAAGAAACCTCATCCCGATGCAGCTGAATAACATGGATTTGCGCAATAAACCACTCCACGCTGTTGTTGAAGCGTAAAAGGCCATTTATTAGGACAAGGCTGTATAGCACAATAATTAACCACAGACATCAATTAACCATAACAATCCCCAAACATCAACCTTTCATTCACTCAATCCCTTTCACATTGCTCCAAATCTCCCTTCCCATTCCACTCCGTGACCCCTTTCAATTCTCCATCCACTTCTTCACTTATCTTCGAACATCCACTCCTGTATCACCTGCCATCGCACTCATGCATCCCGCACCCCCATCATGCACCCTTCCCCCCTGAGGGGTGGGTGTGCCCGTCAGTGACTCCCTCACCCCTCCAAAGTTCTGCCCCCCAACCTACAACCTGTCCTAAACTGTCATGCTCCAACCAACCCGTCCTCAAACCCCAAAATCTGCAGGGTGGGCGGGTGGTCCAATTAACCTTACAACCCTCCCCGATGGTGCTGGATACAGGAAGAGGAAGAACCTTCCTCCCCCGCACCCTTATACCCCTCCCCAACTCCACCCCTTGACCCCACAGCCTTGTCCTTCCTGCGCGAAATCCCCGGGGGAAGACTGTTCTGCGAACTTACTTCCCCTGGGGGCCATCATCGTGCAATAAACAACTCCACACTGTTGTTGAAGCGTAAAAGGCCATTTATTAGGACAAGGCTGCATAACACAATAATTAACCACAAACATCAATTAACCATAACAATCCCCAAACAACAACCTTTCATTCACTCAATCCCTTTCACATTGCTCCAAATCTCTCTTCCCATTCCACTCCGTGACCCCTTTCAATTCTCCATCCACTTCTTCACTTCTCTTCGAACATCCTCTCCTGTATCACCTGCCATCGCACTGATGCATCCTGTACCCCCATCATTCACCCTTTCCCCCCGAGGGGTGGGTGTGTCCGTCAGTGACTCCCCTACCCCTCCAAAGTACTGCCACCCAGGGAACCCCCTTTTGGGCAGTTACCTGCCCCCCCTTTCCGTCCTGTGCACCTTTCGCCCTCACTAACTGACATCCCTGCGACACCAGATGGACTCATTCCACAATTTGCTGATCACATCACGCATCTCCATCATATAATGAGTATTCCCCAGTCGCGAAAGGTGCACCCCGTCGTCCCGGAACAGCAGTGGTTCCTCCAACCTGAGCCCCACATGTGCAATTACTTTGATGTCCTTTGTCGCACAAAAAACCATCATTGCTATGTTTAGTTTCCTGCAGGCTTTCTCCACTGCCCCATGTTTCACTGCCCCTTTCCAAATTTCCTGTGGCACAAAATTCCATCCACACAATGCATGTCCCCGCCATCCTGTGTTTCATGACTTCCAGATCTCTCTGCATCTGCTGAAGGATTGCCAAACCGGACAAATGAATCAAGTCATTCTCGCCCAAATGCAGGACCAACAGGTCAGGGCAACCTCTTTGTGAAATCATCTTCGTCAGCCAGAGCAAGAGTGCCCCCCAACGCATCCCTCCTTTACCCCACCAGTGCACCCTGTGATGACTGCTCTTCAGACCCAGGTTACGGCTGTATACCTGCTGATCAGCATATCCTGCTGCCCAATGTATGAATGAATGTCCAACGATCCAGGTGACCGTCTTGGTCCCCGGGCCGCCCACGCAACCTACGACAAGAAAAAAGTTGTTAGTGCACCACATAATGTCCCCCCGTCTTATTCACTAGCCCCCTCTCCCAAACCAAATAACACCTATTTACGCACGTATCGCTCGCAACACCTGGACCTCCACCGTCCAATCTGCCGGATTCTATCCCATGACCAGCTCAGATGCGCTGCAGCCATCGCCGCCCCAATACAGAAAGAGTGCGTGCCGTATCTGTTCGGGTCTCTACCCAGGCGCCTCAAAGCCATGCGCAAAACTGCCAACAACTGAGATGCAGTCAACCGTTCCCTGGACGCATGACAAAATATTTCCCCCGATCTCCTGCTGGACCTGTGCAAAAAACCCCGCCACTCCCTCACCGGGCACACACCCTCGCATCCACTCTCATTCAACCATACCCATTTACCTCGTCCCACCTGGTCTGTCTTAGAATGACCCAGCCAAGTCCCCAAACGATCACCATCCAGTCTAATTTCTTCATACCTCCTCCCCTCCCGCCCCCTCGTGCCAAACAGTTCAGAAACCCAAAATGCCCCAAAAAACATCCACACCATACATAAACGAAACACAGAGACTTCATAACCATCGTAACAACAGCTGGGCAATGCCCCTAACAAACCTTGCAATAAATCAAAAGTAATCGCCTCCCTCGGCGCCCCCCTGTCCCTTCTCTCCGCTCCCAACCCCAACCTTTTAGCATTCTGCTGAGGATATCATCCTTCGCCGGGTCGAACCCCATGTACAATTTACAGTAAAAGGATATCCCTGCCAGTTTTCCCGCTATCGTCATTTGTGACAAGCCCTTATCAATGCAACTCAGAACAAAACGTAACACTCCCTGTTCAGTATCCGGTCGAGACATGGTCCGCGTATCCACGTTCCAGCACATAAAGGATCCAAATTCCGACCAAGCCAGCCTTCAGCTGCGTCTCGTAGTTTCCGCTATAGATTTCTCAACCAGGCCTATCACTCTCAATCCCCTCGGGCCCAGATGCCGTCCGGCAGCTCTGTCTTGCATGCTTCTGCTCCAGGTGCCAGTCGTCGGAAACGCCGCCACTGCGAACGAGACAAAGCATCCGCAATGTCATTACTCGCCCCTGGAACATGCTTCGCCCAAAAAAACCACATTCAATGCAAGCATTTCAATATGAAACTACGCAGCAGTCTCAAAACCCTCAAGTCCTTCGCTCTCTGGTTATTCACAAGTTCGACTACCGTCATGTTGTCTACATGGAACAGCACCGACCTATTCTGAAATTCAGGGCCCCAAACCGCCAAAGCCACCAACAACGGGAAAAACTCCAGAAACGCTATGCTCCTCCCTTGCTTCACCCAATGGGCCGGCCACTCTTCCGCGCACCATCGACCATCCCAAAAGATGCCGAAACCAGAAGCCCTAGCTGCAACGGAGAAGATTTGAACCTGCCAGATCGTCCTGTCTTCAACAAAATCCAAGGACACCCCCATTGAAACCAGTCAAAAATGTCTGCCATACTCTCAAATCCGCTCGGACCCCCATTGAGATCCGGACCCTATGGTGTGGTAGCACCGCCCCCGACATGGCCATGCCGAGGCGTCTGCAGAACGTCCGCCCAGCTCTCACCACCCGGCAAACAAAATTCAGGAAACCCATGAGTTGTTGCACCAACCTCAAATCAATCTTCGTTTCCCCAATCACCCACAGCAGGCAAGCCTGTATGTCCACCACCTTCCCTGCTCGTAACCGGGCCATCCACTGGACCGAGTCCAATTCAATGCCCAGGAAAGTTAACCTACAACTGGGCCCAGCTATTTTCTCCAGCGCAAGGGGAACCCCAAAACAGTGTGCCATGTCCTGAAACTGCGCCAACGCCTTCCCACAGTCTCCTGAATTTTCTCTGCCGATGAATAAAAAATCATCCAGGTAATGAGATACTTCCCGGTGCCCGCTGATCTTCATGAAAGCCCACTGCAAGAATGTGCTGAACATCTCAAACAGTGCGCAGGAGATTGCACAACCCATAGGCAAGACCTTGTCTACGAAAATGGCCCCCTCAAACTGCATCCCCAGCAACGAGAAATCCACAGGGTGTATAGGCAGCAAGCGGAATGCAGATTTCACATCACATTTCGCCATTTCCGCTCCCTGCCCACACGCTCGCACTAGGCGGACTGAATCGTCCATGGAAGCATACAGCACCCTCGAGTCTTCCTCTGCAATTAAGTCGTTAACGGAATTCCCCTCTGGCCAGGATAGGTGATGTATCATCCTATACTCTCCTGGCTCCTTCTTAGGGACCACCCCTAGAGGTGAAATAATCAAGTCACCAACAGGCCAATCGACAAACGGGCCTGCTATCCTGCCTTCCTCAACCTCCTTTTTCAATTTGGCTGCTACCACCTCTGGCAATTCTTTGGCCAATTTCAAATTTTCCACCCACCTCCTTTCTCTAGGGCCCTGATACCCCACCCGGAAACCCTCGGTAAACCCCCACTGAAGCTTCAGCGCAGCTTCTCTGTCAGGGAACCTCGAGAGCCACGGACCCATGGCCTTGATCCTAACTGGGGTAGGAGCCCTTTAGCCCAGCCTGTCCTCTGCCCTTCGTGGCCTGCCATTGTTCTGATGGCGTGACCAAGGTGAAACACTGCGTGAGCGCATGTCTGCCCCCGCATTTGGAGCATTCGTGTTTAAACTTGCAGGGGTATCTCGAACAGTAACCTTTGTTGTAGTTCCAACAGGCTCCTGTGTTGCCCCCCCTTTGCTTAGGTGTTGCACCTGTGCCTCCCGAACTAAAGTTACCCCCTCCCACCCCGGCCTGGGCAGGATGCGTCGGAAAAGACCGATACGTCACCGGCAGGCCACTTGCTGTGTGTGTGGATGTGGACGACTGCGTGGATGACATCCACTGCATCCACAGTTCTTGGTCTACTTCACCCCATGGCTTGTCCGGGTTGACACTAATTCTAGCCCTAAACTCCTCGTCGTAACTCAACCAAGCAAACCCCCCAAAATGCATCTGAGCCTTCCTGATGATGTCCATGTATTTTAAGAATGCTATGCCCCTGTCCAGATGCTTCTCGCATTATGCTAGCATATATTAGAAAGGCCGAAGTCCAATTCTCCATGTTAACTGGAACCCTAGGTCTCCTTGTGAGTTTCCATTCCTCTTCCTTAGAGACCTCCTTCGCCTAAATCTCCCTATGCAAGAGTTTGAAAACATCCACATATTCATGTCTCCAAATTCTGGCTCTCATTTCTTCCGATAAGTGGGACCCCAGCGGCATGGCCAAACCCATGTAAGGCAATTTTTTTGGGTATTTATCCTCCCCCCTTTCTTCCTTCCCATCTATCCCTTCTGTCTTGTCTGTCTGGACACTTGCAACCACCAATTTCTTTGACCCAGCATCCTTACCCCACATCGCTGGCGCCGCTGCGATGTGTGACAACACCTTCGTGTCCCTCACTGATCCCTCTCCCACACCTACCGACCGGCAGGCTTTCTTCCTCCCCCCTTTCGGACTGCCGTCACAAGCAGCCCACCAATCACCCTCACCTGTCAAGTTTGCTTGCGTCTCTCCCTCCTTTCCTTTGGTGCTGCTCTTCTTCGGGTTGTCCAACCGCGACTTGCCTTAGGCCGCACTTGCGTCCTGTAAAACACCAATTCGTCTGGTTGCCTTCTCCCCCCCACCCGCAGGTTTACCCATCCCATCCTCGTCATCCCCTCAGCTCTCCCTCTTCCAACTCATCACTCTTCGCACCATAATCCAGTAGCAACTCAGGCTCCCACTCCGCAGGGGTCCACAACACCTCCCGCACCGCTCTCTTCACACCTTTGCTTTTCTTAGCACGCGCACCACCACATTCCTCCGCACACGCCGCCGATGCCCGCTCCCTCGATGGAGGGAAGGCCGTCGCAGACCCCCCTGCTACTTCCGGCCGGCGTCTCGGGGCCGTCTTACGCCCCGCCGGCCCCCGCCATTCTGCCAACTGTCGCCGGCTTGGTACCCCCCCCAGGCTGCTCCAACCCGGAAGGGCCCCAGCACCATCGGGTCTCATCGCCGTCCTGGCTGTCCCTGCCCCCGTCTAGGGGTGGCTGCTCTCCTCCACCCACACCCACTTACCCCTGTGCTCCACCACCTGTGCCTCCTGGTTGGCCCCAGCTTCCTCCTCCGAGGTGGGCGTGGGGGGCCCCTCTGCCCAGTCATCACTGCCCCCCCTTTCCCTGGCTGCGCAAAGTTCCCCCCACCTAGCCTCAGTTTCTTGGATAATACTCCGCTGGTCCCTTATCTTGTCCTCCAGGGACATGCCCTCCCATCTAGACAACAGTGACAGGGGGCTAGGGCCCCCAACTGCCACCCTCCCAGTCCTGTCTCCCGCCAGCAAACCATCCCCGGGCCCACCCCCTCCCGCGACCCTCAAAATCCCCAACTGGGAGGCCCCTGACCCCCCACCCTGCTGCGCAATCCGCTCTGATGCCCTGCAAGTAAGATCAATGGGAGCTTCCTCCCATTGACCCACCTCGTGCCCCTGGCCTGCCCCGTACGGGCCTGGACAAGTCCAATGCCTCCTCAGGGCCCCCCCACCCTCCGCGTCCAAAATTTCCCCCCCCCGCTGGTCCCGGCACCATGCCAGGCCGGCTCAGCATGCCCCCTCCCCTTCCCCCACCTCATGGGGTCCGCCTGCGGTAACCTGCTGCAGCATTTGAAGTCCCCCGGGCCTGCCAGACTCAAGCGGGAACTTGTCCAAAACTGCAGCGGCCTCGCTCAGCCACGCGGGCAGGCTCCGACACCTGCCCCCACGCTTCGCGGGTTCTTTCTAGCCCAGGCCCTGCCCCCGGCCCAACGTACCTCATGAGATCGGTGGTGGCTCCTCCATGCACGCCACCACCGCTGCTGCCACGCCCGCAGAAGCCGACGGCGGGGTCCGGGACATCCCGACCCATGCCTGCTCCAACACTCCAGGCTGGAGAAGATCCTCACGACCTGCGCGTCCCAGGACGCGCAGCGCCTCGCGGGCGGCCTCCGCATCCGCCGATATCATATAGGTGAGTCACGCCCGGTTGAGGGAATCCCACAGGCAAACCCCCGAATGACAACCAATCATCCGACTGCCAGTTGCGCAACAAATCCCCTGGGCCTGCACTAACCTAAACCCGACTACACTTTCAATTAACCTTACAACCCTCCCCGATGGGGCTGGATATAGGAAGAGGAAGAACCTTCCTCCCCTGCACCCTTATACCCCTCCCCCAACTCCACCCCTTGACCCCACAGCCTTGTCCTTCCTGCGCGAAATCCCCTGGGGAAGACTGGTCTGCGACCTTACTACCCCCGGGGGCCATCATTGTTCTCTGTTGGAGAGGGCAGGCAATCGTTGCCAAAATGTTGAAGTTAAATAATGGAAGGACAGGTGCCACGTGATAAAGATGGTAAGTTTATTTGAGCTCTCGAACGACAGACGGGCCTCCCAGCCTGCTTGATCCATCAACCGTCTCCGAGATTGTCCGGGCTTCCCTGGAATGCAAGGCTGCATTCCACGGATACAACGACAACGCTCACGAGACGCGATAGTTATATAAAGAGGTACATACCAGTAATAAACATTATTAATCACAACAAATAGATACCTACATTTTTATTTCAGTCTTCTGTGTAAAGAGAGCATACCTTCCTATTCTCCTTACAATTCCAAGTTCCTCACTGTTGTTGCAAAAACCGGGATTTTTATTTAAAAATGAAATGTGTCAGGACACTCAACCGAAAACCGGGACTGTCCGGGGAAAATCGGGGCGTCTGGTCACCCTAGACAAATTGTGATTACTGGTATCTGGCAGGTTCCGCACCCGACTCATCTGAAGAAGAGAGTGTGGGTGACGGAATGAAAGCAACCTGAAAACGAGTACTTTTGGTTTGCTGATAGTAGGTAAAGAAGTAGGATGAAAGGGCAAGGTGGGCTCGAATGGTCGATCTTAACATTGTAACACTGGTGTTTCCCAGAACCTGCTCGTACAACAATCGGAGTTGGCTTCCATAGCAACATCTGGGATTCTGCAGACGGCTCTTCTCGAGGCGCAGGAATATTACATTAAGAATAGTGTACTGGGGACATCTAGTGGCCATGTTGTAAACATGTTCTAAGTGTACTTTCTCTGCTTGCTATAAAAACATGTTTTAAGGCAACAAGCAATCGGGTCTTGCTCTGTTCCTTTGTCCGATCCGAACGCATTATATTAAAATTAAAAAAAATATATTTAAAAGTTATGGTCAGCGGACACAGACACGTGTAGGAGTAACACCAAGTAGCAGAAGATCTGAGTGGTGAGGGAGAACGGGCAGTGCATACATCGTAAAATAATGGGTGCCAGTTCCTAAAGCTCTGATGAGCCCGCGGCCGCCGTTAAATGTCACTGCGCCAAATACCAAGGCTGCATAGTCTTGAACCCACCTCAGGCCTCTTTAATTATCCACTGCCAGACACTCCCTCTCCGTTTATATCGCTTCTGCGGGTCCTTGTTTCTCCCTTTGTGAAGGTTTTCCAGTCTTTCCCTTTCTCCCTTTTTCCCCTTTGTACGTTTTCCAGCTCCTGTTCTCGGGAAACGTTTGATGAGGAAAAATGAGTGTCGGTCCAAAAAATGAGTGCACGTGGCTCCCACTTGCAACCACCAGCTCAAATTATGCACTGAACAGGGAGGAATTAAAGCACAGGGGTCCGCTTAAATAAAAAACACAAGAAAAGATGAAAAAAAAGAATTCCATGATGGGCAGTGTTTGATTGGACTACTTCAAGTTCGTTAAATGCCGTGGACTAATACTAATACAGATAGACAACCTGTCAACCAATGCCCAAAGGCAGCTAAACCACAATAGCCAGTGTTGGAAAGGGGTAGTCCAAAAGTAACTTTCTGCATGCATGTATGTGTATGTTGTGTGGTGGCATGAGCTCACCACAAGACATCTAAAGCTCTCTACAGAAAAGACCTAAAAGCAAGGGTGCAGAACCTTGGGAATGCAGGTTGTCTGTTCTTGGAGAAAGCACATACCATTCCTGGGAACACATCTAAAACAACTCCTTTCTAAAAAACAAGCACTGGCAAAGCCAATAGGTCTCGCCTTTGGGGCCTTATAAGGGGCAGATTTACAAGCCCCTTGCGCCACTTTTGCGCCACCGTTGCGTCACTTTTGTGACACAGCGGCGACGTAAACCATGCACCACGTTGCGCCTTATTTACAACATGACGCATCTAGGGAGATGCGTCACGTTGTAAAGCCCTGCGCCACATGAAACCTGCGTCAGGTCTCATGTGGGCGTTCCGTCGCAGGGTGGACGTTCCGTCGCAGGAAAGCCTCATAAAAGTGACGCAGTGAAATCTACAAGATTTCACTGAGTCATTTTTCCGACGCTGCTGCGACAAATCCTTACGCCTGCTTCATGCAGGCGTAAGGAGTGGCGCACCACGTTAGAGATGGGCGGCCCACGAGCATTGCTGGAGTTGCGTCGCACTTGCGACATGACTCCAGCAATGCGCCACCCTTCCGACGGGAGATGCGTTACGCATCTGTTTATCTTTGCGCCACGGTGCGCCGCATAGTAAATGCGACGCACCTGTGGTGGGGCAAGGGTAAACTTGCGTGACGCATCTTTCCTGGCGCATCTCTGCTGATTTGCAGGGATGCGCCAGGCATTGTAAATCTGCCCCTAAGTGTTTAGCTAGAGTTATTGGTTTAGCCATTTTGTTTAAGCCTAAAAGGCTGTAAGGGCTGAGACACTGTTAGTAGCCAGCAAATCCTAATTCAGTAAACAATAAATGATCCTAATAAAAACTATGGGGCATATTAACAAGGCGGCGATAAACAATTATCGCCGCTTTTGCGGCCGTTTTCGGCCGAAAAGAGGCGATAATTATATCGCCTTATCAGCAAAGACACGCTATCGCGTGTTTTGCTGATTTTGCTCCCGTTTCCAGCACGCCTGACTTCGCATTGATAATGAGATGCAAAGTAGGCGTGTCTGTGGAAACAACATGGGTAAATATCGCGAAGGCAGCTTCGCGATATTTACAATGCGGGGAAGCGATTATTTTAATCGCGTTAAGTATGCCTTAACGCAGGAATTTAACGTCTGTTAAATTCCTGACTAAGGCATACTTAACATGGGGGGATGGATTCTGTGGCTAAGACCACAGGCCCTATCATCTAGGATATCGCCGTTTTCCCATGGAAAACTGCGATATCCACGCTATCTCTGACATTTTTATCGCCTCGGCGATGCGCGTTGTTAATAACGCGCTAACCGGGCGATAAATTCCAGAGATAGCCGGCGATAAATATGCAAGCGCTAAGCGCGCTTTGCGATATTTATCGCCGGCCCTTGATAATATGCCCCTATGTATCCACTTCACTGGGATTCCATTCTGTTCTAATCCATACCTCTTCTAAAGCTCCTTAATCCTTCTCTGACTTTTTCTGCTCGTATTGTGCGTCTTGCTGCTCTTGCCCATAACTGGCTATGCTCGGTGTCGCTTCTGCACCCAGTGAAGCAGGTGGTTAAGGGGAAGGGTATGTACTTTAGCACTCCATTAACCAAGGTAAGCCGTTTACACTTTTTACAGCCCGACAATCATGGGAGTGTGCTTTGCTTCCAGCTGCAGCTCACTGAAAATGGAAGAACAATTAGAGCCTTCGTTTAAGACTATTTATTGTTCAACGAGAAATGTGCCCAGTGCAAAGCACGACTCCTGTATGTTTCCATTCTCCGATCTGATTATGATATACCCAAGTTGACACCCATATTCACTGGTAAAATAGGTCAAGTAGTTAAGTTCACACGTCTGACATCTGTCTGACTGTAGCTGAAGGTTTGACATTCACAGCCCAGCAGAAATGACTTTCATTCTTCTGAGGCTGATTGTGTACCCTTGAGTTGGGTAATAGTAACTCCTGCTGTTAACAGTGCTTCTAAATGATAGCCTTCAGTAAAATGCGGTATATAAACACTACTTGTTAATCTCCTATTATTGCCAGTTTAGCTTTTTTCTACCACCAGTAGTAACATACTCCATTCGCAGGCATTGTAACCTTTACTGGTCTAGCTTCAGAACTCTGGCTATCCCCGTCCATCATCTTCTCCTCGTCATTCTAATTATCTTTGCAGCCTACATCGCGGTTCAATGGACGTTTCTACAGTAAAACCTAAAACTTGTCAGGCTGTCTAGTGCTGTGGTGGCTGGTAAACACAAGCTAGTACCATTCAGATACTTGCCCTGTTTTTAGCCATGCATTTCTCCCAAAGAGGCATGATGTATCCTGCTATTCTCTCAGCAGCTTGTCTATCAGATTTGGTGGGCTCCAGCCGTTGAGCATCTCCATCATGGTTTCAGTTCAAACACACGGCGACGACAGTGTTGCACGTGAGCTTCATATTACACATTAGAATACTGAATTCCAAGGAGAAATTACTATATTTTAAGTTGGTGAGGAAACAATATAACATTATCAATTCATTTAAAATAACAGTTTAGAAAAACATTAGAAATGACCTTAAAAAGTAGAGAAGCTGATAAATATAAAACGTGTGGAAAAAGAAAGGTTTCAGCTCGAGGTAATGTCGGAGTTTACTGGGGAGTTGTCATCTCAAGGTGCCCTCTGGGAAGGAACACTCCACGTATTTCGTGTGACTGTGCACCGTATCACACCGATTGGAGGTTTCTGTTTGGCATGACGGTTATCTTCGGTGATGCTACCGCTGCACAGTACTGCTCAGAATTCATCATCTCTCTGTAAAAATATGCCCCACCTTTCAGAGAGAGCGCCCTGCTCACAATTGTGCAAACTACCTCAAACAGCATAAGATACATGGGGGGGATTTTCCAAAAAGTCGTGCAACGCAGCGCAGCCCCCCGCGAGGCTGTGCCACGTTGCACGACAGGGAGGGAGCAGGAGAGCGCCATATCTTCAGAGATATGGCTCTCTCCTCCCCTTTCCCTTGCACAGCACTGATTTCAGCTGCCGTGCGCCAAGCACACACCTTAGCGCCGCAGCGCTAGGGTGTGTGCATGAGTGTAGCAGAGGTTTTGTACAGGAAGGGTGCCCTTTCTGTACAAAATACTATGCAAGGCACGATGCAAAGCTTTTCCCACTTTGCATACGTGCTGCACAGTGCAGAACGCATGGAAAGTCGGAAAAGCACGGAGAAATGAAAGCATTTCTCCTGCTAGCGCCTCCTTTGAAGGGGCGTTAACTTTTGGTGCAAAACCATGTTTACAAATATTTGTAAATATGGTTTTGCATCAAAAGGCATGGGTGGTTGCATGGGAATGCCCATGTACCACCCATGTAACGCCCCCTCGGAGCAAAGTAACGCAAAGCAGTGCTTCACGCTGCTCTGCGCTACTTAAAGAGTGCTTTCCAGCGCAAAGCAAGTTTTGCGCTGGAAAGAAAATAGAAAAAAAAAAAATTGCGCTGGTTAGCGTCACTTTTGTGACGCTAAACGAGCACAAAAGTGTTGAAAATCTGCCCCATGGAGTCTATTGCTGCGATAAAATCTGCACAAGATTAAGACTGTTACCGAGGTATCTGGTATAATGGGCGAAATGCATCTTTCACGCTGATTATCATTAGCATAATGCACAACAGACATCAGTAGAAAATCTTTACGTAAACGTTTTACTTTTCTGGGTGGGTAGTGCACTCTAGTGAAAGGTGAGGCTCTGCTTGTTTGAATGGCATATTTGGCAGTTCGTACCCAAGGGAGGTACAGTACACGCTGTAATTTCCTGTTGGGTAGTTGTACCGAACATTCTATCAGGGCCGGACTGGCCGTAGCGGGCACCGGGCGTTTCCCCGGTAGGCCGCCAGGGTGGGGGCCGGTTTTGGGCCCCTGGGGGGCCGTTTTTGCAGCATAGCTGCAATATCGGCCCCTGTAACAAAATCGGCCGAAACCGGCCCTGGCAAAGTGCTCGGCCGCACCCCCAACCCCCGGGGGGGCCAGACGAGCACTTTGCCAGGGCCGGTTTTGGTTCCCAGTCCGGCCCTGCATTCTATACAGTGATAAACTGAGGGCAAATAACCGTTCCCAAGTACTCGTTTCAAGCAGATTCCTTGCTTCCAAGGAAAACCTGTTAGTAAACAGAACCGCGAGTGTAACATATTTCAGAGCTTCAAAAGAGGATGTCCCTTCAAGTGCGCTGCTTCCCACTCGTGTCACGCGCATGCAGGACTTGCAGAACCGGTCACATCGTTCCAATTCTTGGAGTGTTCGGGTCCGTATTTGCTTGTGTTCAGCGTTCTCATGACTGAGTGGCCCAACACATGACTGACTAGTCACAGAGATGAACTGACACTCCCTTATCAGTGGAATCCTTATGACAATCATTATGAGTAATCAGGGAGTAATAGTCTCTTGCCTCCGACTGGCTGTTAGCACAGTAGCTTTCGTGAACAAGAAGTGCCGCTTGTGATAGCGGTTGAAGGAAATGCGAACCAGCGGCTGAGTGCCTATCGTTGGAGTAAGGATTCCTGATCCAGGGGCGAGAAGGCACGGACTGCGAGGGGGGGAAGGCATGGGAAGAAAATAGTGCTCACAATTCTAAATAAAACATACTGTGCAACACTCGAAGTAAAGGGGCCAGTAGCCATGGAAGGATACAAATGACGACATGGCCGTCATGAGGCGGGACTAACAAGCCTAAAACCAATCGGAAGGCAGCATTTAGTAACGACAAAGACACAAGCCAATAAAAAAGATAGGTGGAGAGTGGGAGGAGCTTCCACTGAGCTTCCACTCCATACTGAATACTGCATGCCTCGCAAAGCGAGCAGCGCATGCGCACTGCCGCTATTAGCTCGACCTAAAAAGCTGAAAACTGCTATGAAGTGGTTGTTTGTGCTGCTGGAATTCAGTGTCCAGATGTACAGCAGCGAACACCTATCAACTCGATGGTAATCCCTGCCTTGCTTCCTACCTATAAATCCAGAACACACTAATAAAATAAAATGGGCACTACAAAAGGAGTCAGCTTTTGTCACGGACTGCCCCAGCTTCTTTTAAGCCATCATGTTCCATCCATTAGTATACTGAATAAAATGTCTTTGTTGCTTACAGGTAAATGTGCCTGGAAGTGACTGCAAGATCTTCCACACACACTTTCAATAAAACAATAACTACCTTAAAAAAATAAACACGTACGTTAAGTAAGTACTCAATTATTATCGCCTTATCATTATCGCCATTATCATCAATATTGATCTGCTGTTGCTTTTACCAGTCGAATTAACCTGCTACCTCTTTGGAGGAAGGCTCAGATGATTAACTACCAGCACTTTGTGACCATCACCTTGAGTCAGAAGCCATTTTAGGCGCGCTACAAGTTAGTCGAATTAGGGCTTGTGCCATGTACTGTCTGGATTACTTGGGATAATCCGTATTACACCTATTCCCCGTTCTAGTTACATAACTGACAAAAGTGAAGCATGCTACCACCATTACAGTTCTTTGAATCCCTCTCCTTCAATCCAGAGGTCATTCTTTCTTCACCATCCAGACACCCCTTCGTGGGCATAGCCTGTCCTGGGCTATTCTATTAATAGACTTAAAGCCAGGGCATAATTTGTAAAAGAAGTGCTGAGACCCAACGTTCTGCTCCAAATCCCAACGCTGGATTTATTGAATAACGGGGGTAGGGGCTTAGAGGAGGTCGTATACTAAGGATGAGTATCTACCGGTTACTCTCTGCCACTCTATATTTCTTTTTAAGGTTCTTTTTTATTCCTGTTTTCCTCCTTCTTCACTGTTGTTCAGTCTTTCACTTACTCCCCCATTCCCTCTTTTATGTGTTTTTTTCTCTCTTTTGCCTTTGGGTCAAAGTCTGGTGAGGAACAATAATCGCCTGTTCCCAAAATTGATTGCTGGTGGGCCGCACCTGCAACCCCAGGCTCAAATTAAGCACTGCTGAGAGCATAAGAGCACATCCTTCCTGAACTCCATCAGAAAGGCATGCCACAAACGCCTCTGGTGGGTGTGAGTAAAATGATGAAAATAACGAGGAACACACTCATATTTAGTCAGAGTGTTAGGTATATTTCCATGAGGTTGGGAAACACTAGTTTTGCATGTATATTTCTCCATGATGATAGCTCTGACCACTGACGCAGTCTCAGGATCACCCAGCCCCTGTGTAGGAAAGTAGAGCTGCCAGTCACTATCATGGTCGCTCCTTCTACTAAGTACCAACAGCACAGGACACTGCCGTGGCTGTCCAGGTATAACCGACTACGGTCTGGTTATACCCATTATAAACTGTGGTTGTGTGAAATACCATCTTGCAACAGATAGTTCTTTCAAACTTGATACATTATAAGATAATTAAATACTAAATATGTAAAGTATGCATTCCCTTTAGGTATTTACCTCAATAACTCTCTTTGCCTCCAAATATTGATACTGACATTTAAACCTAAAGGGTGTGTATTTAAGGCTACTTGCATTGTTTTGATTCATCTTTCCGCCAATGAAGACATGTTCCATATCATGAACAGTTGCCCTGGCTCCATGTACAACTGTGAGGCTTATTTACAAGCCCCTTGCACTGCCGGTGCATCACTTCTTATGTGATAAAAAGTGACGCACTGGCGGCGCAAGACGATTGTAAACAAGCCCCACAGTTCCTGATTTTATGTGTTTATAATGTCTAAAGTTTTTACATAGCAACATCACAAAATAAAATGATGGACGGAGT
Organism: Calotriton arnoldi; assembly: GCA_963921515.1. Taxonomy (NCBI): domain Eukaryota; kingdom Metazoa; phylum Chordata; class Amphibia; order Caudata; family Salamandridae; genus Calotriton; species Calotriton arnoldi. The sequence goes on along the minus strand of CAWUFW010017648.1, from coordinate 85,169 downwards.
GTTGAAACTTTTCAAACACTCACCCACAGTCACAGATCTGGGTTTAATCCATTGTTATTTTGCTCGCCACGTCACCCCAGTTTGGACCAAGCCATATGCAAATCAGTCTTGACCCTGCTCCTCTTGAGAACAATCCAGCCCGAACTACCAAGCCAGGTCCTCCCTGGACTAGAAACAAGCATCCTGGGACCGGTTGATGTTGCTATGTTCGCCCTAAGTGGCCAAGGTTATGCCCAGACTTGGGTCCCTTGCTCGCTGTGCCACTGGATTCAAGCTAGCCTGGCTGATGAGGGAGGATACCCCGAAACCAGTCCCAGGATGCTTGTTTCCAGTCCAGGAAGGACCTGGCCATACAGTTCGGGCTGGACTGTTCTCATGAGCAGCAGGGTCAAGACTGATTTGCATATAGCTGGGTCCACACTGAGGTGGCATAGTGAGCAAAAGAACAATGGAATAAACCCATATCTCCTGACTGGGCGTGAGTGGCTGAAAAGTTTCAGCACACCATCAATCATCTTGTTGTGTTTGCTATGTTCTCCCTAAGTGGCCAAGGGTATGCCCGACATGGGTCCCCTGCTCGCCGTGCCACTGGATTCAAGCTAGCCTGGCTGATTTGATGTGATACCCTGAAACCTGTCCCAGGATGCTTGTTTCTGGTCCAGGGAAGACCTGGCAGTTTGGGCTGGACTGTTTCCATGAGGGGCAGGGTCAAGACTGATTTGCATATGGAAGTGTCCAAACTGGGGTGGCATGGTGAGCAAAAGAACGATGGATTAAACCCATATCTCTTGATTGGAGGTGAGTGGCTGAAACGTTTCGCACTCCTTCAATCATTGTGTTGCGTTTGCTAAAGTTTTTGCATACATATATTTTAATGCGTGAACTGCAGGCAACACACCTCGGAAACCGAAAGACAATCACTGCTCACATATTCTGACTTGCGCTGTCTGCAGCTCATGAATTAACTGGGACAAATTCGGAGATAAAGGTAGAGGTGGAATAGCCACTGGAGTCCCTGTAGGAAAGTAGGCTCTGCTTCTTATAGTTACCCCCACTTTTTGCTTGATGTTGCACTGTTTTTGACTAGTCTGACTGGAATCCTGCTAAACAGGACCCCTGTCTATCTGCTTTCTCCTCTAAATTGTCACATATGTACTTTGGTACACTCCATATTGGATACTGGGGTACCCTTATAAGACCCTAGTATATGGTACCCATGTACCCAGGGCATAGGTACCCCAGAGGCCTCCTATGGGCTGAAGCATGTATTAGGCCACCCATGAGAGGCCATGCAAAATGGAGCTCCAGGTCTACTACAGCAGCCTGTGTAAGATGGTGCTTGCACCACTTACTGTAGATATAGGTTCACTATATCTATCGGTCACTACACTTAAAACCTATAAGTCACACCTATAGCAGGCCTTATCAATCCTGAAGGCAGGGTGCTGGGTTTTTAGTGAGAGGGTGCCCCTGCATGAGCAGAGCCACTCTGCAGCCTTCGGAGACCATTCTCCCGGGTTGTCTGTGACTCAGCCGGACATATAGGTTGAGGTGCATTATAACCTCGCGGTAAATGCTATCTCGAAAACGGCTGCCTAGAAATATATCGTGTTTGGTATCAAACATCTTGGAATCATACCTCCACACCGGTAACCGGTGTAGGAGTTATGATTCCACTCTTCTGAAGCGAGCTTCGAGGGGTCACTGGTCTATACGGTGCCAGCCTTCTCGACCCGGTCAGCACAAAATGGATGCTGCCGACCAGAGCCATGTTTCTGCCCTCCTGCTGCTGAGCCAAGCTCGAGCAGAGGAAGGCAGCACAATAGGCATCCTGTCACAGGGAGGTGTGACCACCTCCCAGACAGGATTTAGTGTATTGGGGCTGGGTCGGTGCACTCTGAGAGTGCCAGAAAGTTTGCACCGGGGGCACATTTGGTGTCCCTGTGCATAGTCCAGCTCAAACCAGTTCTGGGAGCCATTGGCTCCTGCTCTGGTGCAAAAGTGGACAAAGGACATGGGTGTAACCACCCCTCTGTCCTGACCCTCCCCAGGAGGGTCCCCCGAATCTGTCCAACCCTCTCCCATGGGTACAAAAGGGCTTACCTGGCTGTAAGACTTTGGATTGTACGTGGACAAGATTCTACAAGAAAAAACCACTGACCTTCAACCGTCTGGACTCTCTGGACTTTGCTGGACTTCGACTGGGCCCGACTTCGTCTCCCTCTCCGTCCAAAGCTTTGTCTGTGCCCTTGCTCCATACAGGCTCCATGCAGGACCTGTGGTGCACTAAGGACAACTGAAGAATCTCCCTTGGAGTGAAGGAGTCACTCCCCTGCTGTAGCAGGCACTTTAACGCAACTGACCGGTCTGCTGCTCCTGAGCTCCTGCGGACTCCAAAGAATTCAGCAACACAGGAGGTGGGTGCTTGAAGGTGCCTGAGGTCAGTCTGCCCTCTCAGCAAGTTTGAGGCTAGTATCCCTCGTGGGGACTGCATAACCAACACCCGTGTGCACCGTGTCCATTTGCAGTTGCATATGCTTGTTGGCAATTCCCGAGCCTGTGCATTGGACTCCGTGTAGTCCTAACCCGAGCAGTATTTGCACCAAAGAACTCCGGCCTCCTCGCACAGAGTGCTCCGTGGGCTGGTGCTTTGCAATCTTGCTCGAGATCTCCTCGCAACTCCTGGTCCTTCGGCCTGTGGGTCTCTCTGAGAATCATCTTGATTTCAGTTGGGCTTTCCTGGTTGCTCCTGACTCTCCATTGCTTAGTGAGTCCCCTGGACCTTGCTGGTCCACACCATAACCTGCTTGACCTTCATTCGTGGGTTGCTTTTGCCAAGGCTTGTTGGTGCTCCAGTGGACACCGACCCCTCAGCACTCGACATTATTCGTGGGACAGCTCACCTCCAGCTCCTGGTCATCCTTGACATCTCCTGGTCCTCGTGGCTGCAGAGTCAAGCATCCCTTCTAAGCATCTGAAGCACCCGACATCGGTGGGCATTCGTCTACCGAGCCCCTGGTCACTCTCAAGTGACCCAGACTCTGTCCCCTCTGCTTTCAGGTTCCTTCCTTCCTGAATCCAGGCTTGGATTCCACCGGACCCTTTTCACCTTCACAGCAGCAGTACTACTTCACAGCCCTCCATTGAGAACGATGGCGGTTTCCGACGCCACTCCAGACCTATGCACCTGGCTCCCCTGGGATAGGTAACTCGGGTACCACAGTATCCATGGGTGGGGTGGCCCTCCAACCTCTTAAGTTCCAAAGGGTGTGCTCGAAGTCCTCCTAGAAGGGTCCTTACACTTTAAAAGTGTAACCATAACTTCCCCATAGAATTGTACGGAGCCCGTGGTCGTGTTAGCACACTGCACCCGGCCTCCGTGGGGTCCCTATCTACTCACCTTGGGTGGTTCCTTGGGGTCCCAGCGATTCTACGTACTCCAGACCTTGTCTTGATCTCAGTCGTGATTGTTATACCACTATTTTAGTATATGGTTTGGTCTCCCCCTGGAGCCCACTGTGTATTGTGCTACTTACAACTGTTCTATTGATCTCGTATTGTGTGCTTTGTGTTATATTCTCGTGTAGAGGATAGTAGAGAGTGTTATATTAATAAATACATATTTTTATATAACTACTGTGTGGTTCTCCTTTCATTTAGTCAATATAGGAGGTGAAGTTCTGGTAAAACAAGCTGCTTTACATTCCTTCAAGATTAAGCCTGAAGGCTGCTCTCCACAGCTACCACTAGGATAGCTTTCTAAAGGTTATCTTTGACCTCATACATCATAAGGGTCGTTTGGACTGGTGCAAGGTGCCAACTTCTCACATTGGTGTGCAGCGGTTGGGATTCAAGCCTGCATTGTTTTACCAGATAAATCTCTTTGTATTGATTAACTAAGAACCACTAAAGTATTCAGGCACATATAATACTTAAAGATTAGAATAAGTAAGTTCTACTGAATTTAAGGGTTGGGTAAGCTAAGGGTCTAGCACACCCTTGCTTCAACCTAAGAGAGTTTAGTTCCCACTAGGTTAGGTAGGTGCATAAACCACACAACACTTAGGGGCATATTATCAAGAACGGCGTTAAAAATTATCGCCGGTTTAGTGGCAGAAAACTGCAGCTAAAGCGGCGATAATGGGCTTGATAATATGCCCTTGAGAATTCCAATAGAAGTCCATGTTCTGGTGTGAACATGGGCTTCTATTGGAATTCTCAAGGGCATATTATCAAGCCCATTATCGCCGCTTTAGCTGCAGTTTTCTGCCGCTAAACCGGCGATAATTTTAACGCCGTGCTTGATAATATGCCCCTTAGTATGTCTTCTAAAGGAGAAGGCAGTGGCTCTCTGCCTTCTAGGTACAATGGTCTTGCATTTCAGGAATTGAAAGCCATGTGTGTTTCTAGGAAGCTGAAGACAGGGAGAAATGCCAACACCCAACGTCTCATTGAGTTGTTACTCTTAGATGACCTTAGAAATACCCCAGGGGCAGATGAGGTAGAAAGAGTGGGTGGGGCAGGGAATGAAGATAGGTCAGGAGGTGAAACCTTCTATGACCTGGACTCAAACCCTGACCAGGAGGATCAAAATGATTCCAACCTGGACAACTTAGATATTCAGGAAAAGAGTGGCCCTCTCTTTACTTCTCCTGGAAGAGTGCAGAGTTTACCCAGGAGATATGGATCTCCCTCTGCAGAGTATGACCATTCAGGACATTCTATAGGGACCTCCATATCTCATAAGAGAGATAACTCTTATGAAAGGCAAAGCCAATTTCTAGAGCTTAAGAAAGTCAAGCTTAGGCTCAGGCAAGAGCAATTGGCCCTAGATAAGGAATCCTTAGAACTCCAGAAGGCTAGAAAGAAATTGGGACTAGAGTCCCATGGTGGCAGCAACAGTGTCCCTAGGATTAAGGCGTATACCTATGACGAATGGAACCTGAGCAAGATAGCCCCTCCCTACCATGGTGGGGATGAGATCCACAAATGGATAACTGCTTTAGAGAGGGCCTGTAAAGTACAGAAGGTCCCCCAGGAGCAGTGGTAGGCTATCTTGTGGCTCTCCTTTGCTGACAAAGGTAGAGATAAGCTCCTCACTGTTAGAGAAGAAGATGCTGACAACTATTCAGTCCTGAAGAGTGCTCTCATTGATGGGTTTGGCTTAATCACTGAACAGTACAGGATTAAGTTCAGAGACACCCAGCAGACACAGACTCAGGACTGGGTAGACTTTGTAGATTGTGCTACTAAGGCTCTGGAAGGCTGGTTACTTGGCAGCAAAGTGAATGATTTCAAGGGATTGTACAATTTGATTATGAGGGAGCAGATCCTTAATAATTGCCAAAATCAGTTGTTGCATCAGTACTTGGTTGACTCTGATCTGACTTCTCCCCAAGAATTGGGAAAGAAGGCAGATAGGTGGGTCAGAACCAGGGTGAAGCAGAAAACCCAGACCACAGGTGGTGACTAGGCCTGGGTGGTGAACTTCGCTCCATTCGCGGAGTTTGCGAAGTTTTCTGCACTCCGCGGAGCTTGCGGAGTGCAGAAAACTCCGCTTCGCGATGTGCAGCGGAGTTTTTTCCTCGCTCGCGATTGCGAACGGTAAGTTTGCGAACGGTAAGTTCGCGAGCGCGAGCTGCCGCTCGTGTAGAATTTCTACCCGAGCTGCAGGAATACCAGCACAAACTGCAGTTCGCACTGCACTCCGCCACTCGCGGAACTTCACAGAGTTTTTTTGTAACTTCGCAGAGTTCAGCGTAGCAAAACTCCGCAAACTACGCCCAGTGTTAGTAGTGACCAGAAGAAGCAAGATGCTAAAACTTCAGATAAGGGTGGGGAGAAAGGTAAAGACCAGAAGTCTTCATCAGGGCCCCAAAAACCTGCATCTGGGGGGGAGTCACAGTCTAACAAAGGAAAAGGCAAAAATAAACCTTGGTGCTTCCTGTGTAAGGAGAAAACCCATTGGACAAAAGATGTCAGTTGTCCAAGGGCCAAAGATCCTCCTACCACCACCACTGCCCCTAAGGCAACTGTTCCCCCTAGTTCAGCTCAAAGTGGTGGTACAGGGAACAAGGGTATAGTAGGGTTAACCCTGGGATCCGAGATGGGTTCTGGCTTAGTCAGAACTCCAGCTCAGGCTGTTTTGGTCTGTGATGGAGGCATGGATAGTGCCTCCCTATTTGTAAGCCCCAGTAATCTGGGCAAATACAGACAACAGCCTTTAATCAATGGTAAGGAGGCCATGGCATATAGGGACACAGGAGCTAGTGTCACAATGGTGACAAGAGATCTTGTGGGCCCTGACCAGATCATACTTGGTGAGATGTACCAAGTGACCAATGCTAACAATGTCAGGACAGACCATTCCTTGGCAGTTGTTAATTTCAGCTTGGGAGGGGTAACTGGCCCTAAGAAGGTTGTTGTTAGCTCAGACCTCCCTGTGGAATGCTTGTTGGGCAATGATTTGGAAACTTCAGCCTGGGATGAAGTGGAACTCAGGACACATACAGCAATGTTGGGCATCTCTGCAGATGTGTTTGCTGTGACTAGGTCACAGGCCAAACTGTCTTCAACTGAACAGGCCCTGGATCCTGGAAAATGGACCAGGTGCCTTCCAAGAGAAGGAGCAGTAGGGGTAAGGCAGTGTCTTCCCCCCAAGCTCAGAGTGAGGATCAGTATCCTGAGGGAGATGATCCCAGTCCCTGTGAAGGAACTGTCTCAGAGGAACTTGAACCTGATCAGGTTGAGTTCTTGGGGACAGGGGGCCCTTTCAGGGCAGAACTGAGTCAGGAGCAGCACAGCTGCCCCTCTCTTGAACCCCTCAGACAGCAAGCTGCTGCTGAGGCTGCTGGGAGTGCCAGTGGGTCCCACAGTATCTACTGGGATGAAGGACTCCTTTACTCAGAGGGTAGAGAACCCAAGCCTGGTGCTACCAGGAGGTTGGTTATCCCTCTGAAGTTTAGGGGCTTCCTACTGACACTGGCACATCTTATCCCTTTAGCAGGACACCTAGGCCAAAGTAAGACTTGGGACAGGCTTGTCCCTCACTTTCACTGGCCTCACATGTCAGAGGACACAAAGGAGTTTTTTTGCTCCTGTACCACCTGTCAAGCCAGTGGTAAGGCAGGTGGTATCACAAAGGCCCCCCTGATACCACTACCTGTGGTGGGGGTTCCCTTTGAGATAGCTGGGATTTACATAATTGGTCCCATGGATCCTCCAACTGCATCTGGGCACAGATATATTCTAGTGGTGGCGGACCATGCCACTAGGTACCCAGAAAAAATACCCCTTAGAACCACCACAGCTCCTATGGTGGCCAGGGCCCTCCTGGGAATTTTTTCCAGAGTGGGTTTCCCTAAGGAGGTCTTAACTGACAGAGGTGCAAACTTCATGTCTAGTTACATCACAGCTATGTGGAAGGAGTGTGGAGTAAATTACAAATTTACCACACCCTATCACCCACAATGCAATGGGTTAGTTGAGAGATTCAACAAAACCCTGAAGGGCATGATTATGGGCCTCCCAGAAAAGCTTAGGCGAAAATGGGATGTTCTGTTGCCCTGCCTTTTCTTTACCTAGAGCAGGTTGCTCAGAAGGAGGTTGGCTACAGCCCTTTTGAACTTCTGTTTGGACACACAGTTAGGGGTTCCTTGTGTTTAGTGAAGGAGGGATGGGAGTTACCTCTCAAACCACCTAAACAAGACATAGTGGACTATGTACTTGGTCTCCGCTCCAGGATGGGTGAATATATGAAGAATGCAAAAACAACAAATGATGGACAGAATGCAGAACAATGTCGTACATTCACCCCAGTACAGAGATCTGGGCCTAAATCCATCGTTTTTTTGCTCACCATGCCATTCCAGTTTGGACCAGCCATATGCAAATCAGTCTTGACCCTGCGCCCAATGGGAACAGTCCAGCCCAAACTGCCAGGCCAGGTCCTCCCTGGACTGGATACAAGCATCCTAGGACCGGTTGCGGGCTTTCAGCCCTCATCAGCCAGGATAGCTTGACTCCAGTGGCATGGAGAGCACGGGACCCACGTCTGGGCATACCCGTCCCGCTCGGGGTGACAAATGCAAAAACAACAAATGATGGACAGAATACAGAACAATGTCGTACATTCACCCCAGTACAGAGATCTGGGCCTAAATCCATCGTTTTTTTGCTCACCATGCCATTCCAGTTTGGACCCAGCCATATGCAAATCAGTCTTGACCCTGCGCCCAATGGGAACAGTCCAGCCCGAACTGCCAGGCCAGGTCCTCCCTGGACTGGAAACAAGCATCCTAGGACCGGTTTCAGCCTTCATCAGCCAGGATAGCTTGACTCCAGTGGCATGGAGAGCACGGGACCCACGTCTGGGCATACCCGTCCCACTCAGGGTGACAAATGCAAAAACAACAAATGATGGACAGAATGCAGAACAATGTCGTACATTCACCCAAGTACAGAGATCTGGGCCTAAATCCATAGTTTTTTTGCTCACCATGCCATTCCAGTTTGGACCCAGCCATATGCAAATCAGTCTTGACCCTGCGCCCAATGGGAACAGTCCAGCCCGAACTGCCAGGCCAGGTCCTCCCTGGACTGGACACAAGCATCCTAGGACCGGTTTCGAGCTTTCAGCCCTCATCAGCCAGGATAGCTTGACTCCAGTGGCATGGAGAGCACGGGACCCACGTCTGGGCATACCCGCCCCACTCGGGGTGACAAATACAAAAACAACAAATGATGGACAGAATGCAGAACAATGTTGTACATTCACCCCAGTACAGAGATCTGGGCCTAAATCCATCATTTTTTTGCTCACCATGCCATTCCAGTTTGGACCCAGCCATATGCAAATCAGTCTTGACCCTGCGCCCAATGGGAACAGTCCAGCCCAAACTGCCAGGCCAGGTCCTCCCTGGACTGGATACAAGCATCCTAGGACCGGTTGCGGGCTTTCAGCCCTCATCAGCCAGGATAGCTTGACTCCAGTGGCATGGAGAGCACGGGACCCACGTCTGGGCATACCCGTCCCACTCGGGGTGACAAATGCAAAAACAACAAATGATGGACAGAATGCAGAACAATGTCATACATTCACCCCAGTACAGAGATCTGGGCCTAAATCCATCGTTTTTTGCTCACCATGCCATTCCAGTTTGGACCCAGCCATATGCAAATCAGTCTTGACCCCGCGCCCAATGGGAACAGTCCAGCCCGAACTGCCAGGCCAGGTCCTCCCTGGACTGGAAACAAGCATCCTAGGACCGGTTTCAGCCCTCATCAGCCAGGATAGCTTGACTCCAGTGGCATGGAGAGCATGGGACCCACGTCTGGGCATACCTGTCCCACTCAGGGTGACAAATGCAAAAACAACAAATGATGGACAGAATGCAGAACAATGTCGTACATTCACCCAAGTACAGAGATCTGGGCCTAAATCCATAGTTTTTTTGCTCACCATGCCATTCCAGTTTGGACCCAGCCATATGCAAATCAGTCTTGACCCTGCGCCCAATGGGAACAGTCCAGCCCGAACTGCCAGGCCAGGTCCTCCCTGGACTGGAAACAAGCATCCTAGGACCGGTTTCGAGCTTTCAGCCCTCATCAGCCAGGATAGCTTGACTCCAGTGGCATGGAGAGCACGGGACCCACGTCTGGGCATACCCGCCCCACTCGGGTGACAAATACAAAAACAACAAATGATGGACAGAATGCAGAACAATGTTGTACATTCACCCCAGTACAGAGATCTGGGCCTAAATCCATCATTTTTTGCTCACCATGCCATTCCAGTTTGGACCCAGCCATATGCAAATCAGTCTTGACCCTGCGCCCAATGGGAACAGTCCAGCCCGAACTGCCAGGCCAGGTCCTCCCTGGACTGGAAACAAGCATCCTAGGACCGGTTTCGGGCTTTCAGCCCTCATCAGCCAGGATAGCTTGACTCCAGTAGCATGGAGAGCACGGGACCCACGTCTGGACATACCCGTCCCACTCGGGGTGACAAATGCAAAAACAACAAATTATGGACAGAATGCAGATCAATGTCGTACATTCACCCCAGTACAGAGATCTGGGCCTAAATCCATCGTTTTTTTGCTCACCATGCCATTCCAGTTTGGACCCTGCCATATGCAAATCAGTCTTGACCCTGCGCCCAATGGGAACAGTTAAGCCCGAACTGCCAGGCCAGGTCTAAACTGGGGTGGCATGGTGAGCAAAAGAATGATGGATTTAACCCAGATCTCTTGACAGGGGGTGAATGTTTTGATTTGTTCTGCATTCCGTCCATCAATTGTGTGTCTTTTGCTTTCTCGCCCTAAGTGCGCCAGGTATGCCCAGACGTGGGTCCTGGGCTCACTGTGCCACTGGAATCAAGCTATCCTGGCTGAAGATGGGTGAAACCCTGAAACCGGTCCTAGGATGCTTGTTTCCGGTCCAGGGAGGACCTGGCTTGGCAGTTCGGGCTGGACTGTTCCCATGGGGCACAGGGTCAAGACTGATTTGCATATGGCCAGGTCTAAACTGGGGTGGCATGGTGAGCAAAAGAATGATGGATTTAACCCAGATCTCTTGACTGGGGGTGAATGTTTTGATTTGTTCTGCATTCCGTCCATCAATTGTGTGTCTTTTGCTTTCTCGCCCTAAGTGCGCCAGATATGCTCAGACGTGGGTCCTGGGCTCACTGTGCCACTGGAATCAAGCTATCCTGGCTGAAGATGGGTGAAACCCTGAAACCGGTCTTAGGATGCTTGTTTCCAGTCCAGGGAGGACCTGGCTTGGCAGTTCGGGCTGGACTGTTCCCATGAGGCACAGGGTCAAGACTGATTTGCATATGGCCAGGTCTAAACTGGGGTGGCATGGTGAGCAAAAGAATGATGGATTTAACCCAGATCTCTTGACTGGGGGTGAATGTTTTGATTTGTTCTGCATTCCGTCCATCAATGGTGTGTCTTTTGAATATATGAAGAAGGCAAGTAAAAACCTTGAGGCTAGCCAATAATTACAGAAAGCTTGGCATGACCAAAAGGCTGTACTGACTGTGTACCAGCTAGGACAGAAGGTATGGGTGTTGGAGCATGTGGCCCCAGCACCTCTCGAAGACAAGTGGAGTGGACCCCATACCATTCTTGAGAAAAAGGGAGAGGTCACCTACCTGGTGGACCTTGGAACTCCCAGGAGCCCCCACAGGGTGCTCAATGTGAACAGGCTCAAGCCATATGTTGACAGGGCAGACATGGGCTTGCTCATGGCTACTGATGAGGGACAGGAGGAGGAGAGTGACCCACTCCCTGACCTCCTCTCATAGGACCCTGATGATGGCTCAGTAGATGGTGTAGCCTTGGCAGGCAGCCTCACTGAGCAGCAACAGACTGATTGCAGGAAGGTCCTCAATCAGTACAAACATATGTTCTCCCTGACTCCTAGTCAGACCACTTGGTGTACCCATGAAGTGGACACAGGTGAAAGTCTCCTGTTAAAAATAAGATTTACAGGCAACCTGACAATGTCAGGGACTTCATCAGGACTGAGGTCCAAAAGATGCTGGAATTGGGAGTCATTGAACCCTCAGATAGCCCTTGGGCTAGTCCAGTAGTCCTGGTACCCAAACCTCATACCCAGGGAGGTAAAAGAGAAATGAGGTTTTGTGTAGACTACAGGGGGCTCAATGCAGTCACTAGGACTGGTGCTCATCCTATTCCTAGGGCAGATGAGCTCATTGATGCTTTGGCCTCAGCCAAGTTCTTGAGTACATTTTACCTCACTGCTGGTTATTGGCAAATCAGACTAGCTGAGGATGCCAAACCCAAAACAGCATTTTTAACCCCTAGTGGGCATTATCAATGTATTGTGATGCCCTTTGGCTTGAGAAAAAGCACCTGCCACATTTGAAAGGTTGGTGAATAAAGTTCTCACAGGCCTGGAAGACTAAAGTGCAGCTTATCTAGATGATATTGCTGTCTTTAGTTCCACCTGGGAGGATCACCTCGTCCACCTAAGAAATGTTCTGGAGGCCCTGCAAAAGGCAGGCCTCACTATCAAGGCCAATAGTGCCAGATAGGGCAGAGTAAGGTTGTGTACCTGGGCCACCTTGCGGGTGGAGGCCAGGTTCAACCATTGCAGAGCAAAATCCAGACCATCATGGACTGGGTTGCTCCAACCACCCAGACTCAGGTCGGAGCTTTCTTGGGCCTGACTGGGTACTTCAGGAGGTTTGTTAAGGGATATGGATCTATGGTGACCCCCTTAAATGATCTGACCTCTAAAAGAATCCCTAAGAAAGTTCAGTGGACAGTTAGCTGTCAGAAGGCATTTGATGACCTGAAGCAGGCCATGTGCACTGCTCCCATTCTGCAAAGTCCTGACTATTCCAAACAATTCATTGTTCAAACTGATGCATCTGAGTTGAGGGTAGAGGCTGTGTTATCACAACTGAATGAAGAGGGTCAGGATCAGCCAGTAGCTTTTATAAGCAGAAGGCTGACCCCCAGAGAGAAACGTTGGTCAGCTATTGAGAGGGAAGCCTTTACTGTGGTTTGAGCTCTGAAGAAGCTGAGGCCATACTTGTTTGGCACTCACTTCATTGTTCAGACAGATCATAAGCCCCTCTTATGGCTAATACAGATGAAGGGTGAAAACCCCAAACTTTTGAGGTGGTCCATTTCCTTACAGGGGATGGACTATACCGTGGAACATAGACCTGGGAGTAACCATGCCAATGCAGATGGACTCTCCAGATATTTCCACTTAGAAAATGAGGACTCAACTGGTCAAGGTTAGTCTCATGTCCTTTCGTTTGGAGGGGTTGTGTAGGAAAGTAGGATCTGCTTCTTATGGTTACCCCCACTTTTTGCTTGATGTTGCATTGTTTTTGACTAGTCTGACTGGGATCCTGCTAAACAGGACCCCAGCCTATCTGCTTTCTCCTCTAAATTGTCAGAAAAGTACTTTGGTACACCCCAGATTGGATACTGGGGTACCCTTATAAGACCCTTGTATATGGTACCCATGTACCCAGGGCTTAGGTAACCCAGAGGCCTCCCATGGGCTGAAGCATGTATTATGCCACTCATGAGAGGCCATGTAAAATGGAACTCCAGGTCTGCTACAGCAGCCTGTGTAAGATGGTGCTTGCACCACTTACTGTAGATATAGGTTCATTATATCTATCGGTCACTACACTTAAAACTTATGTCACACCTATAGCAGGCCTTATCAATCCTAAAGGCAGGGTGCTGGGTTTTTAGTGAGAGGGTGCCCCTGCATGAGCAGAGCCCCTCTGCAGCCTTCGGAGACCATTCTCCTGTGTTGTCTGTGACTCAGCCGGACATATAGGTAGAGGTACATTATAACCTCGCGGTAAATGCTATCTCGAAAACGGCTGCCTAGAAACATATCGTGTTTGGTATCAAACACCTTGGAATTATACCTCCACACCGGTTACCGGTGTGGGAGGTATAATTCCACCCTTCTGAAGCAAGCTTGAGGTATAATTCCACCCTTCTGAAGCAAGCTTTGAGGGGTCACTGGTCTATCCGGTGCCAGCCTTCTCGACCCGGTCAGCACAAAATGGATGCTGCCGACCAGAGACACGTTTCTGCCCTCCTGCTGCTGAGCCAAGCTCGAGCATAGGAAGGCAGCACAATAGGCATCCTGTCACAGGGAGGTGTGACCACCTCCCAGACAGAATTTAGTGTATTGGGGCTGGGTGGGTGCACTCTGAGAGTGCCTGAAAGTCTGCACCGGGGGCACATTTGGTGTCCCTGTGCATAGCCCAGCTCAAACCAGTTCTGGGAGCCATTGGCTCCTGCTCTGGCGCAAAACTGGACAAAGGACATGGGTGTAACCACCCCTCTGTCCTGACCCTCCCCTAGGAGGGTCCCCCTTATCTGTCCAACCCTCTCCCATGGGTACAAAAGGGCTTACTTGGGTGTAAGACTTTGGATTTTACGTGGACAAGATTCTACAAGAGGAAACCACTGACATTCGACCGTCTGGACACTCTGTACTTTGCTGAACTTCAACTGGGCCCGACTTCGTCTCCCTCTCCGTCCAAAGCTTTGTCTGTGCCCTTGCTCCATACAGGCTCCGTGCAGGACCTGTGGTGCACTAAGGACAACTGAAGAATCTCCCTTGGAGTGAAGGAGTCACTCCCCTGCTGTAGCAGGCACCTTAACGCAACTGATGGGTCTGCTGCTCCTGAGCTCCTGTGGACTCCAAAGAATTCAGCAACACAAGATCTGGGTGCTTTAAGGTCTCTGACGTTGATCTGCCCTTTCAGCAAGTTTGAGGTCAGTATCCCTCATGGGGACTTCAAAACCCGCACCCCTGTGCACCGCTTCTATTTGCAGTTGCATATGCTTGTTGGCAATTCCTGAGCTTGTGCATTGGACTCCCTGTAGTCCTACCCCTGAGTAGTATTTGCACCAAAGAACTTTGGCCTCCTTGCACCAAGTGCTCCGTGTGCTGGTACTTTGCAATCTTGCTCGAGGTCCCCTCGCTCCAGACATGCCCTGACTCCCCATTGCTTGGTGAGTCCCCTGGACCTTGTTGGTCCACACCGTAACCTGCTTGACCTTCCTTCATGGGTTGCTTTTGCCAAGGCTTGTTGGTGTTCCAGCCGGACAACGACCCCTCAGCACTCGACATCCTTTGTGGGACAGCTCACGTCCAGCTCCTGGTCATCCTCGACGTCTCCTGGTCCTCGTGGCTGCAGAGTCAAGCATCCTTTCTATGCACCTGAAGCACCCGACATCGATGGGCATTCGTCTACCGGGCCCCTGGTCACTCTGAAGTGACCCAGACTCTGTCCCCTCTGCTTTCAGGTTCCTTTCTTCCGGAATCCAGGCTTGGATTCCACCGGACCCTTTTCACCTTCACGGCAGCAGTACTTCTTCACAGCCCTCCATTGAGAACGACGACGGTTTCGGACGCCACTCCAGACCTATGCACCCGGCTCCCCTGGAATAGGTAACTCAGGTACCACAGTATACATGGGTGGGGTGGCCCTCCAACCTCTTAAGTTCCAAAGGGTTTGCTCGAAGTCCTCCTAGAAGGGTCCTTACACTTTAAAAGTGTAACCGCGACTTCCCCATAGATTTGTATGGAGCCCGCGGTCGTGTTAGCACACTGCACCCGGCCTCCGTGGGGTCCCTATCTACTCACCTTGGGTGGTTCCTTGGGGTTCCAGCGATTCTATGTACTCCAGACCTTGTCTTGATCTCAGTCGTGATTGTTGTACCACTATTTTAGTATATGGTTTGGTCTCCCCCTGGAGCCCACTGTGTATTGTGCTACTTACAACCGTTCTATTGATCTCGTATTGTGTGCTTTGTTTTATATCCTCGTGTAGAGGATAGTAGAGAGTGTTATATTAATAAATACATATTTTTATATAACTACTGTGTGGTTCTCCTTTCATTTAATCAATATAGGAGGTGATGCTCTGGTAAAACAAGCTGCTTTACATTCCTTCAAGATTAAGCAGGAAGACTGCTCTCCACAGCTACCACTAGGATAGCTTTCTAAAGGTTATCTTTGACCTCATACATCATAAGGGTCGTTTGGACTGGTGCAAGGTGCCCACTTTAATTAGTGTACAGCATATACAAGGCCAACTTCTCACAGTCCCGAGTCAGGGTTGAGTCACTTAGCTGGCTCTAGGTGACAAGCCTAGTTTTATTTAGCTTCTGCCTCCCTTCCCTCTATCACCCTCTAATCTCATTTTCAAAGCCCTATCTTGGTGCAGCAAAGGAGGGGTTGCAACTGGTGTGAGCTTTTGGCGTTTTTATTACCCCCTATGAGGCAGTGGAATGGACTCTTCACAAGAGTGGGTGTGAGCATGTCAGCTCATCTCTATTCATGCTGATTAATTGCAGCTTTACAGTGGTTGTCTGCAGTTGTTAATATACCTTCATGTGCACCTTGTAATAAAACACAGACTAAGGGCCACTAGTGCCCCAATCAATGTTGACCATCACAACAACCATACCTAAATATGTTATCTCCTTTCCTATTGTTACCAAATATAGCGCCTCGTGAGGGTAGTAAGTGCTATATAAATGCCTATAATGCAAATGAATTGCTTTTTCACTGACTGCAAAATGCAATGAACTGCAGCCCCACTCCCATGAAGCAACTATCTCTTCACTAAACTCCAGCTGCCTGCATAGAGAAGCAGTGACACCGACTATGAGATGACATGTCGTGCACAGGGGCAAACAGCTCACATCCAATACTTACAGCACTAGCAGCACTCACACTGGCTTCACAATGGTGGGGACACTTAGCAGAGCTAGATGCCTCACTTCACTTTGAAAATACATACCACAGAATGCAGGCAGGGCTAGCTTTTAGCATGGGCGAGCTGGGCCCATGCCCAGGATACCAATCATGAGAGGGGCCAAACGAACTGTCTGCATAAAGGTCTTGCACACAACAGTGCCCCCTACTTAGCTCCAGTGAATCCGTTTAGAGTGTTTTAAGCATTGTTAACTTGCTGCAGTCGCTGCTTTTTAGCATTCCTACCTTGACCTTTCATCTACTCTCACCCCGTCGCCATACATCAACACCCCCTCTGCTCTCCAACAAACAGCTTAGAACCAGTCTGAGGGAGCTAAGTTGAAGATGATTCAGGAGAGCTGGGGAAGGGGCGGAGATGTGTGTTTAGAGGTAAGTCACTGCCTTGATGTAGCCATCTATGGACTGACCTGTGAAAAGGTGCTGCTCCATCATTTTTTTTATTCACCATCAGTAGCGAGGGCTGCATATATATATTTGCTCCCAGGGCATTATTGGAGCAAGGGCCAGCCCTGAATACAGGTATAATTTAAAGCCAGACTCAGGTAAGGCAAACACCTAATATAAGCCAACATTAACAAGTTTCACCTAATCACACACCTCAAAAATGTATTATTTACTCGTGCGGCCCACAAGCTTTGTGTTGATTTTCATGACACATAAAATTGCACTTGCCAGGATAAAAAAAGTGTGACGTTCCCGCTGGCCCCTGTTGTGGTGGGTACTTAAATACACTGACCGGTGTTGGTATCTATGAAGAGGTAACATTTTTTTGCCATTAGCTCTCTTTGATCTTAACAAAAAGGGACCCTCTTGTCATCTTGCCAAGTTAAACACACCAGATAAACAGTTATGTTGTTAACAGTATGTAAAACCCATAGTTACCCCGGAACAGGGCTTCCCAGTGCTAGACGCCACAAACCATATGGACAGCGGCTGCCTGCAGAAAATAAAGGAAAAAGACTAGATGGAGAAGAGCCAGGTCTTAAGAGATTTCCTAACGAGAAGGTGACTCTGGATGTTCCTAAGAGCAGGGGGAGAGAATTAACACCTGAATTATAGCTTGTTGAGCGGGGAAATCAAAAAGGCCCAGGATGGGCTTGAGGGATCTCAAGAGCCCAAAACAAGTTCCTGCCACAGTCTTAGCTTGAGCCTCAAAAGAAAGATTATTGTCCATCCACACTCCTAAATTTTTGAAGGAGGATTGGGCTTATGGGGCAGCCCGAGGGAGGCAGTCCATCAATGATCGCCCCAAGAATGAACATGTTTGCCTAACAGCAATTTTTCAGTTTTGTTGGGATTCAGGCAAAGACAGTTGTTATTCATCCATTGCTCCACCCCAAGCATTCCTTTATGAAAATTGGCAAGACGCATATTGACGCATATTGTTTCCAAAATGGAAAAAATAAGTTAGGTGTCGTCGGCATAGGACACCAGCATGATCCCCAAAGATTTAATAACCTGTGCCAGAGGTTGAACGTATCTATTAAATTTGGGTAGGACTCAATGAAGAGCCCTAGGGAACACTGTGGTATAGGACATGAGATTGGGAGCCATATGGTGGAGAAATTACCTGGAATGAGCACTCCAAAAGAAAGGAGGCAAGCCAGCTCAGAGCAGACCCTCCTATGCTGATGTTTTGAAGACGCTGGAGCAAGATCTTGTGAAACACTGTATCAAAAGCGCGCTCAGATCAGCATGATCAAGGCCGAAGATTTGCCCCCATCTAATGCAACACAGAGGTTCTCAGTGACCACAAGAAGGGCAGATTCTGTGCTGTGTGCAGACCCAAAGCCATTTTGAGAGGTGTTGAGAATATGATTGTCTTCAAAAAACATAGTCAGGATGCCATTGACATGTTTCTCTGTGACCTTAGCAAGGAAAGGTAGAAGGTAAATAGGACGAACATTTTTTGGCTTGGAGGCATCCAAAGAAGGTTTTTTCAAAAGTAGGATAACCTTAGCATGCTTCCAGGTGCTGGACATAGAGGCAGAGGATAGACAAAGGTTCACAATCTCTAAGCATAGTGGGAGAAGAAACTCCTGTAACTTAATAAAAAAAAATCAGGATTAATGGGGTCCGCTGGTGAACTGGATTTCACTAAACTAAAGAGGGAAAAAAAGGAGGATAAACTCAAGAGAGGTAGTGAGTTCAACAAAATTGTATGATTGGTGACAGCTGGCAGCATCGTAAAATCAGTCCTGACATCAGGAACTGTTGAAGGAAAAAGAGAGTAGATATCATCGACCTTTCCACTGAAGTACTCTGCTAATTTCTCACAGTGTGAATTAGAGGCTTCAATGGTATTAGTTACAAGCACAGGATTTGTGAGGCTGTTTACTAGATTAAAAATGTCTTTTGCACGATTACTATTAACGCAAATTTTAATTGCAAAATATTCGGCCCTGGATTTCACAATAAGTTTATGATAGCTTTCAATATCTGATCTGCAGGAAACTT
This sequence comes from Calotriton arnoldi, assembly GCA_963921515.1. Lineage (NCBI taxonomy): Eukaryota > Metazoa > Chordata > Amphibia > Caudata > Salamandridae > Calotriton > Calotriton arnoldi. The sequence continues at coordinate 66,407 of CAWUFW010017648.1, read as the reverse complement.
TAAGTAGAGGATCATACATTTTCTTCCAGGTGCGTTCTAAAGTCTTAAAATGCTTTTTTGGCCAGGACAAGGGTCTCATTGAACCAAGGGGCTGCAGGATTCTTCTTTACAGGAACCTCTCTAATGGGAGTGAAAGCGTCTAGAGCTGAAGTAAGCCAAGTTTGCAAGGATTTATTAGCTTCTTCCGAATTAAGGATCAGATAGGGGTGGTTTGCCTGAATAAAATGTCCACATTTTTTCAGGTCTAACTTGTGCCAAAGGCATTTAAGGATTACGACCAGCGCCAAAAAATCTGCTTGATGAGGCAGCCAGATGGACAAGGGGATCATAAAATGGTCGGTCCAAATCATGGGGAGGGGGGCAGTGGCTTGTGTGGAGCAAAGATCGGATATGACCGGGTCCATAAGATGGCCGGCAGAATGTGTGGCGCCTTTGACTAGTTGAATTAGCTGCATAGCAGCAAGCTCATTTATAAAACTGAGGATCTCGTGATGGTGTGTAACATCGAGATGCAGATTAAGGTCTCCAATAACGTTGAAATTGGCTATATTAATATCCAAAGATGCTATAAAAGTGATTAGCGCCTCCCTAAACGCTTTGGGGGGACCTGGAGGACGGTTAATTAAAATCCCTGAGAAGGTGAAGTTGTTCAGGGTGATTTTAAAAAGGGCGCTTTCACAGTCAGAGATACAACATTGTATCGGACTGTAGGCCAGTGTATCTTTGTAATTAAAGACTATACTGCCTCCCCTACCACTGGGTCTATTAAGGCTCTTTGAATATTAGCCAGGAGGGAGCGCTAGGGTGGATTCCACTGTTGTAGACTGGCCCAGCCAAGTTTCGGTGAGAAGTAAAATGTCAGGCACATTGTTACGGATAAGATCAAATATGTCTGCATTGTGATGATCCAGAGAACAACAGTTTATGCTACACAGCTTGAACTCAGTGATTTTAGAAAAAGGGAAAAGGGGGTGGTCTAGTGGTTGGCCCAAAGGGCCTAAACTCAAAACTGTAGGACCTGCAGCTGAAGGATAGATCCTTAGAAGACCACAAGTGCACACCACATGGGCAAGGGGGAGCCCTGAGAGCATGGGGTCTAGCTGAGGACTAATCTAACCTGTGATAGTCGAGAGCGGCAGAGTTCCTTGCCCCGGCACTGTCCAGGTGCGGACGGGCACAAACGGGCTTGCCTTAGGCTCCATTAAATGCCAGGGAGCTCTGACAGGCTCCTCCGAGCTCATCACTGATTGGTTCAGGGGGAACCAATCAGAACCAAAAGTGAAGTTAAATGCAAGAAAAGTGCAAAATGTGACAATTAAAACACAGAGCGCAAGTCCAACATAAAGTGCAATGTGTATAAATGTTACAAAAACAGCAAGCGATTAAAATAAATACAGGGATAAGGCTCAACCAGAATGGGCAGCATGTAGCAGCAAGCAGCATCATTACAATGTAGTACTTGAAGGAAGATTTCTACCATCTCTTGGGCTCAAAGGGGAGTCTAGGAGGAGGAGGGAGGAGGGTAGCGTGCACAGGCAGTAGTGTTTAACCACATTAGGGGTGTAGAGGGTTAAGCCACTCCATATATCCAAGCTGGATTCCTCCTGTCTTATTACCATAGCTCACATATAACGAAGCGATGGTATTTTGAGGTTTCTAACAGTAGGCAGAGTGAGCTGCAAAGATTAATCTTCTTTTGTTTTCAATTCAGATCAATCATTTGCAATCTGTTAAGATGACAGAGCGAACCCTGAAATAAAGGACTAATGCTCAAAGAACCATATTTTGGGTTCCGGACTAGCATGCACTTCAGTTTCTCGTCAGGGGTAGCAAGAGCTATACAAATACAATCACAATTACAATAGCCTACGCTAGTCCTACCCAGGGCCACCTGATTTTTGTTGCAGGGAAGGACCAAATTATGTGGCTGGGGAAAATTGTAGAGGCTTCATTCATGATATACACCACCACAGGCTCCAGTCAGCTGGAGTCAACTATGGAATCTTCAGGTGACAGTTCCACAGCAAACATCCCAACAGGGTCAGGACAGGAGGGGGAAAAGGTTAAACCAATGAAGTTAAATGATAACACTTGATTACTTGATTAAACCATGTGGCAACAAAAGGCATTGTTTTGGGGGAAATCTGCAGATAATGCAGTAGATGATGCATTATGTGGCAAACGCTGCAAATCAATAGGTATGAGGAAAACACCACAGCTGTAAAATCACATTATTGCTGTGGCCCAGCTCTTATCTGTCAAAGACCTGCACTTTGCATTCTGAGACCTGTAGTTTGTCTTTAAATATTAAGAGAATTAGATTGGCAGCCCCACCATGCATGCTTGATTGCAGATTTTTAATGTATGACAAATAAAAGACGCAGTTTTGATAAGCATTTCTCAGCTGTATTTGTATTTGTTTATAATTTGCTCGAAAGGCTACAGAGGTCTTCTTGTCCACATTCAGAGCACCTCCTATCTGTCACAGTCACGCTCATCAACGTGGTAGCACATGTTAAATAAATTCAAGACACAAATTGAATTTGTTTGCCACAGCATTTATTTTATACTTGGCTCGCAATTTGGCTCAAGCTTGGCTCCCCCCATTAATTCTCTGGCTTGCCCACTTTGAGGTATATATATGCACTTTAGACAGTGCAAAGACAACAAACAAAAAAAAAAAAGCAGGTCTTCTGTACTTTGCTGTTGAATTGCGCCTACAATTGCACAGTCTCGTGCTCTTTATATTTAAACTGGAAATAAATTCCGGCTTGTTTAGATATTGGCTGCTATTTTAGTGCCACCTGCTGGCCATCTGGTGATAAGGCACGTGATGCCTAGAGAGTTCCACTTCTCCCAAGACCAACTTATTGTCGACAGTATTTCTTAAGAAAAAAAATGATTCATAAGTAGCCAGTAATAATTCAAGAGAGCTGGGCACTACTGGCAGAAATGAAATCCTCTAAATTGCAGTGATGTATCGCCATGATGCTAATGTGTATCCCTTGTAAGATGTATTTCAGAGCAGAGAACATGATTTGGCAATTAGGATTTCGTATCAGAGAGGGATTCATCTCGGCTGAACAGTTAATATATCATTGCGCATCGGTTCTTTGTGCTCGTGTTCTTTAAAAATGCAACGTGTCAAAAGGATGATTTAGCATAAAAGCCATCCTTTATGGGCTTCCGATTTCAATCAGAGTGTCCAACATCTTAAAAATCAACATATCACCTCTCTGCACTTTATCGTAAACATTTTTATGTATATACAAAGGTAGAAAAAGATGATATTGCCGATAAAAGCAGGACATTTTAAAAAAATCTATAGAAATTGGATATATATGTATAATATGTAAAATAAGAAACAGAGAACTCTGGGTAGTTCTCAAGTTTAGGTGGAATGCCTAATATATATATTTTACAGGGAAGTTATAGTTAGGTTCTGAATTTACTCACACAAAACCATAGAAATTCAGCAGTTATAGTTATTGTTCACTCAAGTAACTATAACTCGCGCCCCCACCATGCACAGTTTTCTCATCAATAATTGTATTGCAATTGTTGCAGTGATAAGATCGATGATGCCATAGAAGGTGTCATCAATGATGTAAAATGTGGAGTAATTAGCTGTACATGGTGACGGCGCGAGTTATAGTTACCTTAGGGTGTGAGTTATAGTTATTGGTGTTAACTATAACTGCTGAATTTCTATGGCTTTGTGTGAGTAAATTCAGAACCTAACTATAACGTCCCTGTAACCTTTGATTTTTTCAGTGAATTTCTATGGGTTTTTTAGCAAGCACATTAATATAACCTACGGCCAGGCCCTGTGGCCAACCCTGCCTCATGCACCCAATCTGTGCATGGCCTTTGGCCATGCGCAGCATGGGGTTGGATTCAGTGGGTGGGTTGTTTTTCTTCATCTTTCTCTGGATCCCCGGTGGATCCGGGGATCCACAGACCGGACAAAAAAAAACTTTCAACACAGCAGTTGAACTGACTAAAGTATACGATTTGAAAATTTGGTGGTGATTCGTCAAGCGGCGCCAAAGTCATTGGCAAAACAAAAATTGCTCTTCCTATGGAAACTTTGGTTCTAACTGTAGCTACCTACTGTCTATCGTCCGTGAGTAATATATATATATATATATATATATATATTATCTACTGGCGGTCGCCAGTAGATAGTTATAGTTACAACCTATTATCCATAGGAAATCCGCAACATTCTATTTGAAATAACGTTGGCGCCGGTTGACGAATCTTCGTGAAAGTTTCCAACTTGTTGAGGCGCTCCGCTCCGCTCCTACCCTGAAAGTCTCGGGGTGATACGTGAAGCGGGGGCCGAGAAAAAGGGGGTCCCAAAACGCGTTTTCCCCATTCATTTTTCCATAGGAACCTTTAGTCGCAGCTACAGCTCGAACTGCTGAACGGAATTACCCCAAATTTGGCAAAGAGGTAGCCTTTGGTTCAGACTGGTGCCTTTTGCTAAAATGGTGTAAATCCGTTCAGTAGTTCCTGAGAAATTCACAATTAAAATCACATATATATCTATGGGCGCGTCGGATCCGCGTACCCTCCCGATCACGAGCTGCATGCTAGCTGGCTGTCAACACTCCAAATCAAGAAGTGTTGGCAGCTATTTTGTCCCTCGGTAGAACCGAGGGACAGAAACAAGTGCGCAAAGCGCAAAAGGGGGCAGGGTAGAAACACCCTGACCCCTAGGTCTGCTCAGGGGGTCCCACAAGGACCCCTGGGCAGAAAAAAGATATATATTTTTAAATCGGCGGGATGCGCTTAGGGTGCGCGTATCCCGCCGAGAAAAAAAAAGAAACAAGTGCGCAAAACGCACAAAGGGGGCAGGGTAGAAACACCCTAACCCCCTAGGCCTGCTCAGGGGTCCCACAAGGACCCCTGGGCAAAAAAAAGCATTTAAAAATAAAAAAATCGGCAGGATGCGCTCAGGGTGCGCGAATCCTGCCGAAAAATCGAAGCGCGGTCTCCCGCGCTTCGATAGCACTGGCCCCCGGGTGGCCCAAGTCCCGGGGGCATGGTGGGGGGATAATTTAATGTGTGGGGGCCTCAAGGGCCCCCAAGCCCCGGGGACCGCCACCCCCGGGGCTTTTTAAAATGGTGCGGGAGGGCTCTGAGCCCTCCCGCAGCCCCGGGGACCACCACCTCCCGGGGCTTTTTTATTAATTTAACAACCTGTGTGGGGGGCTCCAGCCCCCCACACGCCCCGGGACCGCCACCTCCCCGGGGCACTAACAAATTAAAATGGGGGTCCGTTTTGGACCCCCGAAGCCCCGGGGACCACCACCTCCCCGGGGCTGTGCTGATGTAGGGAGGGGGGCCGTGCGGCCCCCCTCCTGGAGCCCTTGATGGCCCTGGGGACCACCACCCCCCAGGGCCGGCTCCTGCAGTGTCCCGGGGTGCCTACCCCCGGGACACTGTAGTTTGCTATGGCAGGACGGGAGCCTCGCGGCTCCCGTCCTGCCATAGCAAACTGCTTTGGATATTGGAAGAGAGAGCAGGGAAACCTGCTCTCTCTTCCAATATCCAAAGCCGATTGCTTTCCACATGGGGAGCAGCATGTCAGCTGCTCCCCATGTGTAAAGCAATGCCGGCTCCCGTAGGACACGGGGAGCCGGCGGGACTGTGGGGGATTGGGGACCCCCCACAGTCCCCAACGAGAGGCCAGGCCCCGGGGGATGGGGTCCCCGGGGCAAGTAGTGGCCTAGGAGTGGGGCCACGCGGCCCCCTCCCCAAAAAAAGAAAAATTTAAAAAATTTAAAAAAATGGAAAGGCCGGCCCCGGGGGATGGGGTCCCCGGGGCCTTAATGGCCAGAGGAGGGGGCCACGCAGCCCCCTCCAAAGAATAAAAATAAAAGGCCATGCCCCGGGGGATGGGGTCCCCGGGGCCAATACAGGCCCAGGGAAGGGGGGCCACGCGGCCCCTTCCCGTTTTTTTTTTTAATTAAAAATTAAAAAAAGGGGTAAGGCCCTGGGGGATGGGGTCCCCAGGGCATAAAAACAGGAAAAAGGAAGGGGGGCTACACAGCTCCCCTTCAGGGGACAACATTTTTTTTTTTTTTAAACGATCGGGCCCGCAGGCCCCGCCCCTTCCTTCACCACTCTGCAAACGCGCCCTGGCGCGTTTGCAGAGGGGGAACGAATTCCCCTTGAATACTGGGGTCCCTGGGGCCAACTAGCCCACCAGGAACCTCCAATATGCGCCAGGGGGCTGCGTTGCAGAGACGTATAGAGAGGTCACACCCCTTTACACCTCTCTGCAACGCAGCTCTGTGGCGCTTTTGGAGGTATATGGTGGGCTAGTTGGACTCCGGGGACCCTCAGGATTCAAGGGGACTTAATCCCCCAACTTAAAACGCGCCACGGGCGCGTTTGCACAGTGGTGAAGGGAGGGGCGGGGCTTCAGGTGACATGTGTGTAAACAGGCCCCGTGGCGCTTTTAAGATGGGGAATTAAATCCCTTTCAATCCTGAGGGTCTCTGGGGGCCAACTAGCCCAACAGGTACATCCAGAAAGCGCCACAGAGCTGCGTTGCAGAGAGGTGTAAAAAGGGGTGTGGCCTCTCTACACGTCTCTGCAACGCAGCCCCTGGCGCATATTGGAGGTTCCTGGTGGGCTAGTTGGCCCCTAGGGACCCTCAGGATTCAAGGGGACTTAATCCCCCAACTTAAAACGCGCAACGGGGCGCGTTTGCACAGATGTCACCTCAGGCCCCGCCCCTCCCTTCACCATTGTGCAAATATTCCTCTAAAATCAGCCGAAATACGAATTCCGATTTACTCACCTGTTATCAGGAGAGACCTCAGTGCTGTATCTTTCAGCCCAGTACTGGTCCTGAAAAGTAATTCTAACCATACTTACCAGTAACTTGAATTTCCTTCCATAGGCTAACATTGACTGGTTTCACTTGGAAATTCTTCTAAGTGTGGAGTTTTGGAACTTTAAAATATTCCTCTAAAATCAGCCGAAATACGAATTCCGATTTACTCACCTGTTATCAGGAGAGACCTCAGTGCTGCATCTTTCAGCCCAGTACTGGTCCTGAAAAGTAATTTTAACCGTACTTACCGGTAACTTGAATATCCTTCATAGGCTAACATTGACTGGTTTCACTTGGAAATTCTTCTAAGTGTGGAGTTTTGGAACTTTAAAATATTCCTCTAAAATCAGCCGAAATACGAATTCCGATTTACTCACCTGTTATCAGGAGAGACCTCAGTGCTGCATCTTTCAGCCCAGTACTGATCCTCAAAAGTAATTTTAACCGTACTTACCAGTAACTTGAATTTCCTTCCATAGGATATCATTGCCTGCTTTTTGCTGAAAAAGTTTCTAAGTGTTGATTTTTGAAACATACAAATATTCCTGTAAAATCAGCCGAAATACGAATTCCGATTTACTCACCTGTTATCAGGAGAGACCTCAGTGCTGTATCTTTCAGCCCAGTACTGGTCCTGAAAAGTAATTTTAACCGTACTTACCGGTAACTTGAATTTCCTTCATAGGCTAACATTGACTGGTTTCACTTGGAAATTCTTCTAAGTGTGGAGTTTTGGAACTTTAAAATATTCCTCTAAAATCAGCCGAAATACGAATTCCGATTTACTCACCTGTTATCAGGAGAGACCTCAGTGCTGCATCTTTCAGCCCAGTACTGATCCTCAAAAGTAATTTTAACCGTACTTACCAGTAACTTGAATTTCCTTCATAGGCTAAGATTGACTGGTTTTCAGCAAAAAGTTTCAAAGTGTTGATTTTCACAAACTACAAATATTCCTTAAAAATCGCCTGTATGACTTAAACGCATTCTTTCAACTGTTTACAGGAGATGCACCAGTGCTGGATCCAGGATCCAACACTGAGTAAGAAAAAGTAACGATAACAGTTTTTACCTGCTAAGTGAATTTCCTTCCATAGGATAACATTGGTGATTCTATGAGAAAAGTTTCTAAGTGTCAACTTTTAAAATACAATAATATTCCTTAAAAATCACGACTGTAACCAAAACGCTTTTACTCTACTGTTTACAGGAGATGTACCAGGACTGAATCTAGGATCCAGTCCTGTGGTTACAAAAGTAATCCATAAAGTAACTAATTGCATTTAACTAGAAATTCACATTGAGCTGAATGTTGCATTGTTTGAAAATGTGTTGCCCATTGCAACAACTGTAACTACTGTACTTAAAAGTCTATTGCCTATCTGCAAAGTATTTAAACTAAAGTAATTCATTCTGAGAAAGTATTTTTTGTAATGTAATGTATAATGTAATTACAATGTAATTTAAAAAATAAAATATGTAAAAAAAATTGTTTCTAAAAATGTAGTAAATCAGTATGAAAAAAATTAATATAACAATTAATACATTTAAAAATTGTCATTTACAAAACCTTTGAAATTCACTGAAAAAACCGTAGGTTTCAGGCACGTTATAGTTAGAAATTAGCATTTAAAAAACCTTTGAAATTCACTGAAAAACCATAGGTTTCAGACACGTTATAGTTACAAATTAGCATTTAAAAAACCTTTGAAATTCACTGAAAAAACCATAGGTTTCAGACACGTTATAGTTACAAATTAGCATTTAAAAACCTTTGAAATTCACTGAAAAAACCATAGGTTTTAGGGACAGTTATAGTTACTTGGACATTGCACTCGTACAAAACCCGTGAAATTCCCCCGTTATAGTTAGTTCAGCTAACTATAACTCGCGCCCCGCAATGCACTGCTGATGACGTCACATATTACATCACTCATGACATGGTCAGTGACATCACTGATGACATCACTGATGACATCTCAAATGACATCACTGATGACATCATCCACGTGATAATCTGATGCACCTCCTCACACCCTAATATAACCTTTGATACACCCACTCTAAATTACAGACTGCCATTCGCAAAACCATAGACACTCCAACACCAATAACTACATACCCACTCACTGATTCTTAGGTCTACACACACACATCCACTCACTCACCCGTACAGTCACTCATACTTATGGTCACTCAGTACAGGACTATCATATGCACTCTTACTCCTATATAGACACTCAAACAACGCCACTCATCCATAGAGATACTCACACACCTAGTCAGTCATGCAAATAATTAAACACACTGCCATTTACTCACCTATACAGTTATACACACACCAGCTCACTTACTCATACAAATAGTAGCACATTGTTACGCTCTTATACAATCACTGATACAAGCACACACTCATCCATACAGCCACTATCACAATCACTCACTCTTAGTTATAGCTATTTATATACTCCAACACACATATATACTGCCTTTCACATATGTAGTTACTCACACATGTACCACTGGAACATACATTCACTCACTAACACACTCTTACACACACTTACCCACCCATACAGTCTATCACAGATGCACTCTTGAAACCATCCACCCAGTGAATCACCCACTCACACATCTATGCACAGAGTTGCACACACCCCTCCCACACAAACACTCAGGCACCCATACAGATACTCAGACAAGCATTCAATAACTCATATAGACACTCATGTAGCTATTCACAAACACATGCAGCCACTTACACAGCAACAGACAGACGGATACAGACATTCATCCAGTTTAGTCACTAACCCATGCATTCAGTAAGATACGTTAAATCACTCACTTATAGAGTCAGTCACGCACCTACTAAATCATCCATACAGACACTTACACACCCACTCATTCTTCAATACGTCTTTTCCTATATATATTAAAAATATTTAAACTTTACAGAAACACACAGTCACTGGATGATCTCATCAGTGATGTCATCAGTGATGTCATCAGTGATGTCATTTGAGATGTCATCAGTGATGTCATCAGTGATGTCACTGACCATGTCATGAGTGATGTAATATGTGACGTCATCAGCAGTGCATTATGGGGCGCGAGTTATAGTTAGCTGAACTAACTATAACGGGGAATTTCACGGGTTTTGTACGAGTGCAATGTCCAAGTAACTATAACTGTCCCTAAAACCTATGGTTTTTTCAGTGAATATATATATATATATATATATATATATATATGCATTTATGGTTTCAAAATAAATCCTAATGCCATGAAAAGGGATATTCTTGTTAATACCACAAATTATAACATGTGTTTCTGCCATGGACACCGTAACATGCCCACCAAATTTATTGCTGATAGTTGTGTTAAGTAAAAGTTTGCCACAGGGCTAAAACCTGCTATGCGTTGTGTGCATTAGTCTCTCTGTAAGGATGCCAAGCCCTACACCCATCGGTGACCGACCCTTGCAGCGTCCTGTGCTCAAGGTGACGAACCACTGCTTCACACGTCTGTGCAAAGCGAGGACTGACCCCATGACCCAGCCTAAAATGGAGGTCCTTCACCCAATGCCCCTCAAGTGGCGCTCCACAAGCCTGGTTATACCATATTTGTGACTTTTTTCGGGATTCAGACTTTGGTGCTTGGCATCATGTAATGGCCGCCTCTACAACAATGTTCAGTTGCTGCCGGTCGAACAGATTGCTCAGATCCTTGAATCTTCCTAGGATCAGTAAATCCCACATTAGACAAAGGAGAAAAAATTCTTCCACTTTCAATAGCATTAGTCTATTTTTCAAATGTGTTATCATCTGAGGATGCAAGGATCTAGATCCTTAAAGGATCTGCAAATTAATGGTTGACATATTGCTAAAATTAAATCTTCAAAACCCATATGATATGTGATTTTGTCATGCACATATCTAACAAACTGCTTAATCGATTTAGACCAAACCAAGCAGAGGCACAGTAAACTCCTAATTTCATGCCAAATTTGGTCTAGTTTAATTCTGCCACTTTTCTGTATCGGAGAGTAAAGTTTTCTAGGGGAGTTAAAATAATAATAATAATAATAATGTGTTTTATAGAGCCCATAGTTGCGTCAGCAGATGTATCCCAGCGCTAAGCTTTCCTTTCCTCAATTACAGAGCACAAGATACTAGAAAGCCAAGATTAAATGTATCTGAAAAGCCAGGTTTTCAACTTTTTACGAAAAGAGACCGCTGATTCTGAAATGGGAAAATTCTCTCTTTTTGTGAAAACAACACTACAATTATTCAAACAAAAATGCCATTTCAATGTTGTCTGTCTGTCAGTCTGTCAAAACCACTAAAGTTCACCATTTATGGTTACTAAGGCTCACATCACACACCCTAATTCACACTGTCGGCATTGTTGCTATTTCAATAGCACTTTTCTTTGTTTTTGTACTGTTGGCAAATTGCTGCATGGTGGGAGGTGCAAGTTATATTGTGTTCTGTGTGGACTGGTAACAATAACTGGTGAAGTTCAGTGGTTTTGCATATTTGAACCAGAACAACAACTCAGTTTTTAACTGTGTTTTTTTGAGTGAATGATTGTTTTGTTATGATGTACTTCATTCCAAACCGCTGCTACACACGGCCTTAGGCAATGCCCTGCACCAATCTGATGTGGCAGCAAACACTGCTGTCCAGAAAGGTAGGCCCATATAGGTTGGCCTTTTCATCGCTATATTGATTTATTTATTAAACATTATTACAGGATCCTAGTCTGGAACCACAAGCATAAACTATCTTCCCCGACCCATGCCACACTTAAGAAGGTTTTTGGTTCTGAATCCATATCCGTGACTGTGCAATACACAAGTTTTGGGTCTGAGAAGCTTGCTCTTGGTTTGCGGTAACTAAGTGTGAAGCGTGTCCCTTGATCCACAGTAACTTTTCAGGAACCGTAGATCATCAACACCTAAAATACCAACCATGGTCAGCAGTAGCTGTCTTGTCACCATTTCAGATACCTAAAAGGATCCAGAGATATTGCGACTTATTGAACTTTAATTTTTACTTACTCCATGGGGGCCTTTTGAGGGGTCGGGATTGCATACTTTCCCCTTATATAGCCATTTACTTTTTTGTTCAGAGCGTCTATGCCCCATATCTTGAAATGGCTTCTCAAAGAGAAATTTTTCTCTTATGGTAAACAACCATATCATCTTGATCCACAGTTCCCACGTTGGGACCCCATATAAAATAGATAGTAAGGGAGAACGGGAGAAATGACTTCCTCGCCCTATCTAATTCCTTTTTCCTACAGTTCCAGATCTGTGGAGGACTCAAAAAACATAGATATACAAAAGAGTTAACCCTTTTAAAGCCTGTTGGCAACTTATTAAAATGCTTATATCGTAAGCATTTCTGAACTGATTTACACCAAATCAACAAAATCATGAGTAAAGCTATACCTTCATGCCACGTTTGGTGTAAATCTGTTCAGTTGTTTGGCCTGCAAGTGCAAGCACATTTTCCTATTGGAGCTAAAATGGGGAAACATATTTTCATGCTCCTTACCTTTTTGAACCTGCACAGATCTGCATGAACATTTTCAAGCAGGACAATGCCAAGGGACATATATCTAGGATATATATTAGGTTGGCTTGCTCCTGAACTGCCAGTATTTTGTTTCACCACTGAGATTAAGTCATTTCAAACCTCTTTGGGTCTTGAACATAATAAAGTTCATTCAAAAAGGTGTCTGTGATAAACATATGATGTAGCATAAAAATATAAAACAGATTTACCGACTGTGTATATACGGATAACCAGGTCCTATACAATTCTAATAGTGATATTGCTATGAAGAGAGTGTATCGATGTGGTGTGTTGCTTAGTGTTCATTATTTCTATTCTGTTTTTAATAATCTAACTGTGAGTTAAAAGATGATATACATGTAAATGAATAAATAAACCAATTGAGAAATCTTAATAGACATAATATTACATTTTGATGTTGCAATATAAAATAAAATACTAAAGTAACTTGATTGTGGAAAAGAGTACTTCTCTAAAAAAAGTTACCGTCACGTTTCAATTCAGTCCTAAAAACAAATATTTCTAGACGTGAAAAGAGTTTAAGCCTGACTATTCCAATGAACAGAGAATAATATTGCCATTGATAATCTCTATATTGAATAAATATCCTGGTGGGTAATAAATAATCTATATATTACATTTGTTATTAAATTCATGACATTAGCAATCAAAGTCAAAGTGGGCAAATATTTGTTGTCCTGTAAAAAGTGGCTTAACACAATCACCTTGTTCAACAGTTAAATTGAATATACATTGGCAACTCAATATTGTCATGTACAACTCAGATATTGTGTGGTATACTATTGTTGTGTTTAGAACACACAGTGCATGTCTATACAGTAACTGAAAATACATAAAAATAGTATATAAAAATTATGACCTAAGTGAACATTCCCTTAAATATATGTAGAGAATGGGTACGTCAGAGTATCCATGTTTCCAGTGAAAAGTCCTTTTTTGATTTCTGTAAAACAGTTGGTACCATTTAATGAATCTGCACAAAACTTTCTGAAGGAACGTAAATCTCATTTCATTTGTAGGGGTGCATCATAATCACGTGTAGAGTGCGCCTGCATATAATCTTGCAATTATATCAACTTGAGGTGTTAGAATTGTGTAATGTATTAATGTTACTACGTGACATATTTTAGGTTATTGACAAGTAGCATGGAGAACTTGTGTAGGAGATTAATATAGCTAGCAGAAAATGTTATCATGAAGAACTCGTGTTGTGAAGTTAACACCCTCACATATTGATTGTGTTGAACAATGATATTTCTATAATTTGGTAAATGTTTTAGTTAAAACGCAATAGGGTTAAGTCAATTTGTAATGATTAAAATGAGATGTTCTTATGTTAGCTAAAATTGTAGGACTGAAATGCAAGTCCCTGACAACTCTTGCTTTAGAATTAATAGTTTGTATTTCATGTGCACTGTGGAATCTGTTCCTTCTCAAGTTTGTATTGCAGGTGGAGAAGCATTCATTGTGAAAAGTAATGTCTTTGATTTAGTAGCTAGGCAAGGAGAGAAGAAGTTACAGTTACATGGCTTGGAGGGGATAAAGACGGAGATAAATTCACATGGGAGAAGGAATGAGAACCAAAGGCAAATTGTTGCGAAGGAGCTACATGGAGAATATTGTGGAAAAGTACTTGCATGACTGTACTCATTGTGGACTATGTGCATGCTATGCATTATGGGAAAGCTACCTGTGGATAACTGTTTGTTGGAATTAGGGAAAGCCACTTCTTTCTTGCCTTTAGAGAGAGAGAATCTCAGAACTAGCTCTTTCTTTGTGATGGTGGCTTTATGCTGCTTGACCCATTGATGGTGGAGAGGCTGTCTAAGAAGACTCCACGTATTGACACCTTTCCTTTTCACAGAAAATGTTTATGCAGGAATGTCATCTTAGCGCTACAGTAGGGATAGATTTAATGCTTTTCACTCATCAACCCTTGATGCAGGGAATTTTGATCTCATGCTTTCTGATTTTCTGTATTCTACTTCTTGAATTAAAAGTCTTGTTCATGCTGCACCGTTTAAATTGAATGCGTAGATTTAGCTTCATGCTAATTAATTTGTATTTCTATACCCTCATGTTGAGTTTCTATGTCCAGTTATTTTTGGCTTTGTAATAAATTAACTAACCATATATAGTTGCCCATGGATTATTATGTATCAAGGAGAGTTATTGGCAAGTTGATTGTGCATTGATGATTTTCTCCCCTTTACACTTTCATGCTGCTAAAATGAACCATCGGATTGTGTCTCTAGAGAAGATCTAGAACTTATGGACCTGGCAGTTTCATTTCCAATAAAAAAAAGTTAATTGACATGAGCTGGGTACAGCAAGCCTCATGCAGATTTGTCAAGCAGTGGTCAAAAATAAGGGGGAGAGACTAAAAAAAGTGACAATTCTCTTTTTCCTTCCCATAGAATTCCAGGCTTTCTGGTACAGAAAAGAACAGCTGAATGAAAGTAAGAAAATTGACATAAAATAGAATTTTAAAAAGGAACCCCCTTTACTTGGTTTGATGTACATGTGTTCAGTAAACTGTCTATGGTGTGTGCTTAAAAGGATTAAAAAGCTATCCTAAAAGTTAGAAAGGGGAATTTTTGATTTACATATACCTTTAACACTGTGTGACGTATTTGTGTGAAATTTGGCAAAATCTTAGCATGTTTAACTTGCTCTTAGTATAGTTAAATGTGATTAGATTCATCAAGGGTGACACAGTTAAAGAGGGATGGTCAAAAAGTGCTTATTAGCTAATAACACTTGCATCAACTGACAAATCCACATGCATTATTGCAGACATTTAGCATGTTTAATCTTCTGTTGGTATGGTAAATTTAATCCATCAAGCAGAGACAACGTTAAAAAGAAGGGAAAAAAAGTTTTCTTGATTTTTATTTAATCTGCACAAAAGCTGGTAGACTTTTAGCACATTAAGCCCAGGACAGGAATCTAATGTTTCATGCAGATCTAAATAGGAAGGGCAAAGGTAAGGGTGGCAACAAATAATTGATTTGCTAATAATCTTAGCAAAGGTTTAGGGATCTGCACAACGTTTGGCAGGCACATACCACCTTCAGCTTACTCTAGATATTTTGAGTTTTACATAAATATGTTAAGGGGACACTTAAAAGGATGTTAAGAAAACATTATTTCTCATTGTAACTTCCATAGTAATCTTTGTTCTCTGCCACAAACAAAAAACTCTGAAAGGAATTACACCAAAAGTTGGTGTTAAACTACATGTTTACTCAAAGAAGCTTTGCTGGGTTAGGTGTATATGAGTTCAGCCGTTTTTGAGAGATTAACATTACAAAAATGTGTCATTGGGTTGCAAGAGTTCAAAGTTAAAGCTGCCTGGACCATTACTTAGTGAACAGTCCTCTGGGCATCCATGGCAGTTTGGTCCTGTGGCCTGCTCCTGGTGGTTGTATAATATGATCAAAATCCTCAGATACTCACTGAAAAATTAGAGGTTAAAGTGAAGGTATGGTTAGCTTTGGGCATTTGCATTAATGTACACAAAAAAAAACCCTTAGAAATAATTCACTTAAAGAAACACAGTTATAGCGCATTTAGAGGTAGAATACATGTAATATATTAAGACTTACATTTTTAAATAAAACTGAAAAATTCACTTAAAATTACACAATTAACATTCAGTTATGTTTACAAAGCCAAACCTAAAAACCACGGAAATTCTCCAGTTTGATAACTTAGACTTACTTTATCTCAGACTCCTAGTCATGCACCACGTTTGATCGCCATATGACATCTTTGACAATATGATAAATGACGTCAATGATGGCATCCCACATGACTGTATCCAGACTGTGATGATGATCCCTAGGGCCGTAGTACATGAATTAGCCATAATTCAGAACCCGCTGAACTTGGTTACTAGTTTCTCTGCCTCAAAAATTCCAATGTGCTTTTCTCAAGATCATGTGTGCTGGAATTCTTTTGTACCCAACAGATCTCCACAGTCTCAGGGCATAGATGTGAAGGTAGGATACAGCTGCAAAAGAGTGTGACCTTTAAATGTAGATATTTTGGCAACTGTTACATAGGTTTTTATGCTGTTTTGGGGTTTTGCTCAGTTGAGCCTCTTTAGGTCCAGGAAGGGCAGCTTGTGGCAGTCTCAATAAGGAGGCAAGTGGTTCACCAGAGCCACAGACACACAGTGCCTATTTCCTACAGCCCACACAATTCTTAGGAGGATTCCAGTCCTGCATAATTATGAACTGCTGAATCTTTGTCTAAATAGAACACTCATATGTCAGGGAACACTCTAGCATCCTCTTCTTTACAAATAAGTCACTCTTCTCCTCCCAAGACAAGCAACAGCCCCTCAAGAAGGGCTTCAAATGTGCACTTATGCTCTGCACTTGTGTTCTTCTGACAATACAGGTTCCAAAGGACACCCACAATATCTCAATCACAGACCACGCTAATCACCATCAGCGTCCTGACACTCGGGTCATGCTGAATGGCAGTACTCTCAGAATTTCAGAATGATTCTACTGGGAAAGTAACAAACAGGATTTTAAACAACAAATTATTTGGTAAGGGGTAAAAGAATTCCCCTTAACAGATTGTGTAGTCACTTTCAACAACACACCACTTAGCCAAAACACGCTATATTTAGGAATGGTAAGACAACAAAATTATATATGGATATTTCACGCAGTGAGATTGGTGCAGTGCTTGAAAAAGTGAGATCAATACAGAACAATGTACAACATCAATAAGGAAATGTGAACTATTATGTTCAAAGTTAGCTAAAAGGGGCAATTAGTCAACTCCTTATTTTGCCCTGTAACAGTCAATCTGCATCAAGCTCATAATATATTTCATTGTCAACTTTTCAAACCATATGTGCTTTGGAACAGGATCTTATTCTGGATAACATGGAAGGGATACACCCTCAAAAACACTTAATGGTGTGCTGAGGTGCAGCGTAGGTTCTTCATCTTGGTAGGTATGCAGAACAAGAACCATTCACTGTACTGGTATCTGGGTCAATCGACCTCAAAGACACTGTCCCTCAAGTTTGTTATTAATTGAGCTGCTTTCCAGACTCTGAGGGTTACAGGGTCCACCCCGTGTGTATCTAAATTGAATGGCTGTTTCCAGCAACAGTATTCCATCTTACTATCTCCTTCATAGATTAATTCAACTGGACTATCTCAGGGCACCACAACAGAACCACTTCCCACTAGTCCTGGTGGACAATCAGAGGATGGTGCAATCAGTCCAGAAGAATAGGATTGTTGCCACACAAAATATTTATGGGACATGCACTGCAACTACCTTCTGTGTCTGCATTTGAACTTGTAAATATCACAGATGACATGATTCTCAACTCCTGCAAGGAATTGGCTGATGTGTGTGGCTCTCTTTTCCACCAGGTTAGAGCTGCTATTGCCATCTCAAGACAGTAGCAGTGCTATGATCTTAACCACGGCTATTGGGTCCTAATTTAAAAGAATGTTTGAAAATCCTGTTTGATACCAAAGTGAAAGGGGTCCTATCAGGTGTTTACCTACACCGCTGTGAAATCTGACAGGATCCCCAACTGGATTCACGCCTGGCACACCCAGAGAGTGAGGTGCCCACTTGATGAGGTGGTGACATTTGAGCCAGGTCAATTACCTCCTGTGTCCGTACATCCTGAACGACCAGAGAGGGGTGACATCTATTCGAATTCCTCGCCTATCCAGGTTCCTGAAATATCCCTAAAGATGCAGATCTGACATCTGAAATAGGGGAGGCTGCTGTGTCACCACCAGTGCAACCAAATGATCATGGTGAAGGAACAAGTGTGAGGAACAAGTGTGAGGAGTGAGAAACTTCAAGGAAAAAAGAATAGCCAAGGGGTAGGAAGCAATTAAAATCTAGTGTGTCAGTTGAATGTATACCACAAACCATAATCGAAGAAACAGAATTTAGTGGTATAAGTGATTTGGAAGAAGCACAACAAACACCTAGATCAAAGAGAGCAAGAGAACTTTATTGCAGGTATTCAGCACCTAAATGGACTTATTATGCAGATAGTGTGACTAATCTGACAGAACTGAGAACAGAACCACTTGAACCTCCGCAAGATGCTACACTATCACAGCACATGATTTAAACTCTTGAAACAAAATCATAACTAAGCTCAACTCATTTGATATCTTGTTGATTCAATTCAACAATATCTGATTGTTGAATAATGAACTGTGTCTGAACCGAGCTATTGAATAGGCTGTGGCAATTGATAAATGAACATAATTATTGCTTAAGAACAATAAAACAAATAAAAAGAATTAAGACGAATTCCTAGGCCCAAGGCTACAGTAAAAAAGTAGGGTCAACATTTTTAGAAGAGAATGGAATAAGGTTAGGGAAGCCTCACAAAGACTATTGTAAATAAGCTGAATGAAAATAACTACAAAATAACCATCAAAAAAGTTTTGCTTGTTTTGCCAAGTAGAAACAAATGCAAAATATTAAGTCTGCCTGCTGCTAAATTCTACTGAATGTCTGACTGTAGACAAATGTGTATTCTTACCAAGGATAGATGTAGAACAGTGATTATTGTAACCTTAAATGTTAATGCTTTAGTATTCATAGTCATCTTAGTTGTATTGAGTATCACTCCTGAGATAGAAATACTTAATTCTACACCTGCATTTACATCACCTGCATGTATAATAGATGAGAGAAAATTAAAGGCAACATTTAAAGAAGCTTCAGGAGGGGGTTTAACATCAAACGTTTACTGTAGATTAGTTCAAGAGTACACACACGCTCTAGATGCTAAGGATTGTTGTATTTGAGCACATGTACCTGCTTCAGCTACTGAGGATGTGACCTACCATAATATTTCACTTTCATATGCAGTTACATGCAGCATATCTCTTAGTTTATTTTATAGACAGAATCATTTTGAATATTATTTTTGTAATTATGATGTTATCCTTTCTGAAGCCCCTCTTCACAAAAGAATAAATCCACACCCACAGGCTAAGGAGATTGAGACCGTTTGTTTTTTCTTTAAATCCCTTACAAAGATAGACATATGAATGAAATTTGACACGCTCAATGAAATTTATCCCAGCTTTAGTGGAAAGGAGAATTCACATGTTTCATAAGGCAGCGCATCGGGAAGATGTTTTGAAGAATGTATGGAAAGAGGAGGAAGATGAGTATAAAAAGAAAATGGTGTATCCCAAATTGAAATTAGACAGATGGTGCAAGGGGAAATTATGCTTTTACAAGAGAATAAACCACATCAGAACTAGACACAAGGGGATAAGTAGCTCTGAACACACATTGGAAGTTCTTGGACAGACTATTCAAATATTAACTGAGGAAGAACCAGTTATCCCTGGAGTGTACCTTATATGTGGGCAAGATGCATGTTTCCTATTGCCTGCTGATTGGGAGGGTGTTTGCTGGTTAGCTTTATTGTTCCCTAAAATGTTTCATGTGAATAGTATAGACGTTTTAGCAATGAATCCATCTCACAGACATAGACGTGGTGTTATTGATGAGACACAATTAGTGGGAGAAATATTTGGTGCAATTATTCCCCCACTAGGATTAGTCCTGATTGATGAGAAAATCAGAAAGCTTTCTACAGTGGTGGATAAATTGGCCACTAGTACATCTGGAGCTTTGTTAGCAGTAAATACAGAATTTGTAGCTATTAGATCAATAGTGTTGCAAGATTGATTAGCATTGGGCATATTTTTGGCAGAAAGAGGTAGAGTCTGTAAGATGACGAAGGCACAACATTGCTGTTTGTACATACCAGGCAACAGCAAGAGGATAGAAGAATTTGCAAAGGACATTTCTTACTTAAAACCTGAATTAGAAAAGGTGGAAGTAAATAGTGTGTTAGGAACCTTCGAAAAAGAGCTTCTGTTATAGGTAGTTGGCTTGGAAGTCTTGGTAGTGGATGTTTACCAGTGATATAGAACCCTACATTGATTATTGGCATTTACCTAATATGCTTGTTTGCTTTATATAAGAGATTTAGATGTTACCTAGCAAGAAAGAAAATGAAGAAAGAAAAAGGCAAAGGGGAGAAGAAATAGAAAGAAAGAGTGAAGTCTACCAGGAGTTGAAGGAGATACAAAACTTGAAGGAAAAGATAGACAACTCAGCAAAGAAGAGAGGTGCCCTCTAAAAGGTAATGGCTATTATAGCCATCAGTGGGGAAATTGTATATTTCCTCATTTTACAAACTAAACAAATTTAACTATAAAGTGCTAATTTGAATGCTGAACAAATCATGCATAATAAGCACACAAATTTGTAGTAGGTAATCATATTTAGACAGCACATGCATGAATTAACAAAATGTATTGACTTAAGTTAGCCTAATTACTGATGTCATATTAAATGTTGACTTTACATGTTAGGGATAAGAGGCCTGTTGTTGCATCGAAACTGTTGTTTTGCACACAATGTTTTTCTCTTTCCTTCTACAGATACTGTAATTTTCCAGATGCCTTCTGTTAGCTAGTGAATAGGCATTTGTTTTGTATTAGACAAGTGAAAGTGAGGTTCTGATTGGGAGGAGAGGAGATGGCAGAAAACGTGACTCGTTGGAAAAACCGTCTGAACCACATGATTTGATCAAGGTAATAAACCAAGGACATGCTTCCATAGCTCATTGTGAAGACCTGAGAAACTAGGAAGTTTACCTGCTCCCAGAGTTTGCTGGAGACTGATTGGTTGGTGGGATCAGGGAATGTAAGATTTGTTGCTTTTTATATTTTGTAGAATTAGATTGCTGTGTGTTCCTTAGATTAGAGAGCTTCCTTCTTTCAGAGAGCTTCCCTTTCTCACCCAGAGACTAGGTACGGGGAGCTTGCTGCAGAATTTAGGGATGCCTGCTGACTTTGAGCTGAGAATACTTTCCAGCTTTTGCAAATTTCCTTTGCTTGAGTGCTTGAGCCTATGCATTTTTATTCTCTCATCAGAGCCCTCCATTTGAGTTTCTGAAACTGACACCTTACATTTCTTACTGAAGATAATCGCTGTTTTAGGCACAAACCTCATTAATTTAGATTAGGGATCTTCCTTTATGGGACACACTTGTTGCATTTTCTCTATTCAATTTGCAATTCTTACGAATGTAGTATTTTATCTTGTTCTGAAACATCGACTAGTAGAATATTTGAATTTGCATCAATGTTGACCAAATTTAATTCTTACTAAACAAATAATTTGATTTGGGTTAATTTGTTAATAAAACCCTTTAAACTCATACTAAATCTCTATGTCGATTCCTGTGAAGCCCCAATTGGACTTCCTTGTTCATGGTAACTGATGTAAATGATTGCTCCTTATCATATCTCCTTGTTGACTAATAGAGGTCCATTCAGCCAACGGCTGGAGTTATTTAGTGATTATACTCAACAATTGAGATGCAAAAACCTTCGCTCTGGCAAGCCTATGCACTTGGCTTTGTGCCTGCAAAGCCCATCATGGTACGACCCCAAGAGTAAGACAGAAGACCTACTAGTTTTCCCCTGGCTTACTCCTAAAATCTATGTGAATCAGGCCCAATGTTGCTCCAGTGTTCTACATCCTGTCATGAATTAGACATACTTTAGAGCATAAGGGTGAGATTTTGCCATAGAATGCTGACTGTGTTTCTCAAACATTTATCCAATCTGAGTACAGAGCGTCTCCTCATTAGGAGTAGCTCTTTAGTAGTATGATATATGGGGTAATGGGTATCCTAATGATGGAGGGGTATACTACTGGGAGTTTTTTTGTTGTTTTTTGAATGTTTGCATAAGTGTGCCACCCTGGCCTTGTACAATATGAACAGGCCCCCAATGCTTGACAATCCTGCCAGCTCACTGGAGGTTCTCTCTTTAATTACATTTTAGTTGACATTAAAGTTGGTTTCTGATATCAGGAATCACCCAAAGTGAACTCTCTTTTGAGAGGAGCCCTGCCAAGTACCACGCATAAGGGGTTAGACTGACACATTCAGGGCTTGAGTCGAGGGTAGATGCAGGTAGATGCTGTCTACCCACTATTTTCAGAGGGTTGACACCATCTATCCTGCTACAAAGCTGGCCACTTTCATTGGAGTGCCAAGTTCCTTTCCTACTTCTCCCGGAATTCACAAAAATATGCTAAACTCATCCTGATGTAATATTCTGAAACCGGGATATTTTCAGCAGCACCTGCACTGGTCTGCTTTTGTTCCCAGCAGAAAGGTGCAGGCGGGGGAATGGGCGTATCAGATTCCAGTTTCACCCATAAAAAAAAAAAGTGGAGTTAAGACGCCATTAGACCTCTTTTTGTTGGAGTATCCTGGTTGGGAGCTGTAGGGAGCCTTAAACTTACATGCAATGGAGGGGAAACATAGGCTCACATCTTATCACTACACAGGTGTTCAGTCTCAGTATATAAGAGATATGCATACACTGTAAGAAGGTCAGATGTGTTGGTCACCCAAATATTTACACAAATAACAATTTAAACACCACTATTTGGTTTTATTTCTTTCATAGCGCTTTAGCACTACTCATCCCAATGTAGGGTGTTAGAGCATTATACGTCACATGTACATAGTCAATAAATCATGTATTTGTACATCAATATAATGGATGTGTTACATAAGACAGTGAGGGTTACAAAATGTAGCACCCACATGTCTTTCATACCTCACTGTGCTATATTAAAAGGATTACAATTTATGAACTGCAAGTAACAAAAGGATCTCTATCTTAAAAGCAGTAACCTGCATATCCATTTGCATAAGATAAAAATCTGTCATCTGTGTGTTGCATAATGTGATTTTCAGGAGACATGTTAACCCTCTATGCTACTTTGATTCAAATCCAGGACCAGACAAAACACAGATCTCATCAGCAAATATGTTATCCTCCAGAGTTATCTTACCATTATTATGCCCTGAGATTTATCTGGCACACAAAGATCTCTGCAGCAGGTGCCTTAACCCCATAAGATATTTTAAAATACACACATAGCAATCAATTGAGCAGAACAGATGTACTGCCACGTTTCTCCTTGTTGCCAATTTCTTTGTGGCTGGGCTTAAAAAAAATAATTGTATAAGTTGAGGTCCAGATTTTGTGTTGAGTTGCTTCAATATTTTGGCACAACCCCAATGCAAAATCTAATTTGTTCAGTATTGTAATTCTCTCAAATGTACTCATGATAGACCTGCTAAACATATTTGAGGCCTTAAGATCTGATGCCACTTCCTGTGAGGTCGTGGGTTGTGATGCCACTTCCTGTGATGCAACATGCAATGTCACTTGTCATGATGTCACTTCCTGTGATGTCACACACGATGATGTCACTTCCTGTGATGTCACATGCGGTGATGTCACACCCATTCTTCCTAACTGGGTGAGTCCTCCCACTACTTTTTTAGGACTTCATCCCTGAAAGTATTTTAGTGCTGGTGTCCACATCACCGCACAAAAAACCATTAATAATGCAATTTAGCACTTCTGAGCACCTGATGAAGTGTGCTCTAGGAGGACAATTACACAGCATTAAGGGTGCGCTCGCCGGCCTGCGATGTGCTTGAAAAGAATGCTGTTTCACTTGTGATCCAGAGAAAGTGTTATAATAGTTCTAATTTTATCTTTAATATCCGCTACTTACTCATTTATCCCTCTAGCCATACTGGGCCCTCTACAGTTAGATGGATCACAGCATTTCCCTTACAACAGAAGCGAATGGTCCTCTGATGGATCTTTTGCTGCTGATTGGAGGGGTGAGGATTAGGGTGTCCAAAGAACAATGTTAGCCACCCAATGAGGACCATTAATTGGTGACTAACTCACAAATTCAAGATCAGTTTCAAATACACCACTTTCGGGACCATGCTATAGAAATAAAGTATCGCAATTAGAAAACCCAACCTCCCAAAGAAGTTAAGTCTAAGTACAATTATGCACACTAGGAGCTCTGCTACAACAACACAGAATAAAAGAAGCAGAACTTGACACTCTGAAAAGATTTGCTGATTCTCCTTACAACACATTTAGATGTAAATGGAAAATAGCACAGTACAATGAAAGAACATCAGGCCACAATAATAATCTCAGACAAGTTTAGATAGTTTAGTTATTGTATTAATGGTCTGAAATCAATGCAGATAAGCAATCTCACAGAGAAGATACACATTTAGTCAGAAATGCAAATCCAAAGAGGATGGTTTACAACAGTCATCAGATGCAAGGTTACAGATTCCTTCTACCATTAAAGCAGAAGGATGCTTCATTTCTCTAACAGCATCCAAAGGTTCTAAAGCAAAAAGGAATCAAATTAAAGTCCACTAAGGGCAAGTCCATAAGTATGGGCAAGAAGGAGAAATAAAGCAAAATCAAGAGGTTCGGCAAAGAAGGATTCCAGCACAACTGCTTAAGGCAGCAGGATCAGCAAAACGCAATCCACAATTAGAGATCAACGATGGTTTATAAAATCATAAGAAAAGCATTCAGTCCTCTCGCATAGAAAAAATATATCATCTGTAGCTCCTGCAAAGGGAAAGAAAAAGCATGGCATATTGTATGTCTTCCAAAGAAAGAAAAATAATGGCATTGCCTCACAAAGAAAGAAAAAGTGTGGTGTTGCCCCTCCTTTGGGGTTTCTTCTTTTATAGGCTTTATGACTCTTTAGTGGTGTAGTATCACTCCGCTAGTCAGTCCATTGCATGATTAGTTTACGTATGAAAACACCAAACACAATTTAGTTAGTCCTGCATACTTTCCCATGCTGATCATGAGAAAGAATTGGTTTTCCGGGCCTCACCGGTTTGTCAACTATGAGAAGTTTACATTGTATCAATCCATGACATCCAGTTATGGTTCACATTCCCGCAGGACTATTTCACAGTGAACTTTAAAAGAATGTCCTTTAAAAGTAAGATGATACATGTACAGAGCAAATAAGGCAACATTTGCAGAAATGCCAAGGGACCATTGTACTTGGCTAAGGGGAAAAAAAACATCTTAGGAAAGAACATGTTTAAAAGGCCTTAAAATGCATACGTCAGCTTTAAATGAATTTAACTCAATTAGAATTGAATACAATGCATTAAATCAAACATTTCATAATAAGAAAAAAATAGTAATGCTTCACCAATGTATTATTACACTTTCAGGTACATGCATCAAGGTAGACTTTTGCGAGTCCTTAATTGCGATTATTAAGGAATCGCAATTAAGGAATCGCAAAAGCCTCATGTAGTAATCGCTAAAAAATAGCGATTTCTAAACATTCTTAATTGCGACTCACAAATTGCGAGTCGCAATTAAGGAATGTCTTCCCATTCATTCCTATGGGCCTAGAGGCCCATAGGAATGAATGGGAATGTACATCACAATTTGCGAGTACCCAATAGGTACTCGCAAATTGCGTATGCATTTCAAGGTGCAAGGGTGTCAAAAGGACACCCTGTTGCACCCCTGAAATCTGCATATGAGTACATCTTGACACACACATGCCCCAAGGGCATGTGTGTGTGTAAATGGAACTTTGAAAAATGCACTTTAGTGCATTTTTCAAAGTTTTTGCAAATTACCATCAAGTACAAATTGATGGTAATTTATGACTCCTATTAGCGAAATCGCTAATTTGTTTACTTTAATGCATTGCATTTAAGGAATCTCAATTTGCGATTCCTTAAATGCAATCGCAATTTAAGTAATCGCAATTTAGAGATTAATTAAATTGCGATTTTTGCATTAGGGATGATGCATCCCAAATGCAAACATACCGGTCGCAAAGGGGCAGATTCTGAGAATCTGCCCGTTTGCGACCGGTTTTTCATTTGATGCATGTGCCTGAAAATGTATTAACGTTTACCATGGCCTACTGCCACAATTTTAAACACCCATTTGTGTGAATTATTCTTAAAAATCATTTTTCCAAAATCGTTTCTTATTTTCTGTGATCATTATGGACATTTGCAAATTTCAGCTTCCTAACTAATTTTATCGGTTAATTGCAACACAATCTATTCATGATACATTTCAATGCACGGCAATAGAAATGCTAAACCACATCATTAGAATCATTAGTTTCATCAGTAAATAAATAATAAAACATTATTTTCAAAAGTATTCTTGTTATGGAAACCTATTAATAAGCATGATAATCAGTTAGCAATGAATTTCTCTTTTTCTAACACTTTCAAACACTCTTTTTACAGTGATGTTACTTCACTTGTCTCAACTTCATTTAACATGTGCAATGTGTACATTCAGGTTTCTATGTTTAAAATTGGTGAATGTGTTGTGTAATATGTTTTGAAATATTTAGCATCATCACTGGTTTTAATATTTACTTAGCAGTGGCACTAACGCTGCATGATTATGGGAACCCTGGAGCCCCACGGACAAATCAATTAAAATCAATTTCAGCCATTTCGGTCCAAGCAGATAGTGCCCCACGTGGATCTAGGGTGGTGCCTTGCAGTTGTTGTTTTTCTTGCAAAGCGTCTGCCTCACTGTGACCACCTAGGGTCTGATTGGCCGGAATTAGACTCATGTGCCAGGTGGAAGTTTTGTTTTTCCTGTATGCCGCAGTACCACTAGATGTGTTTCCTACTGAGGGTTAGAACAGCAACAGTAGCAGTGCACAGAGGCAGGGAGATGCTCTCTGCTGTCACTTGACAGGTGTGCTTGGAGGTGGCTGCCACAACACAGGAATACCTCGCCTTTCCAGTCTTCTAACTGACCCTGATTTACCTCAGGAGTTTGAGAGGTGAGTCCAGAAGCCCCTCACTCTCGTTCAGGTCTCCCCTTTTGAGCTGCCCTTTATCTGGAGCTGATCTGTGTGCTGCGGCTGCGGACTGAGAGAGCGCAGGGTGATGACAGTGTTGCAGCCCAGGGCGGTCATAGGACTTCCCTGTGACCAGTCCTACGAGTGTGCGGAGGTTGTTGCTCCCTGCTTCACCACTTCGGTGGTGCTTCTACAGGGTCAGGGAGCCTACTCCATGCAGTACCCTGACTGCAGCCTGGGCTCCACTCATACCTCCTAGGGAAACACTCATAACGCCACTGCATCCTGTTTATATTTTTCTCCTCTTCTAGTCACTTTATGAGCGAGAGCGAGCACGCTAAGAAGAACTTGTTCACTGGCTCACTGTGGGGCATATTATCAAGGCGGAGTTAATGAATTATCGCCGCTTTAGCGTCCGTTTTCGGATGAAAAGCGGCGATAATTCTATCGCCTAATTAACAAGGACACGCTAGCGCGTGATTCCTGCATTAGCGTCTGTTTTCTGCAGGCCTCCCATCGCATCGCTAATGAGATGCAAAGGAGGCGTGCCTGTGAAAACAACATGGGGAAATATCGCTAACCCAGGTATCGCCATATCAACAACGTGGGTTAGCGATATTTTCAATCGCGTTAAGTATGCCTTAACGCAGGAATTTAACGTCTGCTAAATTCCTGACTAAGGCATACCTAACATGGGGGGTGGATTGTGTGGCTAAGACCACAGGCCCTATCACCAAGGATATCGCCGTTTTCCATGGGACATCGCTGGAAAACCAGCGATGTTCCATGGAAAACATCGCTATCACTGGAAAATTATCGCCTTTGCGCTAAGCGTTGTTAATACAGCGCTAGCATGGCGATAATTTCCAGCGATAGCCGGCGATAGGATTCCTCGCGCTAACAGCGGCCAGCAATAATTATCGCTGCCGCTTGATAATATGCCCCTGTGTAAGTAGTTATTTTGCTGTCATTGTTTGCTGGATGGCTACGGGTGTTCTGGGGGTTTTGGTCAAGTTTGTTGCAGGCGCAGGCAGAATGGCTGCCTCATGGGTGTGATTTGTTTCAAGTCAGCTCTGGGCTTTTGCACTGACAGTTTTTCCCAGTTCTTTTATCTGCCATGTGATTGTTGGGACCTGGATTATCGTCCTGTCCCTCATCCTCCATCTGCAGTGCAGAGTTGGACAAAGGTAGTTATGTGTTCTTTGGGGAGTGGGATGGGAGGCAGATGTGCGAGTGTGCGTGTTTGTTCATGAGCCGCTCGTCAGTAACAACTGTTAGATCTATATTAATATAAGGAGTTGCTTGCCACGGTCTTCTTTCCTCACTGATGTCTGCCACCAGCAGGACGAAGATATCTCTCTTTTGGAAGGCTTTAATGTTTCGCTTAAGGTACGAAAGTGGCATCTGATGAAGCCTTTAGTTTTTTAGTTTTTCTCAGTAGAATTTATTCGGGCCGCCATTGCGGTGAACTCCACCATAGCCGCTTCCAAGGCTGATTTTATTTTCTCTGGTCGCCTCTCCATGTCCATTTTGCCCAGTTTAGTTGACTGTGCTTTCGTGCTATGACACGGTCAGCGTTGACCACGTCAGAGCGCATTTTTTTTACACTCTCAGCCGCCATGCTGTACAACATGGGTAAAAAAACATTGTCAAAGTCAAAAGAACTGACATAGACGAGAACTATTGGCTTTGCCATTGCTTGTGTGGCCAGTAGCTAGTGGGCAACTGGTTCCTCCTGTATCGTAGTGGTTGCCGAAAGAATTTTGACTGCAACCAGTGGTTTCCAAAATACAGGACCCTGGGTCTTTAGTTGGATATACACAAATATTTTACTAGTTGCAGAATATACACAATATTCATATGCATACTATACAGATATAATTGGCTTCCTAAGCTGAAGGGCCTTGCAGCATGTATATTCAGCAAAAGCTGCATATTGCTGAAATACGTGAGCCAAGCTGCACACAGTTGCACATAATACTTTGCCTTATGATATTGTTTTTAAAATAAGAACTGTTTGGAGGTCACCCGGAAAGAACCATTTCCCCGCTACCGATATATTTTGTTTATGAAAATGTAAATGATACATGGAATTGGTTCTTTATTTCCATTATGGTATGCTCCTAAAGTTTACACTAAACCTGATTTATGCCCCTGAAGCATTAATCTCATTCACACCATTATATATTCCGAAAGAACCAGCAATTGCTTCCATTAGAATGCGATAATGGCGCTTTCTGCTGTCAGATACACTGAAGCAAATCGTATTTTCACTGGTATTACATTCTTTAGCCCCAAATGTTTTGTTTTTCATTTGCATTACATATATAAAAATGATGCTCTGCGTTACTGTAAAATTGTGTATGTAAGTCATTAATTAATTCTTTGGAGGCGCAGCACTGTATCTTCTGTTCATCTTTCTGGTATGCCTGGTCATAAATATAACAAAGAGCTTTAAACAGATTACTCAAGGAAAGACATAAAGGTTTATGGAGGTAAAGGTTTATGTAAGTGTGGAACTAACCCTATAAATAAGGTATTACCGCTGATATGAATGAAAGTGAGTCAACTTGTAATCCATTAAACAGCAGAAAAATGTAACTAGTTAAAAATCCAATATTTATGAATTTTTTAGGTTTGCTTGTCATTATATTATCTCGATAAATGTTGCAGATTAAGAAGACTAGTGCCCAGGGCGTAGGGTCATTGGCTAAGTTCAGTACTGTTTTCCTCAGTACTAAGAGAAGGGGTGCTAGCACACTCACGATTAAATCCTTTTTGTGAAATGTATGCCTAATGTCTATTCTGAGTTCTGCACATTTGAGTACTTTACATAAGAGGATCCAGAGCTTAGTTTACTGTGAGCATCCGTGGACACAATTCTTCTGCCTTGTAGCATTCAATATTCATTGCACTGAGCTCCTGTGAATTCTGATAGAATGAGACTAATCATGTTCAGGGACAGCCAAAAGCAGAACATCATTGGGGTGGGGCTTTGAAGAATTGGAGGGTGGTTTAGAGTTTAGCTGAGTGGGACACATTACCCTGCGGCACATGAAGGTGGGCGGTTCCTCCGATGCAGCTTCTGCAGGCACCCCTGAAAGAAACACTAGATCTGGGAGCGTTTCTGCCTGCGGGCCACCGGGTCACAGGGACAGTCATCCTGCCCTATTTAGGGTGTGGCACCTGTTGCCAGAATTCAGTGCACGTGCCAGCACCTTCAACATCAATATGAGGGATATAAGGTCACAAAGATGAAAAGAGTAATAAATGTGGTCTCCTTTAAAAGATATACCATCACAAATAACACAAAGAGATAAAAATGGGGAGCAAAACACTGAGATAACATCCTGAAGATCAGGAACTTGTCTCAGTCCTCTGAGTAGCAGATTAAAGAGCTTCACAGTTACTTCAAACTGAGTTGTAGTTATCTTACTGACACTTAGCCAAGAAGGCATTGACATTCCACAAGAATGGGCTTGAAATTCTTGCGAGGATAAAGAGGGTTGTCAAAATCACTGAAACATTCTGCGGTTTACTCCACCCTCTAGCAATTTCTTGACTCCCTGTACTCCTGGACTTGACCCATTGCAGTGTCTGTTGCAGGGGATATCAGCTACCCATGTTTTTGATGTTTTGAAACCTTCTAAATCTGCCTGGTGTTGCTGATGGCTTTGTTAGTGCCCATCGTGGCCAATGTGGTGGAAGCACCTTGTTGCTGCCTCTGGGAATTAAAGGTGATAACCCTGCCCATTTCACCACCTCAAATCTGACACCTGCCAGCCCACACCACTCATACTCTGCCCCAGACAATTTGGAAGAATTTGGACTTTTCTCAAGTTTGTTCAGCATTTTGTGGAATTAAGTTACTTGCATTTGAAATAATTGTTGTGTGCTATGCTAAGGTTTACTTGAATAATAAGAAATAATTTGGTACAGGATCTTCTCTACCTCCCATGAAAGTTAAGCATTTTCACAGGAACACATGTAAGAACATGGGAATTCTAACTTAAATACAAAAACATTTCTCTGTCGGCACCTACATTGGATATATCATGAATTTGCCAGAGGTTGGAGCACAGAAAACTGAGCAGTTCCACACACTCTCTTCCTCCTCTCAAGAACGTCAGTCACTGTCCTGTTGCTGGATCTCTTCTTTCTCCTTTGTGAGTTAGCTCTTTTTGCAAAAAATCTGAACTCTTGTGAGAAAAAGTGAGGTCTTGCATGAGCTCTCACTCACGGTGGCCATATTAAGAAGACTATATAAAAACCCAGTACAGTCCATATTGCCTGGCGTATCAAGATGATGAAGACTCAACAACATCTCCCATTTCTTCAACCTTCACAGTCCAGATGCTTCCAGCAACCTGCTCCAGCTCCACAAGCACCAGAGAAAGAAGGAGGGCACAGATCAAAGAAAGCATAGAATCATATCCTTTGTTTTAGCACATACATCAAAACTATGTGCTTGCAGGTTTAAAGATATACGGTCTGATCTATTGTTTGGTTGGTGGCCCCTCGTTTGTCAGGGTGGCAGAGAACATTACATCCATCATCCTGGCAGACTACCAACCACCAAATTTAAAGATCACTGCCATCCCAGCCGAGAAAGCAGTGATCTCCATGCCTTCAGAGGAGCTGCCGTTACAACTGTTTCTCTGAAGACACTACACATTTGGTGGCCAGCCAGCATCTGTTACACTGCTGTTCACCAAACCATTTAGTTTTTCAGAAACACTCTCTCAAAGCAGTAGTTTGCTTCTAAAAAACATCAAAATAATGACCTTCACACCCAGGGAGATTTCTGCCAGGGTGTGGGAATCATTATTTCTTTTCTGTCTGTGACTGCCACATTTTTCCTGGTGGTGACGGACAGAAAAAAAAGACATCACACTGTCCTCTCAAAATGTAATGGGGGGGGCTGGGCTGATGCCCTTATTCCAATGGCCACTACTTCATCGGCCATCCGAGTAAACTTTCCAATGGCAAAGCCAATTGAGGCACTGCTTTTGAAAGGTTGAAGGTCTGCCCGACACATAAAAGAGCAGGTGGATCAAGGGTTTGGTGGACAGAGTTCTCCTTTACGTTTGTGATGGAGTACCCTGTCTCAAAAACTCTAAATTAGATTGTAAGCTACTATTTCTGGTCTGTACATTGTGAAGCAAAGTAGGAGTGTGTGCAATCTGGATTAGTAACAAACACTGTACAATTCTGAGTACAGAGCATGTAAACATTTGCAATAATACACCACTGGAAACTCAGTAATATGTGGAGCTCAATACACTAACAGAGTAAGTATGATGTAACAAATTAATAGAACTGAGTGCCAAATGTAAAATATGCTTGGAATGCGAAACCCTGAAATGTACACATCTAAGGATCCTGAGAAGCATTGCCAAGGCAGTTGACCGTCTGTTGAGTGAGGGCACAGGTTTGTATTGCTGCCTCACCTTTCCCCTCAGGGTGTTTAGCCAGGTGTCTGCTCTACTGGTATAATGTGGAACACAGGGAATTGGCATCTCAATCTACAGCTCCCGTATGTTTCAAACAGTTCCAATTAGAATTTTTTTAAATTTTTTTTAATTCAACTTATACATAGACGTATCACTGCCTTTATCAAGTATATTTATGACATAACCCTAGGGCACTCCTAGACTTAAAACTACTCACACAGTATCATCAGTATAAAATTAAATCTTAAGTTATTTAGCATTTAAAGTAACTCCAATAACATGTCTATGTATTCATAAACATGTAGCTAGAGTTCATTTAAGCTACGGAAAAGAAGACATCCTGTTATGTTTCTTCGGATGATTAGAATAAAACTGAAACCAAGCTATTAGCAACTGCCTATACATTGCACCATAATATCTTAAACCAGATTTACAAAACTAGGAAGGAGTGTCAGGGCCATGGATGAACACAGTCCTATGATGCTGCCACTCATGAGTGCATTTGAGCATAGGGCTCCCAATATCCTTCTAATTCAAGTACCAGAAAGGCTAGTTCGAGAGGAAACAGGGGATAATGGGAAAGGGTGAGGCAAAGAGCGACACTGGGCCCATACTGCTGAAGACATTGTGTCAGCATCTGGAAAGTAAATGCTCAATGTTCCATGCATCCAAACTGCCAGGACGCATCTAGACAGAAAGCATATAGAGACTTGCCCCCTACCAGGGTAAGTGCTGCTGATCCAGAGGAGCCTGGAAGTGGCACACATGGATCTTAGCAGACTCTGTGATACTCCTCAGGAAAAAGGAATCAAGAAAGAAAAGAACAAAGAACAGCAAATGCACTTAAGGGTTAATAGCATTGATGGGGAGAGCAAAGTGTATATGAAAACAAATACGGTGCAAGAGAAGGGGAAGTCTGGGAGATAAACTCAGTGGCAAGAGAAACCAACTAACATACAACACAGCAAGACACAGACTGCAGGTGTCAAGTGCACTTATATACTGTTTCTGCCAGTAGTTTTTCATTTCAGTTCCTGTTGTCCTTCAGCTATTGGTTGCAAACTTTACGACAGCTAACCAATGCTAAAGTGCTTGTGCTCTCTGCTCAACACATGGTAACATTGGCTTATACTTAATTGGCATATTTAATTTACTTATGAGTCCCTAGTAAGTGCACTACAAGTGCCCAGGGTTTGTAAATTAAATGCTACTAGAAAGCCTGTAGCACTGATTGTGCTGCCCACTTAAGTAGCCCTTTAAACATGCCTCAGGACTGCCTTTGCCCAGCATCTGTTTGCAGTTTTAACCTGCCATGTTGACCTAGTAAAATAAACCTTTAGCTTGGCCCAAACCATGCTTTTTAATACATATAGATCACCCTAAGCTTGACCCTAGACAGCCTCCAGGGCAGGGTACAGAGTATTTAAAAAGTTGGACATTTACTTTTACGTTTTACATGTACTGGTAGTGAAAACCTCTTAAATACTTTTTTCAATACTGCAAGGCCTATCTCTCCCATAGGATAACATTTGAGTTGCCAAATTACATTTTATAAGTGTCATTTACAAATCGGAAGAGATAACTGGTTCATGTTTGTTGTCTTTGGAATCAAATTTAAAATCCTAACTTATGGTCGGATTTTAAATTACAAATCTGAAAATACCACTTTTAGAATGTTGATATTTTCTTGCCTTACCCATTTGGTGCCTGCAGCCTGTCTCTGGTCACATGAATCGGTGTAGTCAGCAGTTGGGCTTTGTGTATTCCTCCTAGACAGCCACACACAATGGGAGTGTAGGTATTGCTGGATGTGCCATTGCTGGCAGGATAGGAGGGAGGAGCTGGGCCCAGCCTCACTTACACCTGAATAGGCTTTGTTCTGACTCCACACAAAGGGATGCATAACCCCTGTAGTGAGTCTGGAGCCAGGGCCAGGAAGGCATGGCACCTGTGCACTTCAAAGGCATGCCTCTAGATGTTTTTCAAACACTTCAAAGGTACAGGTGTGTATAAAAGAAGTACATCAGACACTACAACTTATGCACACTTCTGGACCTGTGGATACTCTGTCAGGAAGAAGGACTGCTGTGCTGCTGAAAGGACTGCCACTCTGCTGGAGTGCTGATTTGAAGACACTGCTGTCCTGTTGTGCTGACCTGCTGCCTGCTGCCCTCTTGCCTGGATGAGAAGGACTGAGAAGGACTGGACCTGCATCTCATGAACCCAGAACCAGAGTGACTCCAAGGGCTTGTTGGCTGGTCTCCTGATCTGATGCATCAAGGACATATTAGGCTTTTAACAACCTTGCATCTTCACTTGGACTCTGCCGTCTGTGAGTCTACCCTGCCAAGTAGTGCCCCCTTAATCCTGTACCCTTTGAAGTGGGCTTACAGTGCTTTACCAGCATCTGTGTATCCAGTGGAACTGACACATCTCCTCTGCTGCGTGGTGCAACCCTGAGCAGAACCAGAACATATCCTCTGCTGCTTGGATTAGACTGCCACAGCCCGCATCACCTTCAAAACGACATCTCTTGTCGAAATCTCTTGTCGATGGGAGCCTTGATGACGATGCCGGACTCCGCATCGCAGCCCAGTGGCTTCTCAGAACCAACGTATTGCCCTGCCTGCACGATGCAGCCCTGACTCCAGACTACACATCGCAAACCCCATCAGCAGTATTCTTGATGTTGACTATAGGAAGGTGGGTTATTAGTAGGTGCAGGTAGGTACCTACAGCTAGTAATAATACCACAATCACTAATAAGGTCCAGTCAAGTCTCAATAAATTAATCTTGCTCAACCCTTGGTAGCTTGGTAGATGAGCAGTCTGACTCAATTTACGAGACAAGTGTGTAAAGCATTTAATATCACCAAACAGTAAATTAATAACAGACACAAAACAATAAAAATCCAACAACAATTTATGAAAATAGAGAATATTTTTATTCTTAAAATAACATAAAATGACACAAATCCAATGTAGGGAGCTGGAGACATGAATTTTTAAATGTTATATAAAAAATGTGCTTTTAGCACAAAAAAGTGTAAAGCATTAACTATGGCTATCTGTTCGCACTGGACCGGGACAAAGTCAAAGTTTCAGTCCAGCAGAGGATACAATGAGCGGTCGGACCCAGTCAAGTTTTTACCTTTTGACTTAGGCAATCAATCAATCAATCAATCAATCAATAACTAACTTTATTTTGGTTCAAATGAACCATAAAAGTGTGCAGTGCAAACGTTAAAAAGAACATCATAAAATGACATGCATCAAGAAAACACCCCACAAATATTGAAGTTATTTCCTGCTGATTACAAAGAACATAAAACAGCAAAAATCTCAGAAAGTCCTACAATTTGGGCTAAAAAGGGTACGTTATGCAATTTGGAGGGTCTGAACTAGTGGGGGATATTGTAAAGCTCTGGAACATATTTGCAGTGCCCTTAAAAACGAGGCGGGCCTGATAAAATCAAAAGTAAACCTCTTGGTCAATATTTCATATGGACCTGAAGGGCATTCAGAATAAAATTCTGCACTGCATAAATTACCCCTTCAGTTCCCAAATTAATCAGGTAATTGAAAGCTAAATCATGGGTTCTGATTCTTGATAATTTTAGGACTGGGCAAAGAAAATGCCTCCTTTGTATCCTATACAGAGTGCAAAGAAGGATAAAGTGCTTTGTGCTTTGGGGT
Organism: Calotriton arnoldi; assembly: GCA_963921515.1. NCBI lineage: Eukaryota > Metazoa > Chordata > Amphibia > Caudata > Salamandridae > Calotriton > Calotriton arnoldi. Next base: position 30,024 of record CAWUFW010017648.1, on the reverse strand, counting down.
GTAAGCCCATCACAGAGGCAGTGGGGGAGTGAGGAGAACCAGGTACCCTAGATAGGGAATGCTGCCATACTTAGTCACTTTTTTGGCTCTTTTTCTCTCGATGTCGAGCAATCAGGGCTTCGGATCCGGATTTCGCATAGTCGACGGTGGCCTGCTGTAGTGCGATGCCTTGGTGAGCCCCAGAGGTCTTTGTCTTTGTTGTCAATGGCAAGGAGCTCTGGGGCTTTCAGCGGGACATACCAGTGTGGTCAGGCTGAGTCCTTGTTCAACGTCGCTGGCTTGACATTGATGCTGATCTTCTTCTGAAGCTTTTTCACAAAACTTTAAAAAAAGTCCTCAAACTTTCAGATCTTCTTCCGAAAGGCTCCTGGAGGGTCGCGAAGGGTCCAACATTACCAGCCAAGGGTTCAGAAGCTCTGATTGCCTCTTGGGGCCTGGGACTATAACTTCCACAATGCACCTGGTCAGTCCAAGAAAATCCAGGTAAAGCTGGTCAGCTAGAATTGTCCTTTCAGTGGATGATGCAGATGACTTCTTCTAGCACTTTTCTACCTGTTGCTGCTTAGGGAGTCCCCTCCTTATTCTTTCAGACAGGTACAGTCCTTCTTGTGTGGAGACTTTAGGATGCAGCAGGTGCAGTCTAAGGGTCCAGCAGGACAGTCCTTCCCCAGATGTTTCATACAGGGATTTGATTGGCTAATGCAGATCTCCTGTATGTATTCCCCGTTCTGGGCTGGGAAGAGGTGAAGACACCCCAGCCAATGTGGTTCAAGTTACCACCCTCTGCTATGACAACTTCCTGGGAAGTGTGACATATTGTTGTCCCAGAATGCACATTTGACCAAAAATCAGAATGGAGAGATGCTCTACTTGGAGTGCAGGTCTGGCTACCCCAACCCACAGGTGTGGCTAACCTTGCCCTACACTCTCCTTCCAGCCTCTCCCCTAATCTAATTAGGAGGGCTTCCATCCTGCTGAGGATCAAGGAAGTGGAGGCTATCATCGGTCCTGTGACATCTGTGCTTCTACCTTCGAAGCTCAGTTTATCTTCCCAGCCCCCTTCCTATCTCGAGAAAGCAAATCTCCTCCCACCAAAAGGCTGTATTGTTTCAGAAAAATGCATGAACCCTGGAGACCATCCACGGTAGGAAACTAGAGGCTATGGGGCCTCCAGGGTGAGCTGGCTTCTAGCCACAAGCTGTTACACACAAAAAAGACACCCGACTTTAGAGATTTTAATTCAGCATAATGTGCATTATGGCCATGTTACGTCAGCCTACTATTGGACATACACAAAAATGTAACGGGATGTCCTCACACACTACCAGGTGTCATGCTTCATTATAGGACTCCCCTCGCACTTCAAAAACTCAGTTTGATAAAGAGTGGGCCTACACCCTAAAGTCAGGGAGGCACATACTAACTATATATAGACCCATGAAATAAAGTAAAAACCAATGTGGTACATCAATATGACCTTTATACTGGGTGGGGTACCACTTGGTATTAAAAATATAGTGTGGAGAAAAGGGGAATTAGTACCCCATCACCACTCAAACCATCAATATGTTTCTGCCTGTTGGCTCAGAAGAGTCCATGGCATTCGTCAGGATGGGACACGGGATCCTCTTTTGACATACAAACAATTCAAATGCCACTGTTCACTGGTCCGACCTTTATCACCACCCTATGTTCTCTGGTCCCTAGGTACCCTACTATTGACTCATCTGGGCCCCATGGAGGAAGGGCTCAGCAACCCTGTAGTTTTTGTGCATGTCCACTAATAGGCTGACATTACATGGGCATAAAACATAATATGCTGAATTAAAATCTCTAAAGTTTTTCACTCTGTGGCTTTTTTGTGTGTAACATATAATGTTCCATCCCATGCCTCTTCACACCTACTCAGGGAGCAGCTTGTCTCAGGATGTCAGAGGCTGGACAATCAGAAAAGGGGCTACAGGGCTGTGTTAGGTAACTTCAAGATAGTAATTTCTGAAACTACTTTCCTGCAATAGTTAGAATAAATTGGACCTTCGCAGGTTTATAGATTTATTGTAACTAATATTTTGCTACTTTGAATTAGGTTGCACTACTTGCAGTCAAAAGTTAGACTTTATTAAAGTTTAATAAAGTCTTTCCATGTTAGCCTATGTTGCTAGCAGCATTACAATGGGGAAAAATGACTTTGGCAGTTTTTTACCCACCATGGCATATAAACATATTTTATAATGTCCCTGCTTTTTAAAACAAGGCACCCTACCCTTAGAGCACCTAGGGTAGACCTTAGGGGTGACTTATATTTAATACAAATGTAGGTTTGGAATTTGGAAGTACTTTTATTCCAAAGTCGAATTTGGACACAGTTTCTTTTTTTAAACCAGCCTGCAAGGCAGGTCTGGCTCTAAAATGATACCAGACACCACAGCAGTGCACACGTAAGTGCATTAAGTTCACTGGGATCTATAAACATACATGCCCTACCATGTACTAGGGACTTACAGGTAGGTTGCCTTAGCCAATTGTAATTACACAAATTACCATACACCTGTTAAGGACAGAGCACTGGCCTTGCGCCTGGTAAGCAGAGCCCAGGGCACTTTCAGAGTCAGTAACCACCAGTATCAGTCAGAAAAATTGGGGTGATCAGGGCAAAATGGATGATTTTCCTACATCGATGCAACAGAACCTTGCATCGCAGCCTCGACACATCTCGGAACCAAAGCATCTTCGACACGGATCCATGCAACGCTGTGCAAACCAGGATTTATGGGACTCTGTTCAGGGGGCCTAACCAGGTTCCTGTAGCTGGCCCATACTCCATCGCGGTCAGCCTGAACTTGTGACTTTGACCCGGTCCGGCGCAACCAGATATCCACAGTTGCCGCTTTACGCCTTTTGGCGCTATAGTCTCTAAAAACTTTAAAAATCAATGTGCATGGCTTTACTAATTGGATATTTGTTATTTTGGTATTGTTTTATTTATTAAATTAAGCTCTTTTTTCTAACCTTGTGTGGGATCTTTTTGTTTGATGTGTTCACAGTTTTACTGTTTGAAGTGTTGCACAAATACTTTACACATTGCCTCTAAGTTAAGCCTGACTGCTCTGTGCCAAGCTACCAGAGGGCTGAGCACAGGTTAATTTGGGGATTGCTTGTGCCTTACCCTGATTAGGATTGTGGATGTTGCTTGACCAGGGCTCACAACCCAGTCAATGAGTAATCCAATTTCTAACATTAATGATCAGTGGTGAGGATAGGACTTGCATTTGTGCAGTGTCATAGATCGATTTGGTGTACGCTACCATCCCATATCTAAGACCAAACTGAGTTTTAAATTCTACCTGATTGGCTGTGTAACTATGCCTGGTCATGCATCTAATACGTTCGCCGACCTAGCCCCAGAAGCATTGAAGATGGTCTCCTGGAACATAGCCGGGCTCAAGCGAAAACTCACAGAGCCAGATTGGCAGAAATACATTGGCAATTTTGATCTATGTCTTTTCCAGGAGACCTGGCTAAGAGAGCCACCACATAAACTAGGGTATAGAACATTTAGTATAGAAGCCCTACAATCAAAAAAAGGGAGACCGTCGGGTGGGCTGGCCACTTGGATAAAAATTTGTATAAATGCTACTATAGAAACTGTGCACACAAGATATCTTGGGATTGAAACTCAAGTTCCCGAATATGACACAGATATATCTCTTTAATATATATATAAGACCAAGGGAGCGCTCAAAAGAATCACCGTTAATACAGCAGTTCGAAGAAGTCCTTGAATCTATCGAACCAAATGGGATTATTCTAGTGGGGGCGATTTTAATTGCTGCTATGAACCAATGATAGGATTAGACACTATTTTCAAGGAGGAAGATTTAGCCAGGGGGATCCCACTCCTTGTTGCAAAAAATATGGTGGGGTGCTCCATTTCAGCAATGCAATTATTCCATCTGACTATTGAGAGAGGTCTAAGGGCATGTAACGGCCGATTCCCCTCAGATTTTGAAGGTTCAAATGCCTTCTCGAGAGGAAATCCCTCATCACGAATAGACTAAGTGATGATAAGCATAGCTCACTGGGCATACGTACAAGATTTTAAGGTAGACAAAAGAGGAGAGAGTGACCATTTCCCATTATGCCTAGATCTATCTAGGATGTGGATTTCCACCCACCCAATATTTCCAACTGATCTGGGGGAAAATATCATGCAACCATTAGTAAGTAACAACCGGCGATCAGTTAAGTGGCCCGCTATAATGGACTAAGTCGAGCCTCTCACCAATATATGTAATGTTTGTAGTGAACATTTAACTCCTTATGTGGAGTCAGGCCCTGAGTACATACAGATAACACAAATTCACCAGAGATTGGTAAAGAACATAAAAACTAACCTAACTAAACCCCAGACAGGAACTGGTAAATTTAGGGTCTTGACCCAGCCACCGAACCCCTGGTTTGACATGGAATGTGCCTTGGCCAAACGACGGCTTATTAGGGCTTAAAAGGCCAAAAATATAACTGAGATTAGACACGAAAGAACAGATTATAGAAAAGCACAGAAGGTAGCACTAAGAAACTGGGAAGATGCTAGCTGGGAAGATCTTATAATAGCCTCAAAAACTGGGGACCAGTCTATGTTCTAGAGAATAATAGCCCATGGCAGCAAATCAAACAAGACGGCTTCTGACCACTTTTTAGACCCTTGTACATGGCAGAGACACTTCTCTAATCTGTATGCCACCCCCAACGAGCTAGCCCCAGACCCTTCAAATGCTACTGAGGGGCCCTTGCTACTAGCACAAACTGCACCTTTACAATTTAGTATTGAAGACACTACACTAGTTATAGCTACTATTAAGTCTTCAAAGGCACCCGTACTTGAAAAGATACCAGGGGACCTACTAAAACACGCCCCAGAAGGGTGGGTGCCATGTACAAATCTATTATGTAATGCAGTAGCCAGGGGACAGCCCATTCCAGAATCCTGGAAGCGCACAGAGATAGTTCTCATTTATAAAAGGGGCAGCAGGGATCACCCCGCAAACTACAGGCCTATATGCCTGATAGACATCCTGCAAAATGTTTATGCTAAGCAAGTTTTGGCTAAGTTAAATGATTGGATAAGGGAAAAAGATGCACTTTCAGCTTGTCAGGCTGGCTTTAGAAGGAAAACAAGCACAATTGATCAAGTTTTTAGACTTGTAACTCTAGCCTGGAAGTACACAAAGCTAAAAGTCAGCCATGTATATGTTGCTTTTATTGATTTAAAAGCAGCTTTTGACTCAATCCCAAGAGATCTTTTATGGAAAAACTTACATCAACAGGGAGTTCCAGAGGAGATCCTAAACCAAATTATAAGGTTACATGAGGGCAATTTTGCCAAGGTACAATGGGGCACAGGAGGGGAGCTTACAAATGAGATTCCAGTTAGGAGGTGGGTGCGCCAGGGCTGTGTCCTGGCACCAACCTTGTTTCTTTTATATGTGAATGATTTGGTTCAGCATTTGCAAAAATCTCCCCATGACTCACCTAAGCTTGGAGAATCCCATATCTGCGCTATAACATTCGCTGATGATACAATCCTGCTGTCTCAAACACCAAGGGGCTTACAAAACCTACTTGATAGCTTTAATAACTATTGCAAACTTAAAGGCCTAGAGATAAACCCCATTAAGACTAAATACATGACCATGAGACCACATAAAAGTTTTAAAAACAAAATAAATTTGGATGGGGCGATGGAGTGTGTTTCCAACTTTGTATACCTGGGGGTTACCCTTGATTCCAAACTCTCATGGAAGCCACAAATAAACAAATTCAATGTGATTCTAATGCAAAACTCTATCCCCATTGTAAAGAAACAATATTCAACTGTGTCAAAGGCTATCACTGCTTTATATCTTGGGATAAAATATCATGAGCATCCCCCACACCTCTTAATGGTGACACTACTTTAGGTACTAGCTCAACAATGCTGTACACTCTGGGTGCTCCTATCCCTATTTAAAAATATATTTAAAATATTTGTGTCTAATTCCTCCAGGAACTGTACTGTGTGTGTTTCTCATTACCCACAATTTCTCCCCTCCACCACCTAAAAATGTGTGACAGGTGAGGAGGCACCTCACGGAAACACCCTCCAGGGAGCTACTGATAGGTTCTCATCAGTGTGCTCCACTTATCATCATCGGCAGCCTCCACACCATACAAAATATATGTGAAGAAATGTGCACAACTTAATTGAAACAAAAAATGTGAAAACCTGACCCCCTACTGTAAGAGCAATTGAAATGAATTTTTCTAGCTCCTACACTGTAAAAACGAGCTAAACAACCACTGGCACTACTCCCAATTTTAATCGCTGCTGTGTGTTTGCTCACGTTATAAACAAGACCTACTGTCGTGCTCCATCATTTGAAAAAGAAGCCAACATGTTTCATTGCCTATCAATGCTTTTTGGCAATTTCTTCAGGGCTAGGGGTCAATCCTCGCCACACTGAAAATCACAGTTAGATACCTGTGGAAAATAGACACAAACAACACCAGACAAGACACTGAGTTACACAAATCGAGCTAGCTCTACACAAAACATGTATTTCTTTGTGTTACTGTTCACTGGACCGGAACCGCAAGGATATTTACCCGGTGGTTGCCCCCTTATAGCATACCAGCAGCCACCTTCTAGGGGTTTAGTGTACGCGTCCACAATACCCCCACATATTAATCACAGTTGCTCTTCGTCAACCTGCAAGTAAAATACATGAAATATGTATATACCCATTTAAAACACCATCGTTTCTCTCCAACAACCTTAGATGTAAAAAGTTTTTGAAACTAAATCCGCATGCCTTCTGGGTTAATCAGGGAAGCGCGGCTTGACTCATTGCAGCGCGACCCCTCGGTCAACTCATCCTGACCCCCGCCTCTCAAAAGGAGACACTCAAAGCTCTCCCCCCGCGGTCCACATCAACCCTGCCCACTCTCAAACAAAAGGTGTTACTCGGTGTCCTGAAAATCACACCCCGCCTCCTGAAATCTCTCGCTATGCCGCCAGTAAATCTTTTACTCTCCCGCTTACCGGTAAATCGACGGCGTTTGGCTCACTCGCTCCCCGCTCGTCCCCCATGTGTATTACCGGCGTATTTAAACGCCCAAGCGCGGGCGTTCAGGCGTCCCCAGCAACTTCCGGTAGACGCCGGTCACGTGATATTCACTTTAGGCGCCATCTTGGAGTGGTGTGCTTCTCCAGTGGCCTTTATTACTTTACACTCTCATCAATACATGGCAGCACCAATGTTATTAAAAAGACTCCAAATTTGGAATTTAAAACATTCAAACAATAAAGAATGAAAAATGAATCATTTAAAATGAAAATTCAATTTTCAAAGCATGTATTTACAGCGTATGTTTTGTGAATGGCAAATTTTAATCATTATCAACAGTCCAAAAGGACCTGCTATCTCGCTGTTTCATGGGTTTTCTGCTTTTTATACAGTGACTACCCTCCTTTTCATATAAGTGTAGCCACATTGAATTGGACCTCACTTCAAACTGACAAGTATGTGATGATAATTAGTTGTCACTGAAGTTTCATTTTCTCCTTATATAGAGTATGGTATCAAAAGGTTGACTCCACCAACGTACATGTATATACAAGCAGTCTTTGATAACCCTCACAGTATTATACATCACTCAATACCTGCCTCTAGGTGTGTACTGCAACCTTATTCCACTCAATAACATCATTCAGGCCCTGTTGGTCCGCCCGCTCCTGGTGGATCCAACAGGCCTCTTTTGTGGCCAGTCTGTTCTCAATGCTGAGTGTGTCTCCCCACACCTTCTCTAACACAACCCACTTAATGTCTTTATAATGATGTTTTTGTTCACGAAAATGCCCCACCAAGCGGGTGGTCAATTTGCCCACCTTGATGGTGCTCAAGTGTTCCTGGATTCTGATCTTAATCTTACGGGTTGTCAATCCAATATAATGCAACCCGCACGGGCATGTCAATCGTTATATAACATTCGTAGTGTTACAATTGGTGAATTTATTCAAGTATCACATTTTCCCATTCATCAATTGAACACTCTTGATTGTCCCTGTAAGCTCGCATACAGAGCACCCACCACATGGATAGTGGCCTGCGGGGAGTCCGGTTGTTTTCATCTCTTGCCTAGGGCGAGTATGTACCAATTGATCCCGTAGGTTTCTGGATCTTTTGTGATAAAAAAGTTGTGAGTGGAGGGCAACCTGCGTTATTTCCCTCTGTAGCTCCTTTTTGCGGAGGTCAAAGGCTATCACCCCTGCCCTGGAAGTATATAAATTCAGAGTTCAAACAGCTGCCCTGTATGGCTCAGAGTTATGCGGCGGTGAAATCCTCCACCCATTAATTGTTGGGAAAAATAAAATCCTGAGAATGTTTACGTCTCTTCCCCAATACACCCCAGTGATCCCTCTAACATATGACATAGGCATGAAAACACTGGAACATCTAGCTGTTTGGAGACCATTGTCATACTGGGTCAGAATTTAGACAACTGTGGAATTAGAAACCTATAGGCAAACCCTGAGTGAGTTACTGGATCTGGATGTCCATGTCACTTTTCCATGGTTGGCTCACATTCGAAAATGGCTCCTTGATTTAGGTCTGAGCAGATTGTGGACAAACCCTAGTCTGCTGACATTCGAATCAAAGTGCGAGATCAAGCACATTTATTGGAATTTTATTTGGCACAAAGTCACTTTAAGTAGTACATCAGGGACGCTTACTACACAGTTTTTATCGTTCAAAACTACTCCATGCTTTGAGCCATTCCTGGATGAAATCGAATCTCAACCAGCAAAGACATTATGTCTGAAATTTAGATATGAAATACTCCAGATAAACGCCTTTACAGCCAAATGGGCTATGTCCCAACCTAAGGATGGGGATTCCAAGTACAATCTATGTCAACTGGGTGTAAAGGAAGACATTGCACACGTTTTATTTTTTTGCCCAGCGTATGTAATGGCTAGAAGAAAATGAATAAAGCTGCTAGGCATAAGCTTGAATATTAGGAAATACAATGAGGTGTTGAGAATTTTAAAATCAGATAGCTCACAACTCATTGCATTTGGTGTCAGCAGATTTCTATTGGCCTCCAGCTATATAAGGAAAAAGAGAGGGCAAACATTTTAAATGCAGATTCTAGACTTAGGCCTGATTTTTGTACTTTTGTACTTTAATAGACATTATGAATTGTTTGACTTAATTCAGTCCAAGTAGAGCCATTTTGGAAAGAATGTATTTTATTGATATCCAATGAATTGTTTTACTATAATTTTAACAATCTTGCATTCCCGGTACGGGTCAATTGAGGATGCACTTGCACTTTATATGTATTTTCCTATAAACATCTTAACGGATAAATAACTACTAGAAGCATGACAAATTGGAAACCTCAACTTGTATAATTACTTTGTATCTTACTCCTTGACAAGGATAGTTCTTAACGTACGTACCTGTGAAGATTTTGTGTAATGTGTTTTAAAAGATTTTATTAAATGCTTTGATGATTATTTGAATCAAATAAAGATATTTTGAATTGAGAATTGATTGGCCTTTTTGTTCTAAATTCAATCCTACTCTGCCAGACTGTTTTTGTCTGTGACCTCACCTGCAACGATGGAGTTTGAGCTTGTCAACCTGGAGAGCTACACCGTGACTCAGCTCAAGGAGTTTTGCTAGGAGAGGAGGCTGCCCACTAAAAGGAGCATGAAGTAGGTGGAACTTCAAAATGCCCTGAGAGCATGGTCAGAGGCCCACCAGTTGCCAGTCACAATAGATGACCAGAAAGAAGAGGAGGGATCAGAGTGAGCCTGGGCGTAGTTCGCGAAGTAGAGCTACGCGAAGCTACGCAAAGTGCAGTTCGCACTACGCGAACTATGTGTAGCACTACGCGAACTGCGTAGTGCACTGTTCGCAATGATTGCACAGTGCCGGATGCTTGTCCGCACTGTGCAATCATTGAAAACGGCATCTTGCACAGTGCGAGCTGTCTTTTACTGCCGCTCGAGTAGATTTTTACTCGAGCGGCAGCTTTCTCAACGCGGACTGGTAGTTTCTCATCGCGAGCGGTCGCGAGCATACGCGACCACTCGCAATGAGAAACCTGACCTCCCTGCGTTGAGAATCTCGCTGAGATGTCATTTTGCTTGCTCGCGGTCGCCAACTTGACGTTGAGGACCGCGAGCAAGCAAAAATGACCGCTGCACTACGCTACGCGTGTTTGCACTGTGCTACGTGCAATTCGCGTTGTGCGAAGTAGCGCAAACTTCGCAAACTACGCAAGCGTAGCGTAGTGCTTTGCCCAGGGTTAGATCAGAGTAGGATGTACAGTAGGGTCCTGGAATGCAGCCTGTTGAGGAGGCGGGTTACCTACTCACAGGATTGAAAATTCCCTCCCGGGAGGGAAGCAATGTGTCCTCTTGCAATCTGTCCCCAAGGAGCTGGTGGAAAGGAGGGCAGAGAGGGAGTACAGGCTGGAGATGGCCAAGCTCAAGATGGAAGAAAAAAAGACAGGCCATGGAGGCAGAACAGAGGAAACTGGCCATGAGGAGAGAATTACTGTGGTGCATTTGGCTCATGAGAAGAACCTTAAAGAGCTGGACATCAAGGCCAGACAGGCAGAGTCTAGAAGTGATAGCAGCAGCATTTCTTCGGTGCCATCTGGAGACAACAGGGTCCCTATTCCCAAAGGTCTGGTGCTCGACTTTGTTGTGGGGGGACAACATTGACAAGTGGTTTGAAGCTTATAAGATTTCCTTACCGATGCACAAGAACCCTGAAGAGGATTGGAGTGCTAGTCTGTGGAGGCATATCCCTAGTGAAGGGAGGGACACCCACATAGTCAAAGAGAAGGGCGACAGGATGAGCTATTCCCCCATGAAAGAAACCCTTTTCAGGGAGTATGGTCTAACCACAGAGAAGTACAGACAGATGTTTAGTACAGTCAGAAACTTGCCCAACAGACCTGGGTGGATTGTATGGATTCCTTTTGCATGGCACTGGATGGTTGGTTGAAGGGCAGTGAAGTAAAGGATTATCAGGGGCTGTACAATTTGATTTCAAAGGAGCACATGTTCGGTCTTAGTTTTGCAGATCTGCGCAGACACCTGATTGACAGTAAGCTCTCTGACCCCAGGGAGTTTTCTAAGGAGGCAAACTGCTGGGTCAGCACCAGGGTCCATGAAAAGATATCAGAAGAAGGAAGGGGGGGGACAAACATAAAAACAAGGTGTTTTCTAAAGGGCCCAAACTAGTTCCACAAGTCAGGGCTCCCATCCCAAACTGAGAAAAAGAAGGAATGGTTCCCTGGCAGTAAGTCTTCAGGGAAGGCACCCCCCAAGTGCTATGAGTGCCAACATGATGGGTACTTCAAGGGGGTTGCCAACTGGGGGGCAGTCACTGTGGTTGGCTAGTGTAGTGCTTTGAGAGGAGATAGTTACAGATATTGTGGGGGACAGTGTAGAGGTTACTCTAGTGTCCCTGGGTGACAGAGAGATGGTGCAGAGAACTCACATGCCTAGTAATACTATGAAATACTGGCAGTGGGTCACCATCAATGGGCAAAGGGTGGAGGCTGGGAGAGATACTGGAACCAGCATGACAACTGTCAGATGTAATCTGGTGACCTCACAGCAGGTAGTCCCTAATGCATTCCACCAATTTGTTTCAGCTGACAACCATGAGAGTCACTATCCACTGGCTCTGGTTCCCTTTGAATAGGGGGGTCTCAGGGTCTTTGAGAGTAGCTGTGAGTCCGTCCATGTCTGCAGATTGTCTGCTTGGCAATGACCTGGAGCACTCCATCCAGAGAGGTGGAGCTCAGGTCCCTCTGGGACCTGAGCTCCACCTGTTGCCTGAGTTGCCTGAGTGTGTGTAGCTGGCGACACAGTCCATGGCCACCTGATATTGTATTTAGGAGGACCAGGAGCCTGGAAGAATGGCCTAGGTGACTGCCAAAAAGAGAAAGGGCAAGGGGCGTGTTAAACCCACTCATGAAACTCCCACGGTCAGGGAGGAGGTTGAACCAGAGGGGGTGGCCTGGAGCTTACAGGAGAGGTGTTGCCACCCTGGGGTACCTACCTGAGCTGGCCAACTGGCAGAAGGAATGCAGTCCCACCAGGGAGGAGTTCTGCAAGGCACAAAGGGAATGCCCTACTCTTGTGGACCTACAGCAGCAGGCCAAGGCCCAGGCAGCTGGGGACACCTCAGGGGATCACCTAATTTACTGGGAGAATGTTCTCCTATATAGTGAGCCCATGGTTCCTGAGCCTGGAGCAACCAGTGTGTTGGTGGTCTCCCAGTGCTACAGGGCCTTCTTACTGGAGATGGCTCATGATGTACCCCTGACAGGTCATTTGGGGCAGAACAAGACCTTTGAAAAGCTTGTCACACACTTTTACTTGCCTCAAATGAGGAGGGCCTCAGATGTGTTCTGCAGGCCTGGTCCTACTGGCCAGGCCAGTGGCAAGTCAGGAGGGAAGCACAAGGCTCCCATCAACCTTTTCCTGTAGTTGGTACTCCCTTCGAAAGGGTAGGCATCAACATCATTGGCCTCTGAACCTCAAGACAGCCAACAGGTTCATCCTGGTTTTGGTGGACCATGCCACCCGGTACCCTGAGGCTATCCCCCTGAGATCAGTGACTGCGACCGCAGTGGCCCGAGCACTGATGGGAATCTTAATCCATGTGGGCTTCCACAAGGAGGTAGTGTCAGACCATGGTACTAACTTCATGTCGGGGTACATGAAAGCCATGTGGAAGGAATGTAGGGTAACCTACAAGTTCTCTACTTCTTACCACCCTCAAACTAATGGACTTGTTGCGAGTTTCAACAGGACCCTAAAGGGCATAATAATGGGCCTGTCAGATCTCATGAGGTGGAAGTGGGACATCCTCCTGCCAATCCTTGTATTTTCCAAAAGGGAGGTACCTCAAAAGGGTGTTGGCTTTACCCCTTTGAACTTCTGTCGAGGCTCTGTGTAAGAGGACCTCTCAGTCTGGTGAAGGAGGGCTGGGAACAAGCTTGCAGGAAGGACTCCCAGGATGTGGTCAGCTACATGCTGGCACTCCATAACCAGATGAAGCTCTTCTGGAAGCAAGCACAGAAAATTCTAGAAGCCAGCCAGGAGGACATGAAATGGTGGTATGATGAGAATGCCACTCAGTAGGAAGCTGGCTTTTTATGTGGTAGTGCCAATGTAAGGGCACACCATGCAAAAAGTACAAGCGACCCTTGTTGGTTTTCAGGGCTTAAGTGAAAAATTTCAAGTGCCCTATTTGTGGTAGTGCCGTTGAACAGTTTAGGCTTATCAGAGGGTAGCATTAAGTATTTGTTGTACACACAGAGTCAATAAATCAGACACACACTCAAGAAGAAATTCAAGACCATTTTAGAAAAATAACACAGATTTTTTATATATTTTTAGACACCAATATAATCCAACTCAGGTAAGTACTTTTGGAGGTATAGATTTTTGTAGCAATAGAAAAATACAGTTGAATTACGGTTTTGAGTATGAGCCTTGAACATGGTAATGTTATCCTATGGGAGAAACATACACTGCATAGATATACTTGAAAAAGGGTGCCTTCTAGGGCTTAAGGTGTTTAGGGGCTAAGGTCCAAGAAAACACCAGCATTTCAGTTTAAGCTGCCCTGGTGTGTCCGGCTGCAGAGGTGCTGGTCACGTTGGCAGCCTCGAGTTCTACACGGTAAAGTCTATAGAGAAGAACCAGCAAAAAGAGAGGGCTGCAAGTGGGGACTTAAGGACAAGTCTGGCAAAACCCAAAGAAGTGCTTGGCTCTTGAGGGTCTCTGTTTTGTTTGGAGGGTCGCTGCAGTTAGAGGCTCTCACTTGGCTTTGGCGACCTGGAGAGGGAGAGATAAAAGGATGGCAGGGCCACTCTTGATGAAGACCTTGTGGATCCTGAAGTCCCTCAATATAAGCATTGGTAGTGTCCAGACTGGACATGCAACAAGCCGTGGTAGTCGCAAGAGCTCAGGTACCCAGGATATCGGTGCTGAGAGGCTCCGGGAGGGGTCAGCGCCTCGAGACTAGGTGAAAGCAATGGGCTGACCTCCTGGAATAACAATAACCTCTTCCTGGTGAGTTGCTCCTTTCCTGGATCTGATGGTCAGCAAGACAAAGTACCCGATAGATGCAATTGGTGCCTGCAGATGCAGGGGGATGGCTCATCCACCTCAAGGGAAATGCTGCTTGGTTGTTGAAGTTAAAACAGTTCTTCAAGTATTTGGTGAGGCTGTTCAGCTTCTTGACGAATCAGTATTTGTGCTTGTCGAACTGCAAGCAGCCAGGCAGGGTTTGGCATCAATTTTGGTGCAGACCTCTGTTCACATGACTTTGGCTCTTCATTGTCCTTCCTTCAGTTCCCAGTAGATAAATCTGAATTCCTGGTCTCAGTAGGACCCCTAAGGAGTGTTACTTAACCCTGGGGTGACTACACCCCCTATATAACCACTTCCTAGGGAGAGTGGGCATAAACCTGACCCATAGTTCCTAGTTTCAACAAATTCAAAATGGTGAAACCCGTTCTTGGCTGGCCCCTTCAGGTGGCCCACCGTAGGAGTGTGCTTAGCCTGAATGTGTGACACGCCTTCTGACTAACTAATTTCTTGCCTTCTCTGGTGCCAAATGGGCCCCAGGGCAGGGGGTGGCATTCCCCAGGTCTGGGGGAAAGCTGTTGTTGTATAGCTAAGGCAGCAGAGGCTTTTGAAGCCTCTGGCCTGACATGCTAATTTACTAGCCATCCTACTGGAGGAGGTGTGAACACCTTCCTTTAGAGCAGGCATTGTTTCTGGCCTCTGAGAGCACAGGCTCTCACCTACAGGGGGTCAGAAACTCATCTGTGGTGGCAGGCTTGATGATATCAGTCAGCAAGCACAATAGAGGACTAGTAATTCTTCAGGGGGCACCTCTAAGATGCCCTCTGGGTGCATGTATTAAATATAGTACTGGTATCAGTACTGATTTATTAAAATAAACCATTGGTTTCAGTGCAGCCATCATGTTGCTAGGTAACTCGTAATGACCAGTGCCCAGTACATGTCCTTAGGATGCCTGATCACTTGCAATATCTAGTAATGGAACTATACTTCACAGGGGTCTATCTGCTCATGCTTATGGGCCCTCACAAATACTATAATGCACTGCGCATTAGGGCTCTAAGGCCTGCTGCAGGGGTGATTTACATATGTTATATGTAGTGAAGCTTGGCATGGCACACAGGGCGTGTGTCATGTTATGTTTCCACAATAGTTTGCTTCATTTCAGTCATCCTGTACTGGCAGTCTGCATTCTTTTTTTATGTGGGTCCCTTTGGGTGGCTTAATACATGCTGCAGCCCATAGGGACCCACTTTAATACCATTTGCTAGGGACTTGCAGGGGTGCTAAAGTCATTGCCAATTAGGTTACATTTATTCATAATCAACCTTTCCCAAGAGAGTCTTCATTGTCTAAGTGGAAGAACCTGGAAAGGCCATCTGCATTGGCATGATCAGTCCCAGGTCTGTGTTCCACTGCAGAGTCCATTCCCTTTAGGGAAATGGACCACCTCAGTAGTTTAGGGATTTCCCCTTTCATTTGCATCAGCCAACTGAGAGGCCTGTGGTAACTTTGTACAAGGAAGTGAGTATCAAACAGCTATGGTCTAGCTTCTTCAGGGACCAAACCACAGCAAAGGCTTACCTCTCAATGGCACTCCAACGCTGTTCTCTAGGGAGTAACCTCCTGCTCAAAAAACACCAGAATGGTCCTGCCCATCATCATTGGTCTGTGATAGGAATGTTCCTATACCATGCTCAGAGGTATCTGTCTGCACAATGAACTGCTTTGTATAATTTTGAGCTTTTAGAATGGGCACTGAACACATTGCTTTCTTCTGAGTGTCAAAAGCATTTTGACAGCTCACTGTCCAGTTTACCTTCTTTGGTTGTTTCTTGGAGGTCATTTCTGTGAGAGGTGCCACAATACTATCATACCACTTCACTAACCTCCTGTGGTACCCAGGCAAGTGAAGGAATGCCTTGACTTGAGTCTTGGTTGTTGGAGCCTCCCAGTCCAGAACAGTCTGGATCTGGATCTTGGATTGTAAGGGTTGAACTTGGCCTCCACCTCCAAGTTGGCGGTCAAGAACGCTGATTTTTCTTTGGCTCCTGAGGTGAGAACAATTTGCAAGTACCCTGATGTCAAATCAAGAGTACTGAGAAATTTGGCTGCATCCAACCTGTAAATCAGTTCATCAGCCCTTGGAAGAGGGTGTGCACCTGTCTGAGTGACAGCATTGAGACCTCTATAGCTCACACAAAACCTCAGATCTAGTTTTTGACAGGTATGCTGTCCCCAGTGTCCACATCATATGTACACCAGGTTGTCCGACCAGGGGTCAAAGAAAAAAGCTCAGCATACTGCCCCAGGACTTGCCTGCAGTCAGTTTGCTGCTCGACAGTGAGGGTGTCTAAAAAGACAACTCCCTCAGCAGACCAATCTTTAGGGTTGTTTGAAAG
This sequence comes from Calotriton arnoldi, assembly GCA_963921515.1. Classification (NCBI taxonomy): domain Eukaryota; kingdom Metazoa; phylum Chordata; class Amphibia; order Caudata; family Salamandridae; genus Calotriton; species Calotriton arnoldi. The sequence continues at coordinate 13,449 of CAWUFW010017648.1, read as the reverse complement.
GAGGTCAGGGACAGGTTCACTCTCTTCTTCCTGATACTCATCAGTGACCATAAGCATGGTCACATCAGCCCTGTGATGAAGAGGTTTCAGGCAATTTACATGGATAACCCAGTGGGGGTTCCTGCAAGTGCTTATGTCTACCAAGTAGGTGACATCCCTTTTTCTTTCTAGGATATGGTAAGGACCACTCCATTTGTCCTGGGTGGCCCTAGGAGCCACAGGCTCCAAAACTCACAACTTCTGCCCTGGCTGAAACTCAACCAGTGCAGCCTTTTGATCAAACCACTGCTTTTGGAGCTCTTGACTGGCCTCAAAGTTTGTATTTGCTTTTTCCATGTACTCAGCCATCCTGGAATGAAGGCCAAGCACATAATCCACAATGTCAAGTTTGGGCTCTTTCAGAGGCTTCTCCCAGCTTTCCCTCACTAGACTCAGTGGTCCCCTAACAGGATGGCCAAACAGAAGCTCAAAGGGACTAAAGTCCACTCCTTTTTGTGGCACCTCTCTGTAAGTAAAACACAGGCATAGCAAAAGGACCTCCCATTTCCTTATGAGTTTGTCAGGCAGTCTCATGATCATACCTTTCATGGTCTTGTTGAATCTCTCTAAGAGACCATTGGTTTGTAGATGATATGGGGTAGTGAACTTATAAGTCACACCACATTCATTTCACATTGCCTTTAGGTAAGTGTTAGAATTGGGGGTCTCTAGTTGGCAGAGGTAGGTACCTTTGTCCAAATAGGGACCCTTGGTTCTAGTCAGGGTAAGGGGGATACACTACTGAAATAACCCCTGCTCACCCCCTTGTTAGCTTGGCACGAGCAGGCAGGCTTATCTCAGAGGCAGTGTGTAAAGCATTTGTGAACACGTACAGTAACCCCACAGATGGACACCACACAGGTTGTAGTATAAAAATAGGTATTTTTATATAGACTTAACACAAGACCCAAAACGACAAAAATCCACAATACAACATGAAAAATATGACTGTCAAATGGTAGAAAATAGCTCAGTTCAATAAAGATGATAAATGCGACACTTTACTCTCAATGTACCTTTGGATGCGTATCGCAAAACAAACAAAAGGGTCGCAGGGAAGGTGATGCTTCGATTCCTTACACACAGAAAGGAGGATGCGTCGGTTTCTTACTGCAGCCCGGTTCCGATGCTTCGAAATGGCGCTTTGATGCGATGACGATCCGGTGTGATGCGAGAAAATGGCGTCTTGCTTACGGTGCGACAACGTAGACGGGATGCGTGCACGCCCGACGGCAGTGCGGCGACTCGGCGATCTTCTGAGCCGCGACAGGCCCTGCGACACGCTTCTCCGGTGATGCGCCGGCATCCTCTGTGGCGGCGGTACGCTTCTCCGGTGATGCGAGGCGCTTCGGTGATGCGATGGCGACAGCGGCGGCACGCTTACTCTGCAATGCAACGACAACTGCTGCGGCGGCACGCTACTCCGGTGATGAGGGGCGCTTCGGTGATGCGGCAGCGGCGGCACGCTTACTCCGTGATGCGACGACAACTGCTGCGGCGGCGACACGCTTCCTCTTCGTTGCTTCGCGCTTCCAGCTCCCAGTGACACGCAGTCTCTCAGAAGGCCCAACAGCAGTAGGCACTTCAATTCCCAGCAAGGGAATTCAGGAGGGGAGCTGGGGTGAAGTCTTGTATCCCTGAGACTGCAGGCAGGAGGCAAGCTCAATCTCAAGCCCTTGGAGATCTTCTTCAAGATGATGAAAGCACACTCAGTCCTTTTCTCCTTTCTTTGGCAATAAAGTAATCACTGCAGGCCAACCCCAACAACACGCAGCATAGGGGTAGTGTCCTCCTTCAGCTTCCTGGTTCTTCTCCTCAGCAAAGGTTCGTCTTGATTCCCAGAAGTGATCTAAAGTCTTGGGGTCTGGGCCCCAATATTTACACTAGCAAATCCTTTGTCCTCTGAAGGCAAAGGGTCCTGTACCTAGTCCAAACCAATTCTGGGTGCATTCTGCCTGTGCACAACTTCTTCCTTTGTCAGTGTGGGCCAGGGTCATCAGACACACCACAGGAGGTGGAGCCAGCATTGTGGAAGGCAGGCACAGCCCTATTCAGGCCCAGGTGCTACTCCTCCCACCACTCCTCATGCAGATAGGTATATTCAGCCTAGTGCTGACTGACCCTGTCTTCTGGAGTCCCCCAGCCCCTGTCACTCACAAACCCAGACATACAATACACAAGCTAGCAGAGGCAGGCTGGATGGTTATGCAAGAAAATACCTACTTTCTAAAAGTGGTATTTTCAAACACAGAATGTTAAAACCAACTTCACTAAAAGATGTATTTTATCATTCTGAGTTCAGGCGTACTAAATTCGTTTTTCTACCATGTTCCTTGGGTCAGTTAGGATTATAAGATGTTATAATCAAACTGCCCATTCTGACCTAAGGGGACAGGTAGCCTTGCAATAGTGAAAAACAAAATTGGCTGTAATTCACTATCAGGACATGCCACACACATCAGGGCATGTCCTACCTCTTACATACAATGCACCCTGCCCGCAGGCCTACTTTAGGGGTGACTAACATGCAAAAAAGGGAAGGTTTGGGGACTGGTAAGTGGGTGCACTTACCAAGTCGACATGGCAGTACCAGACTGCACACAGGCTCTGCAATGGCAGGCCTGAGACATGCTTTCCAAGCTGCTCCGGTGGGTGGCACAACCAGTTCTGCAAGCCCACCCGCAGAATTTGATTTACAGGCCCTGGGCACACGCTGTGCACTGTACTAGGGTCTGACAGTAAATCAAATAAGCCAGTCATGGAGTCACTAATCCACACATCAATTTATCATAGGGAGCACTTGCACTTTGGCCCTGATTAGCAGTGGCAAAATGCCCAAAGCATCTAAACCAGCAAACACTTGTCATCAACAGAGGAGGCATAGCGAAAAAATGGAAGGGAGACCCACGCCAATGGTACCAGGTCTAACAGTAAGCAGGCATGACATTACTAACTCTATCTGAAACTGCCTCCTTAGGGAAACCCACTCTATTAAAAATACTCAAGAGGACTCTGGCAACTGCAGAAGCGGTGACAGTCTTGAGTTAATTGCTTCAGGACACCTGGTGGCATGATCCACTACCACCAGTATAAATCTGTTTCCTGATACCTGGTGGCATGATCCACTGCCACTAGTATAAATCTGTTTAGTGATGCTGTCTGAGAGTCAAGAGAACCAACAATGTCAATCCTTACCCTTCAAGGGGAACACCAACTACTGGTAGTGGAATTAAGGGGGCCTTTGGTTTGCTACCTGTCTTCCCACTGGTTTGACAGGTATCACAGAAGCTGCAGAACTCCTTCCCTTTCTGGGACATACCTGACCAGTAGAAGTAGGTGACTAGCTAACTCCAAGTTTTATGACCTGATTTAGATCTTGGTGGGCCTCCCGTTGACCCTTCATGCCGAAGTTTACAAGTTCTCCACCAAGCTGATGGAATCCTACTCACCGTATTTAGATTCGTGCTGGCTGAGTCACCGTCTGCGTTGACAGAGTGTTTTCCGTTACGTAAATGGCTCACCGCTGTCAATGTGGTTGACTTCTCTGCTTGCTAACATTACTCCGTCGCCATCAGGGTGGCAGGATTGCACCGAGCCGATTTTGATTTTACAGTTGTGCTGGCGGTGTACTAGCAGCAGATTGCTGATGGAGAGATTCCGTTGTATGACGCGTTCAACATTGGAATATTCCTGTGGCTTTCAGATGGAAGCTAGCATCACACATCCAATGAATTTTGGCAAATTGTGTTCATGTGCATACCATACTATAAGAAACACTCCATTTCAGACCATGATCCTTTGCCATTCTACTGCACCAGAACATTTTCAAGCAGAATTTTGGCCAGTTAAGTCTGGTTTATTTATTTGCTTTCTCTGTTTCTTGACTCTAATTTCTTCTCTCATTAATTTTCTTGTGGGTCATAACATGTATTTAATTTTTTGTTTGTTTGATAATGACAGGGAGGAGCAATGCTTGTTTTACAGAGTGAGAATTGTCAGTCATTGTGGATGAAATTATTAGAGTAGAGCCACAATTGTTTGGAGCCCAGGTACAAATTACAACCATATTTCAGAAAAGGCAAATGTGGGCCAGAATAGTTGAGAGGGCGAATGATGTAGCAAACAACCTGAGCACACAGGAGGAAATTAGGAAGAGGTGAAATGACCTGTGGGGCAGAGTGCATTCCCTGGCTTCCAAGTGTCACCTGGAGGCCCAGTGGACTGGTAGTGGTTCTCGCAGTCTCTCCTTCAATGTTTTCCCTGGGAGGAGTTGGTCTTGCAGATACCACATCCTGAAGGCTTGATACGAATCTCTGGTGGAGTGGAGACTGGTACGTTACACATTTGAATGTGTCACTAAACCTAAATCTCATTTCTGATTTTCAGTTTGCTGTTGCAAATGTGTTTTGAACCTTTTGCAAAAAAAAAGAAGCAGAGAACTCTGGGTAGTTCTCAAGTTTAGGTGGAAAGCAGCTCCAGTATAGAGCACTCTCAACACCAGCGACACTCTAAATTTGCTCACCTCAAATGTCTGCTTTCTATCAAAGTCTTTAAGTGTAGGATTAGCACAGTGCTATCAACGCCGAGATAGAAAGGGACAAAGTCTTTTGCCATTTCTACAGCAAAGTCTTTAAGCATAGGATTAGCACCGTGCTATCCATGCCGAGCTATAAAATTGCAGACAGCTACAGTGAGTCTCACTCGACCCACAGCTATACCTCACGCCCCAGTTATTACCACACCTCAGCTTATTGAAACCTCCACTTTCTGTGTCCAAACTAACATCACTCCAATCCTGTGCCCCCCAGTCCTTCCTGCACTACCACCAGTTGATAAACCACCACCACTGCCTCCAGTCCAGCCAGGAACCAGTGGGATGGGGCAAACTGTGTCAAGTGCACAGGGTAGTGGGGGTAGGGACAGTGGGAGAGAATCTGTGGGCCAGCAAAGTGAGGCAACTGATTTCACTGTCACCCAGGCCACCATTGACCAAGTCTTAGGATCTCGCCATCAGTCCATAGACATAATGGTCCAGGTCCTGACAGAGCTCCGGGAGATGAAGCAGTTGCAGAGGGAGCACAATGTACAGAAGGAGAATCTGAACTCCATTTTTGGCTTACTGACTGGGATGCTGCATGATATTTTCACCCATATGTGCAAGGCTTTTCCTGCAACATCTTCCCCTTTCTGTGGTCCAACTACATCTGGCCCAACTACATCTGCCCCAGCCACAGAAAGGGAGGCCCAGCCACAAGAGTAAACAGCTGCTCCCACCTCAGTCCCTGCGACTGTGGATCCACCCCCCCAGGAGGGGAAGTACAGGCAGGCCACCAGGAGAAGATTACAACACCTCTACCACCACCATCAAGAGACGCAGATCCTAATTTTCTCCAGTGTGTGACTACCATTTACTCTGTGGGCTATTTTCTGGACACATTTACCTTTTTAATGCCAGTTGTATTTTTGACATTGGACTTCAAACACTTTTGGCTCTGCAATAATAGTTTAATTCACCATGATTGACTTTTAATTTTTTGTTTGAATTTTTTTATTTTATCAACTGTTTTGTTTTTTTGTTTTGGGTTGAATAAAACAAAACTGACAAAGTCAAAAACTGTTATTGTATTATATTTCTCAATTGGTTGATATTTTTCTTTACATCATAAATTTAAAATGTATTCATTAAAATTATTGTTTAGTCATAAATAATTTCCATGTAGGTAATGTGTCCCTTATTTTTTAAAATGAGCAAAGATAACGAAATACAAAAATGAATAACTAGTTGTTTAATATATTGGAAGAAATACATTTTTGTCATTTTGTTCTAAAATATTACAACCCATGGATAACCCAAATACTTAATGGCTTTTTCTCATTTACAGTTCCAGACCTTGCCACCATGGAAGAAAGGAATATCATTAAATGCATCAGATGAAATATGCTAACTATAATTGATTCATGTAATCAGTTGGAGTCAGCTTTCCTCGCCCACAATAGGAATCCCACATCAATAACACCAATAGTCTAAATCATGGCCGTAGTCCATTTAGTGGCTACAGGATCATTCCAATACAAGGTTGCAGTATATGGTGCAATGTCACAAACAACTTTAAGTGTTGTGCTACAAGAAGTTCTTTCTACAATAATAACACACATCAACAGTCTAAGAACACTTAATACAAAATGAAGATTTGGCAAATGTGAAGGGAGATTAGTATGATTTGCGTCAGCTACCACATGTGGTTAGAGCAATTTAAGCAGCATATATTGGATTGGTGCCATGATTCCACAGAAAACAAGTCTTAAAACCTACAATTCAATCACTGTGCAAGTTGTTTTTGTACAATATATCTACACCCAAAGTCTGTGTATGTCTTTCATAGGATCATCTTATGTTCCTTTTGTGATTTGCAACAGCAACACTCAACTGCAAATGTCACAACAGTGAAATGTCCAAATGAAGATGACGTGAAGGAACTTAAAACAGATTAAAAACAAAAGAAATTAGTTGATTACTTTACACATTTTTCACATAACAAATGAATAATTTTGAGGACACATTTTCTTAGAACAATCAAAGATAAACAATGCAAATGAATAGAGTACTCAATGTGTCAAAACTTTGATCAACAAACATCTTTGCTCTGTATGTTCCTTAACTTGCCCTTTCTAAAACAAAATCCAGCACAGACTGTCATCCTTGTTAGATTCAAAGTTGGTTTAACATTTAATGTAATAAACTGTAAATATATACTCACACGCATGTCAAGAGGTTGTCAATAACAGCTTGACATAAGTCAATTCCTACCTCCTCACCACCAGTATCTTCATTTGGCATTTCAACATCCCTATCCAGTGACTCTTCATGGTCTCCATCTTCTGCAATGTATGGGATGTTCCATCGCAGGGCTATTTGGTGTGACATGCAGCAGGCCATGATGATTTTGCACACCTTATCGGGTGAGTAGAGGAGGGCTCCACCAGTCTTATCCAGACATCAATAGCTGATCTTTAGGAGCCCAGAAGCCTGCTATGCTGGCTTCTGTGTTCTTCCTTGGGCCTCCTTTAGGCGGACGTCCCCTAGCATTGTTGGATTCCTCAGCATTGCAAACAGCCATGATCAATTAGGATAAGGTGGGTCTCCTATAAGGATTTAAAAAAAATGCCAAAAATGTAATAATATTTTAGATCATTAAGCTTGAAATTAACCAAACAATATATTGACAGATTGTACTTACCAACAAGCCAAGCCCTCTCAGGTCCAAGTTGTGACATTTTCAGGGTTATGCTGCTGCTCTGTAAAACAAAGGAATCATGGGTTGACCCTGGAAACACGCTTATGATGTACAAATCTGGTAAGCAGACAATTTCCACATTGATTGAATGGAAGTTTTTTCGATTGTGGTAGGCTGTTCACTGGCATGTGTTGGCACTAAGGCAATATGTGTGCCATCTATTGCTCCAACCATGTGTGGTAAGCCATTCAAAGCGTAAAAATTTCCCTTCATATTGGCAAAATCCTCATTTTGTGGAAACTGAATGAATCTGTTGATGTGTCTCCTTATCGAAAAAGAACTTCTTGCAGCACACTACTGAAAGTTGGTTGTGACATTCCAGCAGATACTGCCACAGTGTATTGGAATGATCCTGTGGCCACAAAACGAAGTACTGACATGATTTTGACTATTGGTGTTACTGCTGTGGTATTCTTATTGTGAGGCAGAAGATCTGGCTCCAGCTGATGACATAAGTCAAGAATTGCTTGCCTATTCAATTAGATTTTTTGCTAATATCCCATTCTTCTGCTGTGGCAAGGTCTGGGTATGGTCTGAACACTTGAGGCTGTTGTCTCCTCACTCTCCCTGGGTTCATATGTTGGCATTTAAAATAATAAAAATGTAAATATTTGCTAACATATTTTTTTATCAAAACACACATTTCATCTAGTTTTCCATAAATATACATTTTTTTTACATAATTATACAGAACATTAATATGTTTGTTATTTTTGCTTTAAAAATGTCGTTTTTTACATGTGTAAATAATTTTTGTTTTAAATGTGTAAATAATACATTTTAAATGTATTATTTACACGTTCTTATTTTTTTTTATTTTTGACATTGAAAATTCTGTCAACAGCGGTATAAACAACACCACACAAATATTTCATCTGGCCACATTAACGCACTACATAACACTTTTTGTTGAAAGCAAATTAACAACAAGAGCATTTTGAATATGTAAACAAATATGTAGACAAAGTAGCCACCATTTTAAGTGGGCGCGACACACTTAACATTCAGAAACACACTATTTCACAATCTAAAATGGTGGGCGCCTAAACTCACTGTCTGGACATTTGCTATCACACGGCCATGGTGAAATCTGACTGTGTAGTAGGTGTGATACTCCACGACAACACAGCCATAGGCTGACGTGTGTGAAAACAATGTACAAAAGCCAATGGATGTGTGTGTGTCCATTGAGGATCGCATACATCATGTGCATATATGCGGCATTTCCAAAAAAAGCTCATTTGCCTCCTAACACAGCAGCCAACACACCTCCTCAACTTTTTACTTCTGTTTTTTTACCTCTGGTAGCCACAATGCCCAGGAAAGCAGGTGACAGCACTCCAGCCTTCTCGCCAGAGGAGCAGGAGTTGCTGGCTATGGAGGTCCTGTCCCTATACAGCCAGCTGTATGGCTAACCAGAGTACCAGGTACATGTTGAAAATGAATATGTTATTCTGACTAACTTGACTTTAAAAAAAAAAAAATACAGGCTAGAATGTGTCTTTTAGTTCCTGAGTGAAGTGTAGTGATTGAAGTGAAGGTTCAGTTATTATTAAATTACCTAGAAGGATGAGGATGTATATTTTTAAAAACATTATGAATAGAAAACACCACAACATTAATATGTGATGTGTGTTTGATGCCTTATATATATTACGTACTGACGGTCACCAGTAGGTAGTTAAAGTTAGGACCTAGTTTCCATAGGAAAAGCGTTTTTGATTTGCCAATATCTTTGGCGCCGTTTGACAAATCTTCGCGAAATTTTCCAAACTAATGGTTCACTCAGGTCAGCTCCAATTTTGAAAGTTTCAGGGTGATTCCTCAGGAGGGGCCTGGAAAAAAGGGGGTTCAAAACGCGTTTTCTCCATGTTAATTTCCAAAGGAATTTTAGACAAAGGTACAGCCCGAACTGCAGAACGAAATTACACCAAATTTGGCAAAAAGGTAGGTCTTGGTCTAGAAAGAGTGCTTTTTTTAAAATGGTGTAAATCCATTCAGTAGTATATATCTGAGCACCGAAGAGGATTCACGAACCCTCCCGAGCACGAGCTTCATTCTGATTGGCTGCCAACAGTCCAAACCAGAATGTGTCGGCGGCTATTTTGTGACTCGGTAAAACCGAGTCACAAGAAATGAGTTTAAAATAGGATAAAAAACAAGAAAAGGGGGCACAGTAGAAACACCCTGACCCCCTAGGCCTGCTCAGGGCGTCCCACAAGGACCCCCAGGTCCCAAAAAATATTTTTTTTGTTTTATAATTTAGTCTGAATTTGCGCTGGGTGAGCAAATCCGGTCGAATTTTTTTTTTAAAAACAAAGCGCGGGCTCCTGCGCTTGGTTTTGTACAAGCCCCCGGGTGGGCCAGGTCCCTGGGGCAATGTCTAAATATGTAGTGGGGGCCCTCGAGGGCCCCCACAGCCCCGAGGACCACCACCTCTCCGGGGCTTACATAATTATATGCGGAGGCACGCGGCCGCCCGCAGCCCCAGAGACGCCACCTTCATGGGGCTTTTTTTAAAAATGCATGGGAGGGGGCTCCTGCCCCCCATGGTGCCACGGGGACCTCCACCTCCCCGGGGCATTGTTGTTTTAGGGAAGGGGGCCTCGCGGGCCCCCCAAGCCCCGGGTACCACCACCTCCCTGGGGAATCTTTGTAAAACTTTGTGGGGTGGCTCAAGCCCCCCACACTGCCCCAGGGACCACCACCTCCCTGGGGCACAGTTTATTTAAATGCTGGGGTCCGTTGCAGACCCCCGGGGACCACCACCTCCCCGGGGCTTCACAACAGTTGGGAGGGAGGCTGCGTGGCCCACCTCCTGGAGCCCTAGAGGGCCCTGGGGACTGCCATCCCCCAGGGCCAGCACCTGCAATGTCCTGGGGTGCCCACCCCCCGGGACATTGCCATTTGCTATGGCAGGAAAGGAGCACGGCTCCCACCCTGCCATAGCAAACACTGCTTTGGTTCTTGGAATGTCAGCAGCTCCCCAGCCCAAAAGCAATGCCGGCTCCCGCAGGAGGCGGGGACCTGGCTGGGACAATGGGGGCATTGGGGCTCCCCCCACGGACATAAGGCCAGGCCCCGGGGGATGGGGTCCCCGGGGCCATAATTGGCCTCAGGAGCGGGGCCACAAGGTCCCCCTCCACCAAAAAAAGCAAAAAAGTGTGGCCAGGCCCCGGGGGATGGGGTCCCCAGGGCCAATAGTGGCCCAGGGAATGGGGGCCACACGTCCCCCCTCCCCTATATATATTATAAAAAAATATATTAAAAAAGGCTGGCCACGCCCTGGGGGATGGGGTCCCCGGGGCCATAATTGGCCTCAGGAGGGGGGCCACATGGTCCCCCTCCATGTTTAAAAAAAAAAAAAAGAATGTGGGAAGCCCCGGGGGATGGGGTCCCCGGGTCGAATACCAAATAATGGAAGTGGGGCGTTTTTTTTCCCTTCTATTTTGGAGTCGTGACTCCAACGCGGCTCTCAGCGCGCCCCCCCGTGTAATGACGCGTTCGATTCACGAATCCACCTCAAATAAGTAAATTAGTAGTATATAATTGTGAAGGAAGTGTTGTATTTGTGAAGTTGTTTTAAAGAGCTAGTGTGATTGAAGTTAATGATAAGATAAAAATTGATAGAGTTGTTAAAAATATATTAAATTAATAATTAATAGTTAAACCTGAAAAGTCTATTGTGTTGTAGTACATTGAATTCATGCTTTTGCCAATTCACGTCGGGTTCGTGAATCCACAAAAAAAAAAAAAAAATATGTATGTGAATTTTTTTTTTTAGATTCACTGTTGTGTTATAGGGTGGCTCTAAAAAGAGCCCTTGTGTTCATTATGAGTTGTTTGTAGCTACATGTAAGTGCGGATGCACAGCTTTAGGTTGTTGAGAAAGACTCTGTTTCCTTGATCTGTGAAGTGTACGCCATCATTTCTGTAAGGTAAGCAGAAACAGCTTTATTGACATTCTTTCTAGCTTTCTCAATCTGTGGACAGAATTGATTTGACCACTTCCATTTCTGTCTTTGGCATATATTAGAGTATACAAAGACAGTTTGAGGTAAACACAACATCAATTGTGCAAAGGTGTCCTTCATTAGCATTTCCAGACCTACCCCAGTCAATGTGCCTAGGTCATGGCCACCGCAGTACACAATCATGAGGTCAAGGGGTTGGAGATGCTAAAAGGTTTTAACCAAAGAAATGAAATGAAATGAAATTTGTACTTGTAAAGCGCACTTATACCCCCAAAGAGGTGTCCTGGCGCTGTACGCATACCGCTGTGGAACCCTTCCTGGCTTTTCCCTGTGAAATGTCCACTCCTGGGCACCCCCAGGGTGAAGCCAGGCATCCCAGCGCTGTTGGGTGCATGTGTGGAGATTAAGCAAGCTATTGCCCAGAGTTGCAGAGTGGGACCCATGATTGGAATAGGCACTGAGGCTGAGAATTATCAGGTCCGAGGAAATTGAGCCCCAAGACCCGCCGAGGCGGGAATTGAACCCTGGTCCCGGGCCAGATCTCTGCATCAGGGTCTGCCGCTCTAACCATTGAGCCACACTTCTCCACGAGACATCAATTGGTGCCACTTTAATCCTCTCTGTGCAATCCATTTAATATCCACATTTTGCAAAGCTAGGTCTTTGTCAATACTTCTGCGTTCAGCATACCTTTTGCACCAGAAAACATAGCTGTGCCCAACAATCCACACTGTAAGCATCTTGAAGGGATGTCTGGAAGTAATGAGAAGATGTCTGTAGCTGAGGTAGTCAGTTGGTAGAATGGGAGGTATCTAAAATGGTGGACAAGATGCTGTTTTTTAAAAAGTTGAGAAGTGATTGGCTGTTTAAGAACATTGTACACTCAAAAATAGGGTGCATGTTACTTTCTTTAAAAAGCATGTTTCTTACTGGTTAGTAAAAAAATTTTGGAAGGTACAGTAGATAGGATAAGGTCATATTTTGCAAACGTCAACCACACCTGCTGTTTGCATTTGTAACCTTGTGTGCTGAACTTGAAAATATGGTGACCTTGTGAACTGTGAGTTCAGTTCAATGTTCCATGAACTGTTGCTATGGAAACTGGCATTAGGCAGAATGGGGGAAGGGTTGAATGTTATCTGTGGTTTTAAAATATGATATTGTAATTTATATATCAGTGATATGTTATTTAAGTAAGATTTCCCAAGTCAGTACTATCTTTAGAAGTAGTGTGTTGTTTAAAAATAGTGATATTTTTATTTGTAATATATTTTTGAACTCCTGTATGGATTTGCGGCTCCATCGCGTTGGTGCACGTTGGAATCGCGATTCCAAAAAATTCCAGAATCAGTATGGGTACTTTTCAAAGTCAGTTGGAAAGGGTTAATATGTGTAACCAATAGAAATGTGTTTTACAATTTTAAATTATGTAGGAAGCTTAATGTGATTTGTTACTTACATTTATTTGTGTGGAGAAAGAGAGGAAAGTTTGCCATTACTGGTTTTACCTTGTTGAGAGCAGTGCATTACATTGATTGTGTGCATAAGAAAATCTTTTATGAGTTTCTGATATTTTATATTCTACAAATCAATTTGGAAGGTGAGTTATAAATTTGTGAGGTGTATTATGTATTAGCTTTATTTTTAAACTTAAAAAATTATTCAAGAACTGTGATGTTTAAAATATATTATTAAATGTAGAGATGTGTATTGTAGTTTGTTTTATTATACTTAAATGTTGTTTGAAAAAGATTCTATATAGTAATATATGTATATTGAAAGATGGATTAGTGATTATGGTAGTTTGTTTTAGTGTGTGGATATGTAGATTTGTACTATACCGCATAATTTTAGGTGTTGCTTTCAAATTGGATGTGCAGTCTGTCAAGTTTTAAGGTGTGTATGGACTTGTGTCTGAAGTATGTCTCTACTTTTATATGTATTCATATGTCTTATACATTTGAAGGTGCATGATGTATAACAAAGATGTGTTTTTGCTTTTTATGTGGTTGGCTCTAGATTGTGAGTAGAAGTAGAATGGTGAAGATGCAGCACAAAAGTGTGGTTTAAAACATATTGAGATAAGGTATTAGTGACAACGCTACTTTTTATAAGTCTCTAGAGAGGTACAGTTGACATAT